>CM049795.1:39577786-39995286 GCA_027422405.1 Ptychobarbus kaznakovi
GAGGCAAGGGAAGGAAAAGATGTGGTAGAAAAAAGTGTACAAGCAATAGGGATAACCGCACCCTGGACATTGAAACAAAACCCATTCAAAAATGTGGGGGAGATTCACAAAGAGTGGACTGCAGCTGGATATAAGAACACTACGACAGACGTTGCAAGACATGGGTTTCAGCTGTCGCAAAGCCACTCTTGAACAACAGACAGCGTTTAAAGACAAAAAGGACTGGAAAAAGTATGTTCTCTGATGAAAGTAATTTTGCATTTCCTTTGGAAATAGGGTCCCATAAAGAGAGAAGAGGCATCCAATCCATTAAAGTTTCCAAATGCATGTTAACCATAAAGACCAGGAAGTCATTCATGCATTTAATTAAATTTTCCATACCTGCACAAAAAGCTGTACACATTGGCCCAAACTCGCCTGACCTTAACCCCATCATGGGGTATTGAAGAGGAAGATGCTGCCAGTTTTAGCCTAAGAGCCAGGATTAGGCCATTGCTGCAGTTCAATTATTGAGTCATTTTTTTCATGTTCAACTTTTCAGTTGGCATGTATTGGTCTTAGTAATATTCTTTTTCTGAGAAAATTTGGGGTTTTCATTAGTTGTCATTATAATCTCAAAATTAAAAGAAATAAACACTTGAAATATATCAGTGCATCTTAAGACAAAACAAAGGCACTGACATGTTTTAAGATACGTCTGTGCAAGTTTCTTTCTGTCGAAACAGCTCAAATTTACATTTTAGTTTGGACTAGGCTTAAACATTTTCTGTGAAACCGCGGGATTATGTCTGTTGCTGGACAAATCTCTTATATAATGCTGATCTATGAGAAAGTGCAATTTAACATGAACCACAATTCTTGATTTAATCCATTTGAACCAAGTAATTGATTGAAGTTGATTGGAATTTTTTATTTTCAGGTGGCTATTTTGTACCAAAAATGATCCAAAAACATTTCAAATTGACAATGCACTCTAAAGTTATAAAATCTGTTATTTGGCCAAATGGGCAACTGATTATATCACTAGTGTACATTTCGGACATGCCATACCTCTCTCTGTACCTGTGATGCTTTCCCCTCAGCCTGTTTCAGCTGGTCTTTGAGGGAGAACACCTCTGAAAACCCTCCGCTCATGCCCGTCGGAGTGACAGGTTTGCCCTCAAACGAGATGTTCTTTTGGGTATAAGCATCCACCCATTTCCCACCTCCTACTTCCAACGTGCTGACGAAACCCTCGGCCGTCACCTCCTTCTCGACATCTTTTCCTGTGTCATTTTCTCCATCATACCGCTCTACTTTCAGTGCCAGGAATGAATCAGCTGAGCTGAAATGTACAGTACATTTATTATAGCTAGATGTACATGTTGTGGTGCATTTTTTAGTGTGTATTCTAATGTACTTGAACTTGTGAACTCTTGCTGCACTCTTTGCAGATTAGCTTCATATTGTGACTTTGTGTGTGTGTGTGTGTGTGTGTGTGTGTGTGTGTGTGTGTGTGTGTGTGTGTGTGTGTGTGTGTGTGTGTGTGTGTGTGTGTGTGTGTGTGTGTGTGTGTGTGTGTGTGTGTATGCGACAGCCGCACTGCAGTAATCATCAATGATTCATTCTCACAATAATTTATTAGGTGCTTAAAAAGCCTTTACAGTAAACAAATAAATGTCATAGAAAAATAGACTACATAAAATAAATAAAATGTGTTCTTAAAATGTATATTTGAAAAAAAGCACATAACAAACCCCATTAATCAGAGAAGAGAATTATGCTAGTAATTGTTTTTCAGTCCTGTTTTGACATCAGAAATGTGAGTTTGGGCAGATTTATAACTCAAATCAGACAATTTATTGAGAGATGCATTAGAATATCCAACTGTGCCTATGACGAAAAATTATATATTAAATCAACTTAAGCACATTTTCAAAATGTTAAACTGTTTATAATCGTTTGTTCTCACTTCAGAAAACAGTTATTTGTTTAAAAACACAATGGTAAATTACAGAAGAATTCATTTTAAATAGAGATTGAATTAGATTCATAAAGTCAAAAAACCTTAAAATAGCTGTAAGGCAACTGTGGCTCATCTCGCTACCAAAATATTTGTATAAGATGAATACACAGTCATTAATGTTTCATGTTGCTGTGAAACACTTTCATAGCTGCTAAATAGTTTTAGCGCGAGTGTCCATTGAGACAGATTATGGCTGAATGCCTCAGCGGTCACGCCGGCCTTATTAACAGAGACTGAGTTTGCAGTGCTCAGTGGCTCAGAGTTGTCTCAGAGTTGTCTTGTTTGTGTGTGATTGACAGGCCGTGTGGCCAATCACCTGACTCGCTGCTGCTCCAGCATCTCCAGTTTCTCAGAGAGCTGCTTGTTGTCATTCTTTAGAGTCTTACACTCGTCCTTCAAGGAGCGACACTCCTCCATCAGCTGGCCCATGTCACCTGTCCGATCACAACAGATGTCAGCCAAAGTAGAAGAGGGGAAAAAAACACTGAATAGCAATTTAGCATACTACTTTTATTATGTCTGCTATTCAAAATTGTTGAATGTTCCAAATGGAATACTACCATATTACTTATACTACTATTTGCATTATGTGTACATTATGTATTTTGTGCAAGAAATTATATTCACAATATATACTATAAAAAAGTGGTATGATAGTATGCTATTCTGAATTGCAAGCTATCTTCTGAAGAAATACTAGCATATTAAGTACAGTATACTGCTCAGTATCTTCTGCCTGCAATATTTAATAAATTGCACTTGAATAATAATGAGTCCACTATCAATCAAAAGTTAGGGGTCAGTGTGTTTTGTAATGTTTGATTAGTCTCTTACGCTAAGACTGCATTTATTTGATCAAAAATGCTATAAAAACAGTAATACTATGAAATATATTTACACTTTGAAAGACAATTTTTATTTTAATATATTTCTATAAATTGTATTTATTTCTGTGATGCAAAGCTGAAATTTTAGCAGGCATTACTCCAGTCTTCAGTGCCACATGAATCTTCAGAAATCATTCTAATATGCTGATTTGGCACTCAAGAAACATTTATAATTTACATCAGTGTTGAAACCTGTTTTGCTGCTTATTATTTGTGTTAAAAAAAAATCCCCAAGACTGATGAATAGAAAGTTAAAAAGAACAGCATTTATTTGAAATAGAAGTCTTCTGTACATTATAAATGCCTTTTCTGTCATACTTGATCAAATTAATGCATGCCTCCTGAATATAAGTTACATTTATTTAAAAACAACTGAAAATTTTTGAAAAACAAAATTCTGAAAATCATTCAAAAACATTTGAACAGTAGTATATAATAATAACCGCTTCAAACAGCCATACACAACATTGTTGTGACTACACTGCTACATTGTTTAGCAGTACGATCAAACTATGACCCAGTATGCTACATAAAACATCCTAGTATGAATATTATGGTAGTATTCCACTTGAAACATACCCACTTGTCCTAAAGGCCAAATTGCATCAAAACAGATTTGTCTCAGACTGTGAAAAAAACACAATACAGAGGCTACACATCTATGGCAAAGATATATTGAGCATATGACCAGGGAGCCATAAATACACACCAAACCCTGCAACTAGTCTCCATGGAAACAACCCATTCTGCTCTCTTCCGCTGCAGCAGTCTGACCTGTCAATCAGGAGTCATGTTTGCCTTGCACGTCCCCCATGGTGCAATAGGCTCTAATCTAGAAGGAATCTCACTTGCAAACAACTCAGCACTCTGTCTCTGCCAGGCCTGAATGTGTACGTGGTGTAAACAACCATCAGTCACATCTGACCCCAGATCAGAGGTAACATGCATGCATCAATCATAGGCTCTGATGTGTTTGTGTTCGACACTGCTTTGCGATCAGCGCATCTGACCGCATGACCCCACCAGCAGTAATCGCTGGTATGTTGTTTTTATTGCAGATCTTAATATAGTAAAGTTCTACCGGCATCAAGGGATAAGAAAGCAGCCCCGGCGCCCTTAGAGGCAGAGAAAGACATCGACACCAGACAAATGGGGCTCTGTGGAGGTCCTGCACTCTGTCAGAATGTCAAACAGACACTCAGACACTGAAAGAACCTGTAATACACTCACATTTGTCAGTGACAGTGCATTCTGGGTAATATCAGAGTACTGTGTCGTATCAGGTAACGGGAAGAAAAGTTGATAAAACGTCTGTATCGCTCTACAGGGTTTATTTGCTATCAGCATCTGTCAGTACTGTTGGAATGAGGTTATGTGATTTAAAGAAAAGTCTCGATGGAGAAATCTCAGCTGGCTCAACGTACAGAAACACAGACGAGGTCTGGAAAAACTGACTCCACTGAGCATGCAACTTTGCTAAATTATAGATAAGCAGACACACAAAAATGCATACATTTGATTTTCTATCATGGTGAACCATATGTTGTTTTTATACTTGACTAATAAGTATAGAAACCTAAATTATTTTTACATTGATAATATGATATTAGCATAGTGTCACTTAAGCCTCACATAAATATTTTTGGGATTCTTGAATATAGAAACCTGAAATAGACATTTGCATTCACAATATTTCCCTCTTCTTAGCTTCTGCATTTGAGCACATCCAAACAAACATATGGGACAAGATTGTGCCAAATCACACACAGCTAACAGATCTCACACACACACTCATGGAAAATGGGCCTGTCCTGCCAACTGCAGAGAGGTGTGAGTGTGTGCTGTATTATTTACCCGTTGCACCATCTCACCGCTCATTAGAGGTCATTTACTCCCACATTACCACAGTTTTTAAGCGTGTGTTGAGTTTCCTGAGTGAACAAGGTTAACTAGTCACATGCATTGGTGTTTTGGAGCATGCTGGTGTCACAGGAGGACATCATTGACCAACCAGTCTCACTAGAAAGATCAAGCTGGACAACAAGGCTTCACTAATGTCTAGCAAACAGCATGGCTCTGCTGATCCACCAGCCAGACCAGCACTAGCCAGTATAACCTACACTTCAAGCTGATATAAACTGGTCTCTATTGGGAGCCTGTAGTGTGGTGTGAATCATACCTTGTCCTCCTTCTTTCTCCTGCTCTTCCCTGCGCTGGTTCTTCATGCTGATTTCGGCCCGCAGTGTGGTGAGCTCCAGCTCGTACTCCTGCGTGGTGCCGCGCAGACGCTCCAGTTCGGCACGCACACGGCACAGTTCCTCCTGCAGCAGGGCGATGTCATTCTCCCGCTCGGCTGCGGCCTCCTCGGCCGCCTGCTGCAGCTCCTGCACCTCCTCCTGCGCCACACGCAGCTCCTCCTGCGCCTCCCACAGCTCGCTGGCCTTCTCCTCCTCAAGACTGTCCACCTCCTCCTGCACCGAACGCAGCTGAGCTGTGGGTCAGAACAAATCGAGTAATAAAAGTATTGCAGTACAGTGATGGCATAACATGGTAATACAATGGTACTCTGATTCATACCAAAGCATAAAATAAAACCATATTTATATAGCATGGCATTCACGTGGTACTCTTAGGTAATACCATGGTATTGAAGTGTGGTATTGGGAAAGAAGTGAGAAAAATGTATCCCTAAGTGACTAAAAAGTTGAATATCTTTGAAATGAATGAATATCTAAAAAACAACTTCTGTTTTCACCTAATGATGCTTTATACTGCCTCATTTTTCTAAATAGTTTCTGAAACAGTATGTGGGATACATAAATTGACACTTTAAACCGTGGAATGATACAATTTTATTTCAGTTTGTGATGTCCAGTTTTTATTTTGGATAAATAATTATAATTAAAAAAAAAAAAAAAAAGAAATATATATTTCTAATTGAAATTTGTGTATAAAAATATATCTAAAACAAAAAAAGGTTTTGGTACTTGAAATAAAGTTGAAATAAAATAAAAAATATATAGAAATAAGATGAACAAATGTAAACTCGAATTCAAATAAAAAATAGAAATGTTGTCTTGGCAGCTAACTGAAATAAATAAGTTTGAAAAACAGAAATACAAAATAAATATCATTGAATATATATATATATATATATATATATATATAATGATAAAGGAACATATCAAATTACTAAAATTAAAATGAAAACTGACAATATAAAATAAAAGCTAATTCAAATACCTCACATATGCGGTAGGTGCATAAAGTTCTAAAAGCTTATGAGCTGACAACTAACTAATAAAATCCATGTAACATTTCTAAAAGTGCAGTTTGAGGACATCAAGACCATTTGAGGTCTATAATCAGCCCCTTCACTGAAAACCAGGGACATCTGAAGTGAAAAATACAGGCCTTCGGTTCACGTCTCATTACAGTATTCACTCAGCACGTCCAGTTGTCAAGTAGCAAAACAAAAGTGTCAAAACCTCTCAAACTAACCACACAAAGTGTGAATTTTAGTCTGCAGGGGCTTCTGGAAAACTATAATCAGTCTACTTCTTGCAAGGCAGGAAACGGATGATAAAAAAAACCTTCGGCACAGGCTGTGATTAAACCGAAGAGCCATTTCTTCAGCGTGTGAATCTGATTCTGGCAGTGGTTTGTTGTGTTATTCATATCTGTGATTCCATTACTCATGATGGTACCTCGGCACAGCCCGTGCACTTCTGCAAAAAGCTGGTTTACTTTGCTTCCTCACAGTTCATTTAATTTAATTACAGCACAGCCGCTGAGAGAGTGAAAGCAAGTCACTGGGGAAGTGAATAACAATTCCATCAACTCTGCTTTTCCCATTTCTCACACAGGCCCTCTTGCACCCAAGTAGCACTCGAACGAACTAAAGGAAACGAGACTCTGTGGAAGCTACCGGACTGATTGAGATAATCTCCATCATAATACATTCACAGATAACATTGAGTTTGAATACAAGAAGAACTTGTAGGAGTGTTTGAACATGATGGGCAAAGAGTAATTATCAAATTTAATACATTCATAAAGATAATGAAGCTGCATTGGAACAAAGGTACATCTGCCATGTTCAAAATATGATGTGAGCTCACTGCGTTATGCATAATATATAGTGCATACTGAAAAAAGTATGTGGAACAGTGAGCCATATGAAATATTAACATTTTAAAAAGAAGTATGCTACATTGTCAAATTTAGAGCGGGCCAAAATAAAATAAAATAAATATATTTGTATTTAATTAAATATATTTTTATTTACTTACATTTTTTAAGTAATCCAACATTGCGTAAAATGATTTCAGACCAAAATGTTTCCAGAAAAGGAAGGTGAAATCAAGCACATTGCATTGTGGGAGAAAGGACTATAATGTATATTGCACATTGTGGCAAATGTTATCTGGGTAGTAGTATAATAGTATTGGGTAGCACTATGGGTAGTATAATATTTCCAACCATAGCAAATGTTTTCTATTTTTAATACTGCATGAAGATATGAATATGCAAATAGCCTCTTCAAATCATCTGTGGTCTGTGTTGAAATCATAAAACAGCTTGATATATCAAAAATGTTTATTCATTAGTGTTGGACACAGCTGTTATTCAATATGCTAAATGTAAGAGGATATTTATGCTGCTTGAAGACTGAGTAAAACAATTTATATCTGTCATATTTAAAGTCTAAAGTTAATATTGTTTATTTTATCATTGACTGCAGTTATTAGTTGTGATGCGTTCACATCTGCTTCTGTTTCTAATTGTGTTTCTGATCACCTTGAAGTCTCTGGATCTGTCTCGTAAAGCTCTCGGCCTGGTGGGCGCTTGCCAGCCGCTCTTCCTCCAAAACACCTACAAAGCAAAACAATGACATTAAACGGTGGCTGGAGGGACATTAGAAATGAGTAATTAGTTACTTATCAATGGCATCCAACAATATTAACAAGCCAGGAATGTTTGTGAGAGGGCATGACTAGGAGAACAGGTGGTTTGGGGATCAGTGACAGCTGAGCATGCTCAGAGGGAACTCCTCGGTGATGATGTCACACCCTAAAAACAGACCCCATAAGCATACGCACCCTGAAGCTCGTTGAAGCTCTCCTCGTGTCGTTGTGACACCTCTCTGGTCTCCTCCAGCTCCAGGAGCAGCAGCACCACCTGCGACCTCAGCACCTCCAGCTCATCTTCATCATCCACTCCCCTTTGCTCCTCTCTGTCCCCCTCCTGCTCCTCCTCCTTCACCTCCTTCTTCTCCCGCTCGTCCTCCTGCCCCTTCTCTCCGTTTACAGCCTCCACCTCCTCCTGGTCTCTCTCCTCGTTGTCCTCCAGTGAGACTCGCTCTTTGGCCGTCATTTCGCTGCCGATACCAGGCCGCTCCGGTTTCAAGTCACACACATCGTCTGAGACAGAAAAAAAGAGATCAAAGATAAATGAATCAGTCAGTTATACGTAATACTTAATTCTACATTTTTCAGCTGCCAGATATACATTCAAATAGTTTCTTTGCGCACATTAAAATGATGTTATCTCAATGCAAATAAAAATGACACAAAAATTTAAATAACAGAATATAATAGAATCTTCAAATTTTATAAAAGCACTTATTTTCTTAAAACTTATATATTTGAGTGGTAAAGCCGTTTGGATCTTAATTTTTTAAAGCCGTTTAGGGTTTTGTGGTCTATGGAATTAAATTGTCATGTTGTAAAATAACTAAGATACAACTAAAACTGTGTCAGAGACTTTTTCACTAATTTTTCTACTATATATATATATATATATATATATATATATTATTTTTTTGCCAGAAATACTGTGTATTGAGCTTAACTTGTACTGAACCAACAATTGAGCCGAATCCTCTCGGCTCTAATAAACATTAGCTCATGCCGCAAAATGACATTTAAAAGTTGTCTCGCTGTCATTCCCACATTCTCTGTTTGGAAAGGAGATGTGCAGCTATGCATGTCCCACACCCCACCCCCAAACTCCACCTGTCATCTCTAGACAGAACCTTCTAAATCCATCCAGTCCAACACCTTCATCTGAGGAACCTCTTCATCACCTGCTGGCCCCCGGCTCTCATCTCTCTCTGCCACCAACAGACGTCCAGACCCCTCAAGCAATCAAAACACCCACCCAGGGCCACCAGTGCTTCAGGAATGTGTGCTATTTTAAGGATTTAGGCCATGAATAGCCCCTCTGCCTTCACCTGTTGTCTGATTCACACACACACACACACACACACACACACACACACACACACACACACACACACACACACACAGTAGCACAGTAGCCCAGTAGCACACACACTTTCATACACACTCTAGTGGCAAGAGTGACTATAGACATGTATTGTATATATGTATTTTACATATCATATCATATTGTCAATATACAGTGTGTGTGTGTGTGTGTGTGTGTGTGTGTGAGTGTGTGTGTGTGTGTGTGTGTGTGTGTGTGTGTGTGTGTGTGTGTGTGTGTGTGTGTGTGTGTGTGTGTGTGTGTGTGTGTGTGTGTGTGTGTGTGTGTGTGTGTGTGTGTGTGTGTGTGTGTGTGTGTGGTCTAAATATACAGTCTCTCTTTCTCTCTCTCTCTCTATATATATATATATAAAAGTATTTAAATTATTAATTATTGCAACATTATTAATCAACATAATAATTTTAAATAAGCATATATATTTAAATTATTACATACATAATATATATATATATATATATTTTAATTAATTAAAATAAGGTACAAGACATTAAACAGATCACATTTGCCATTTTTACATATGCTGAATGAAAAGAGGCAAACAAACTGAATGAAAGAACATGTAAAGTGTGCAGCTGATCTCCTCCTGCTGTCGTTCTCCTCTCCGGTCTGTGCTAATCACCCACCAAAGTAAGGAGCCAACTGGTTAAAAATAGCCCATTTCAACACACTCCTTCTCTTCTATCCCTTTCTTCTTTTCTTGTCTTCACGCCCTTATTTCCAGCCTTGCACTATTCGCATCACCTCTTTTTCATTCTTGTTTTCCAAATGATCCACCTGTTGTTTCCTGGATCCATTCCTCTTTCCAACAGTCACCTGTTTCTCTCTTCTTAAATTTACCACCACGTTCTTAACACCCTCTCCCTCCTCAACATCCCTCCAGTCTGATCCATAACTCCAGCATTAACAGGTGCCGCCCACTGTGGTTTATCTCACTTGCCCTCTGACCTCTGAACTCAGAGAACCAGGCCAATTACACAATCTCTCATACAACGTTCACTCTCTAGATCTCTTGAAAGGGATACTACAACACACTCCCACTCACACAACATGCTCATCCAAAAATGAAAATTACCACATGATTTAATATGTTGCACCCACAACCTGTTGCAATGTTGCAAACCAATCCTAAATTTATAATCTGGTTCACATTATTACTATGTATAGATTACATATGATAGATTGTGTACTTTATAATGTGTAGCTTAACTAAGTATGTCATATAGTACACTATGTGTACTGAGTATATGTGTATTTTGCAATCAGTCTGTAGTTCTGTTTTGTTTTTTTTGTTTTGTTTTGTTTTGCACTGTCTGGAAAAGAATTTCATCCCAAGTCCTGTGTCTTCCAAGCACCACAAAATTTATAATGACTTTCTTCTTTCAGCATTGAGTTCTGTTTAAAAAACATGTCCTGCTGCTTTAAAGTCATATACACCTAGGATGGTAATTTTCATTTTTGAGTAAACAATCCCTTTAATGATAGTGTGTGAGAGTATAATTATATAAATATAAATTATTACTACTACTATTTTTATAAGTATTATTATTAATAAATAATTTTGTGTGTGTATATATATATATATATATATATATATCCATAATTGCAGTGTTATCTTAAAGTATTAACTGAATCAGTGATATATGTCTATAATATCACAAGGCAAATCTAAATTGGATAATGCTTGTGAACGACGGGAGGTCCACACACAGGACACAGAGACAGTCGGCCATGCCAGACCTGACTAGACGATTCACCTCTCTGATCCTCTTAGATCAGATGCCTGCGTGGGATTAACAGAATCTGTCGGTGGGGAAAATGAATTGTCTTGCCAGCAACTCCTCCCCCTCCATTCCTACATCATTCATTCTCCCATTCACTCCCTCTTTCTCTTTCCCCTTGTTTGTTTTCTCTCACTTCCCTCACTTTTACTGAAAGATATATATTCCCTGTAATGAGCCCTGTGCTGTATTATTGATAATGCTTTGCAGATTAAAGTAATTCAAACATATATTAAATAGTAATGAACCAGTGGGGAAACACATACAGGCAGAAGCAGCAGCACAGGCAGGGTCTTGAGCTTTAAAGGATTATATGCAGCTTTGATAGCACGCAATCAGCTTTATCCAGCGTATCTGAGCTATGAATTATTCTGTGGGGACAGAGAATTATTTTTACACGCAGACAGACATCTGGATCAATCACTGGATACGCAGCGCACATCGCAATCACACAGCATCCCTCAGGACGAGTAAGCCAAAGCAGTTACACAACAGCAGCCTCTGAGATTTTCTGAATTAGTACAAAGTGCTGTCAGTCTATGATCTTTGATACAAAACTTATAGTTCTGCATACTTTTATATATAATGTTTTAAAATATTTAAAGGAATTTCCGTAAAATGTACTCACTCTTAGGCCATCCAATATTTAGTTGAGTTTTCTCCATCAGAACAGATTTGGAGAAATGTAGCATTACATCACTTGCTCACCAATGGGTCCTCTACAGTGAATGGGCACACTGCAGTGAATGGGCACACTACAGTGAATGGGCACACTACAGTGAATGGGCACACTGCAGTGAATGGGCACACTACAGTGAATGGGCACACTGCAGTGAATGGGCACACTACAGTGAATGGGCACACTACAGTGAACGGGCACACTGCAGTGAACGGGCACACTGCAGTGAACGGGCACACTGCAAGTGAACGGGCACACTACAGTGAACGGGCACACTGCAGTGAACGGGCACACTGCAGTGAATGGGCACACTACAGTGAATGGGCACACTGCAGTGAATGGGCACGGGCACACTACAGTGAATGGGCACACTGCAGTGAACGGGCACACTACAGTGAACGGGCACACTGCAGTGAACGGGCACACTACAGTGAACGGGCACACTGCAGTGAACGGGCACACTGCAGTGAACGGGCACACTGCAGTGAACGGGCACACTACAGTGAATGGGCACACTGCAGTGAACGGGCACACTGCAGTGAACGGGCACACTACAGTGAACGGGCACACTACAGTGAACGGGCACACTGACAGTGAACGGGCACACTACAGTGAATGGGCACACTGAAGTGAATGGGCACACTGCAGTGAATGGGCACACTGCAGTGAACGGGCACACTGCAGTGAATGGGCACACTGCAGTGAACGGGCACACTGCAGTGAACGGGCACACTACAGTGAACGGGCACACTACAGTGAATGGGCACACTACAGTGAACGGGCACACTACAGTGAACGGGCACACTACAGTGAACGGGCACACTACAGTGAACGGGCACACTACAGTGAATGGGCACACTACAGTGAATGGGCACACTACAGTGAACGGGCACACTACAGTGAACGGGCACACTACAGTGAATGGGCACACTACAGTGAACGGGCACACTACAGTGAATGGGCACACTACAGTGAATGGGCACACTACAGTGAACGGGCACACTACAGTGAACGGGCACACTGCAGAAGACTCATTGCTGAGCAAGTGATGTAATGCTAAATTTCTCCAAATCTGTTATGATGGAGAAATAAACTCATCTACATCTTGGATGGCTTGAGGGTGAGTACATTTTCAAGGGCAATCTCATCTCATTGATGTTGGAAACATGTGACTCTAAATACTATAAAGCACAACACTAAACACATGTGAACAGTGTTTTTTTTCTCTCTCTTGTAACATCATGCACCATATGTGCAATGGCTGAAATAACAGAGGCCTCACTTCCTGTTGAACTCAGATTCTTGTGATTTTCTCATGTGTGACGATTCCTCATAAAAACAGCCCAAGAATAGGCATCTTTGTTCAACAGACATAGTTCAGGAGAATGCGAGACTGTTCCTTCATTTGTGCAATTTTGCCTGATTACAATTCCATGATGGAATCTGCAGCTGCATAAAAATGAATAATAAATGTATTATGTGGGATATAAACCCAACTCAGAACATTCATTTACAAAACAACTGACACAATTACTTTGCAAATGAGCACTTTGGAGATAATCATCAAATGAAACTATTTCAGACCATGTCCAGAGGCTCGTATTTAATCCTAATATCACGAGTGACATTAAATGTTGACGTGCAAAGAGCCCCATCACAAACACAGACAAACATAGATCTCGTCTGGTTCTCAGAGTTCCCATGATTTCAGAAAATTAATATCATTCTGGTTACAAGTGTGGCTCCGGGATCGGCCAGCGGCGCAGGCAGAAATCCAGTGTAATTTCTCAACATAACAAAAACAACATCAATCAAACACTGACATAAAAGGCTTTTCTGTAGCTCAAATATTAGAGCATGGCGCTAGCAACACCAAGATCATGGGTTCGATGCCCAGGGAAAGCAAGAGCTGATAAAAACATAAAACCTGTAACTTGAATGCAATGTAAGTCGCTTTGGATAAAACTTTTGTAAACATCATAAAAGTAGTATGTAAATGTGACTCTCTCAGTGAAAACCCAGCTAAAGTAATTGTTTTGTGTGATTTCCTGTTTTCTACATAAAATCTTCATTCATGAGGTAAAAAACATTGTGAAAATTTAACCTTTATATCTTTAATATTGACTGAGTAGGGCCATGTCAAAGATTGAAATCAAACTTTGCTGCTTGTTATCTCATAATTAGATTTTGAGACTTAGGCCTGGATTTCACAGAGAGGGTCACAAATACAACATTATAGTATCATATGCATGCTATTATAGGAATTGTATTTAAAATGCAACACTCTTCTAGTTCTTGGCCTAAAAGACCCCTATTATATTTACGCACATATGCACTTTCTGTCCACGATCAGCCCGTGTCTGGCTAAAATCCAGACTGACATCAGTTTCCTGTTTATAGCGCTGTTCTCACTCCCAATGCTAGCCAAGGGTAACATTACACTGACCTTTACCTTAACACACACATACATCCTTCAACACGCCTTTCAGCCTCAAAGTCTCAAAGTATTCCTCAAATCCAAAAATAATATTTAAACACTTAATTTAATGCAGCCTGTCGCCACCATATGAGCTGCACTGAAAATCTAAACACCATTAATAAACTGAGCATGCACAGCGCTGGGAAGAAGGCAGATGATGGACACAGTCACAATAGCTTCCTGGGAAATCAAGGAGCAAACACCTTCAGCACACGTACATTCACAAAACACAAAGAGTAACCTACAAAACCAGACTCTTGCACACACACTTAAGGCAGTTTCTACTTAAGTTTCATTCCTCCTCATTATTAAAACATGACTGCAATGCAGCGAGCTGTTTTTCCATAGTAAACTCCTGCCAGAAACAAGCACTACAGCTGCAGTGTTGTGCAGAGTGCTTCGAAATGCATCTTCAGTAATGGGTCAAAAGTCACACTTGTCAATGTTAAACAGCTGCTCATAAAGTCAAGCAGGCTCCTAGAACCTTAGCTGAAGGGTTCTGACTGAGGGAAGTGATGCGGTCGGTGTTTTGTGTTGTATAAGCCTGCAGTAAACCACAGGATAAGAATAGACTGCAAAGTCTTTCCGAAGAGGACCCAGACTGCGCTGATTAAACGGTGCCTGTCCGTTAATAAACTGAGAGCTCTGGTGAAAAACTGATGCATGGGAAAGAGTCATCAACCGGGACCTTCAAGCGAATGTATAAAATAAATCCTAATAATGGGCGCTGTGGCTCTAATTGCTTTAAAAGGGACAGTTTCCCCAAAAAATTACATTTATTTCATTTATGTTGTTCCAAACCTGTATGACTTACTTTCTTCTATGGAACACAAAATAATATGTTTTGCAGAATGTTCATGCTGCACAATTCCATTCAATAAATGTATAAGGTGACATGTTTTTTTTCTCCATATATCCAACTTTATCTGAATACATATGTACAGTATATGCATGTAAAGTGATATAGGCCTATACAATACAGCACATTTCAACTGCTTGATTGTTCATATAGTCGAAAAATGTAAACAATATTATTTCCTAACTCTAATTTGTTAAATGCAACTGTAAAGCATGAAGCATGAAAAAAAAACATTGTGATTTTCTGTAAAACGGCTTTGACACAATGTGCATTGCGAAAAGCGCTATAAAAAATGTACTTGACTGAACTATAAAATATAAAAATAGCACCATAATAGTAGTCAACAAAAACCTTCTAAGCCATAAAGGTAGCTTTGAGTGAGAAAAAGGGCAAAAATGAGAAAAATACCGATAATACAATTAGCACTTCTGCATATTGAATCATGATAACCAACATCAATTTAGCATCGATGACATCAAACCTGGCATGACGTGCCATTTTGAATCTATGCAAATGTGAAATCAAATTTGAGTTTAAGTGTAGATTGGGAAAATACAGTAAAGTCACATGAAATACTTTTATGGTCAATTTTTGTGAATTTTGGAGCTCCACCTGTCTACATGACATTCTGTGAAACACCACCTTTTCTGTTTCACATTGAAAATTAAGTAATATGACATTGAAAAGGCATGAACGTTCTTACATTATTCACGAAGTTCCCTATTTCTGTAAAACATTCTTGTAAGAAACAGCTCTAACTGGAATAATCAACATAATCTTTCATATAACCTTGTAGTGACAGGAAAATTAGTCATTTCTGCGATGTAAAAAGTTTTGATTAAATATCATACGTTTTTTTTCCATTACAGTCATGAATTACGCACTATAAGGACATTTATTAAGCAAGAAATTGGAGTCAATTTTGGTTTAATATTGCAAGCACACATTGCAGACACCAAAGGAGGGTTTTGAGTGACATTTTCTACATTGCGATCCATCCAAAAACATGCATTAAACTAAAAGACTCGTACGTAAACGCACACTAACACGGTGTAAATAAGCATCCGCTCGTAAGAACAGACCTGTGTTTCAGGAATATCAATGAGGCCTAACAGGTGGGGGAGGATTATTCATTATCAACATACCCCAATTATGTATCCATGCCTGCTCTCTTCTCTTCTATTGTGCAACTGTTAATTAGTTCTCATTAAGTGATGACAACCTAGACATCACCACAGCAGCAGAAAGCATCACATCAGACTTTGATACGAGCGTAATGAGTAAGTCAAATAGAAAGTGTGCTACATCTGTGACTATAACGGTTGAGAATTATTTCAAATCTAGTGTGGCGAGCTTTGTGCCGGTCCAAACTCATTTTTATCTGATATGATCTTGGTTAAAGAGCACGATCCAGTGTTTCCAGCATGCAGAAATGAGGGGTTGTGACTATGTGGCTTGTATCTTTTGATTCATGGGAAAATGACACTGATAACCCAGTTCTTTTAAACGAATTCTTCAAAAAGATTCACAAAACACTTGAACTCACTTGTGATTTAGTGGTTTGAAGCAAATTCACTCAGCAAACGTGAGAACAACGATTTACTGTCTGTAAATCATTCAGAATACTATTAGATATTATTTATTATATTATTTATTACATATTATTAATATGCATTATACTTTAGCATTAGCTTTTATTTTTATGTTTCTAGTTGCATTTTAGTTTAGGGTTTTCAGTGCTTTTGTCATTTTTATTTATTTATTGTATTTTTATGTAGCTTTAATAAGTTTTTATTTCAGCCTTTAGTTTCAAAATAAAATTTTGCCAATTTTTTTACTGCAAGTTTTTCATTTAATATTTATATTTTATTTTATTTCAACTTCATTTTCATTACTGAAAATGGTTTTAAATAGTTTTAGATAACAATAACAACAGTGAGTCAGTTGGTTACTGTCATGTATGGGTTTGCACTTGTTGTTCATATGACAATGTGTATTAAATACATATCCTCAGCATAGTTTTACTACAATTAAATAGATATAAACATGAAAAAACCTGTTCAGTGTTCTAGTAAGAATCCGTGAACTCAACTAAATAAAAACTGTATTTTATTAGGATGTTTGTTCCTAAACGTTTCATTTTAATAGCCAGAGGCTCCCTAGTCCTGAACAAAACCCCATAAAAGATTTAGAACAAACAACATAACCTTTATCTCTGTAGGTTCTGTTAGTACGATATCTGAGCTTTTCACCCGCTGTGTGGTAGAGCCGTCCAGTCCAAAACCCTTACAAACACAGACACACACATCACTGAGCATTACACACACATGCAGACAACCGTAAGACAAGCCTCGCGTACAAAGTGTCCTTCCAGATCCGATTCATTTCTCTACAAACACAAGAAAGAACCATTAAACGCTTTTTCTTAAGTAACAAGAGAATAAAACCAAAGTGTCATAACACCATGAAGCTGGAATAAAAGATGTGAACACAAGACTGCATAAATGTGGCATAAAAGGGTGAGAGTTGTGTTTAAGAGAGATATCCTGGTACCAGAAGCATTAGAGTGTTTTAAATGTGTGTGTGTGTGTGTGTGTGTGTGTGTGTGTGTGTGTGTGTGTGTGTGTGTGTGTGTGTGTGTGTGTGTGTGTGTGTGTGTGTGTGTGTGTGTGTGTGTGTCACATTTCTGGCGCAGTGAGGAGAGGCATGAATTATTCACGTTGACTCTATCCTGGCTTGGAATGAGGAAAGGTAGAATGAGAGATGGAGGAGAAGGAGAAGGAGAAAGAGATGAGGGGCAGAAGTGGGAAGCAGGAAAAAGGGAGACGGAGAGGAGAAAACGGCACTGGAAAACGAGACTTTTGGTTTCTCTCTCATAGATGCAAAAGGAGGAGCTGCATGACGTTTAAGTTTGCAGGAGTTCACACGCTCTTGCCTTGTTGCCATGGTTACAGCCCCCTGCCCAAGCCCCAATATTTCCTACTGGTATCTTTTTGCACTTACCAGGCATAAAAACTACATACACAACCTCGTCATCGGAGTTATATAATATAAAAAACACCAAACTAATCTTTCAAAGAACATTATACATGATATACATTAAGAACAAGGGTGAACAACTATAATACTTTTACATGGTAATTGCGATGCATTAAAGGTGCTGTATGCTGTATAAAAATGCCATAATATGTTTGCAGATAACCAGTTATTTTACTTTGAAATGTGTGTTCCGTGTCGGAATGTCTGTTTTTGATTTGGTCCGTCTGATTCCGCCCACTGCCAGTAACCAATAGTATTTTGACACCTCAGGCTGCCAGTTGGTGAAAAATACAGCTTATTGAAACATTTCAAGCCAGCAAACAAACTGGATCAGATATTGTAGATTCTACCCAACCAAAAAAGCCTCGGCATCCATCTAAAAATCTCTATGATCAGAGACATATTAAAATATGCATGAATCAACTCATTAAATTACAGAGTAAGGCCCTGATCAGACAGAACAGGTTTTTCATGTTTGAAAACGCGAGGCACATTGCACTGCCTTTTTTTTGGTTGAATTTAACCAAATTCGATGCGATGCGGTTTGTTTAATGTTGTTTAATGCAACCACCAAATCAGCTGTCCTGTTAGTCTAATCAAGTATTAACACGAGCGCGCTAAAATATTTGGTTTTGCTGTTAAGTAAACTGTCATATTAGCAGAAACGTTACAAAATACAGCTCCGGGTAACCAGCGACAGACACCACAAGTTTCTCCTCCATCATTGCAGTCTGCAGACTTTCCAAGCAACGGTAAACTTTGTCACCACAACAGAAGACACGCCTCTCCGTTCATTCGATTGGACAATGGAAAAAACGCCTGGCGCTTTTCTGCTCATTTGCTTTTTTTTTTTTTTTACTTCAGGCCCTCAGAGTGCTCCTACAAAGATTTGTATTTCTGATTGGGGCCTAAGACTCATCGCCTTCCATTCTTAGTTGTGCTCCTTCCTGTTAAGTGTCCTCAATCTGGCAACCCGTGTGAGCACCAAATCTGAGGAGGAGGGACAGAAGGAACAATTATCTCTCAATATTTTGAATTTAGACTGCAGTACTAATTTCATTTCAACCCCTAGCAACATTCTGTCACTGGCAAAAGTGATGCTTCAGTTTGTATCTTTGACATGAAACAGTACCACCAGCCAGAACCTTAATGCCAGCATAATGCCAGGGAGTCAAAATCTAGTGGGGTAATAATATTTTCCTCCCATCCATGCAATCTGGGTTACATCATCAGAAAAGTAATTTCAGATGTGCAGAAACTTTTTGATGAAAGATTATGAAGAATCTTTCTTCCTTTAGAACAATGATGAATTAGAGAAGTAAAATGGGTCATGTTCAGATTTAATGTTTTGAGAAAAAGCACACAAAACTCACACACACAAAGCAGAAAAATAGGAGGAAAGAAAAGTGAGTTGGATCTCTCATAGTTTGAGCTCTCGGTGGACTCCTTGAGCTCTCGCTCATGGAAAGTTTTTTCTGTGTGTGTGTGTGGTGTGTGGGCCCTCGCTTACCCGCGCGGTGCGTACACACTATCTCTCTCTGCATGTAACTTTTCTTGCTAACCGAGCGTGATCTCACTTGGACTGCCCTTGAGATTCCTGCTGTCAGCTCTTCTGGAACGTTCTAGAGAGCCACACCTCACATCTGAGATGGGGTCAGCGAGCGACGGCGGGAGGAAACCCACAGGAAGGAGGAGAGGAAGATTTGGAGGAAGGAAAACTGCAGTATGCCTTGTTTCTGTCATTCGGGGCTCAGACGTCCCCTCCACAACATATAAACAAGAACGAAGGAATGTTCTGGGTTCAAAATAAGTAAAAGAAAATAACTTCAGTAAATTCCTTAGATTGTACAAAAAACTAAAAGTGTAAAGTGCACTTGAGGAAAAGTCTTTGACGCGAGGCATTTCTAAAACGCTTCTGAGCTGCAAAGTTGTCCAAAATCTCATTTGAAATGACGATTCTATGTAGATGATATGTAAACAGTCCTTTTCTGGTATATTTCTGCATTTTATGTGAAAGTAACAGGTTAAAGGAATAGTTAAGCTAAACATGTTAATTTGCTAAAAATGGACTCGCTATCAGAAATCAGAAATGTTGCATTACATCACTTGCTCACCACTAGATCCTCTGCAGTGAATGGGTGCCATCAGAATGAGTCCAAACAGCTGAAAAATATTTTTTAGAACTGTTTTGAACTGTTTTTGCTTTAAACTGTGCGTAATCTATGCATATTTCTCTCCTGATTCTGACAAGATGTCTTTTTTACTGGAGAAAGCCGAAGACTTGTATTTTAGCCAAAAGCAATAGTTTAAAACTATAAACATCTTAATGAGGGATTTGTTTCTAACACACATGCAGATTTTCGTTTCACGTTAACTGATGGATTGGAGTCGTGTGGATTATTGTGATGTTTTCATCAGCTGTTTGGACTCTCATTCTGACGGCACCCATTCACTGCAGAGGATCTATTGGTGAGCAAGTGATGTAACACTCAATTTCTCCAGGATCTGTTCTGAAGAATGAAGAAACAAACTCATCTGGATGGGCTGAAGGTGAGAACATTTTCAGCAAATGCTATTCCTTTAAATAACTTTATGGTCATGACAAGAGCTGAACATTTAAATAAACTTTGCACAGACAAGGTTAATAAGCATAAACATTGTGTTTGTGACTAGCATAATGCAACTACACTTGTCTCATACTGAGACGAGATGTATAATGTAGGTCTTGTTATACTTTCACAATATTGTGTATTGCATTAACATTTTCCTGTTGCAATGCACCATTGACTTCTATTGTAAAAGCAGATTTCACAAACATGGACGAGTCGAAGACTGACTTCTCTATCAGAGTGAAAAGAAGAAAAAAAAACAGACTGCATAGAAATTCCTAACATTCGATCTCTTGACGTTAATATTCAGTGAAGTTTTTTAAGACGGCTCACATAAACAAAGACTCAAACAGGCATGGAATGAGAAAGGGCTTCTATATGTAAATGAACTGCGGTAGCAAAAAGTTTTGGGGTTTGACTGGACTTAAACTTTGTAAATGTTATGTCACCAAGAATGTGGGCGGTGAGAGAAAGAACGTGTGTTTTCATCATCCGGGGGCGGACAGGGAATGCAAGTGGCGCTCGAATAATGTGGAACATGTGGGTGTCTGGTGGATGGAGGAGATGTAGGCAGCACCATCACTGCTGGCTAAATCAGCAGGGCATTTAGAAGGAATTGTCAAGGAAGCACTGCAAATAAGGAGTGTTATATGGAAGTGCTGTGTTAACTGATCCTCTCTTGCTCCCCAAACACCACAGGAGCTTTTAAACCTCCTTCAATCTATCTCTCCATCTCAGGTCCACCTACAGAAGCATATGTCCCAAATTACCACGGTAATATCCATATAACATCAAGTAAAGCAATCCTTGTGCGTCTTGTCACAGGAGGCAAGGTTCTCTGGGAAAGGAGCAATGGAGATAGAGAAGGTGGGACAGAAGCTTTGAAGATGACATACGGCACTGCTTTTGATCAGACGCACAATTTAAAACAATCCCTCTAGTCCTCAGACAACTAATACTTAAGAAATAAAAGCCCTTCCAATGAGAAATCTGCAGCAATACAGTGTGCCTATAAATGTATGCGCCCAAACACTCAAGATATAATAGTTTCATAACAACACCCCAGTGAGCATGCAACATATCTGAAAGTCAGTATTTGGTTTCCCATCATCCCTCGCTGCACATCTTCAAAGCCTTTCCATCTATGGTAACACAGCTACTCCATTTACTTGTAAACATACAGAATGTGAAAAAAAAACAGGCTAAATGTACAAGCAGAGCACAGTACACCAAACGTGGCTGGTTGACAAGATTAGTTATGAGAAGCATGAGAATCAATGGTGTCAAAATTTGCCAAGTTTGGAAAGTTTGAATATGTTTAGGCACAGGTGTTAATTGAGAGTTTATTCCCCCAAAATTATTTAAAAATTTATTTTTTTTTTTTGCAATTCCATCTTTTAAGTTCATAAGAATAATAATACACATAGATAGATTACATATTCTTATGATTATTATTGCAATTCCATATTTAAGTTAATAAAAATAAGAATACACATGGATAGAGTTAATA
Organism: Ptychobarbus kaznakovi; assembly: GCA_027422405.1. Lineage (NCBI taxonomy): Eukaryota > Metazoa > Chordata > Actinopteri > Cypriniformes > Cyprinidae > Ptychobarbus > Ptychobarbus kaznakovi. The sequence goes on from CM049795.1 coordinate 39,599,923, forward strand.
ATAATAATCAAAATAATAATGAAGGCATTAAGGCATTACTAATTATTATTATTTATTGTTGTTGCTATAATTTATGTTTTTTTAAACAATCCTAATCCATGTTATTCCAGTAAAACAAAAATAAACAAATATAACTAAAAAAAATGTAATCATTACAACATGCCAAGAATTCTGTTTCTCATGGTTTATTTTACCCCATTGGAAAATTATTATTATTATTTAATAGTAGTGAAATAAGCATTACAATGTACTAACTTATTGTTTAATTTAAAAAATAAATAAATTTGCCAATGACTTAAGAAAGATACATTTAACTCTAGACATATTATCTGAAAATAAATCTTAATATCTAACACAATTGTACTAGCAGTTGCACTAGACGACTTGTAAACAGAAAACCACCATCACATCATAATATCAGTGTTTACCTACACATATCTGTCTTCACCGAAGATACACACATAACCTTTCCTTTGACTGACACTGATACTGCTCTTTCTGTCTTTATATAACATCAGACAAAGACAGCAAGACCGTCTCATCCTTCCAAACAACCTTCTGCCTCATGACAGACCAGATAACAATGCAGATGCAGGTAGGGGGAGAGAAAACAATAATTATTTCCATGCACCATTGCACTAATGAACACCTGTAGATGCATCACACACACAAACACACACACACACCTGCAGGATCCAAGACCTCCTCAATGACGGGCGGCAGACGCAATCCGCAGTCCATGGTTGTCGTGGCGACAGGCCTCAGGATGGGGGGGTGAGATGTCCAAACACACGCTCGCCAATGAAGCAGGCACAGTGATAATGGTCAGAAAACAGGAGGGACGATCACACACAGCCCTGCGAGGAATGTCAGGCTCCACACACACTGTGCTGCGACGGTCGATACATCCTGAAACACACACACACACACAGATCAGTTCAATATCCCTCTAAACAACTGCAGAAATCACCGTCTAAACTGCTTACAGATGATTTATTGCTCTTCCTGAACAACTGTGCAGCTTTCTCCCTCTCTCCTCTGCTCTGTTTCTAATTGTCTCCTTCCGTACAAAACAAAGCTTGAAACCCTGCAAAGCATCAAAGTCATTTCAGCAACATGATGATTCGAACACACAGAAAGCATTGCTCTGCTTACCTTTAATGAGATCTGTGTGCAGCTCAGGACACTGACAGCTTATGTTCCTGTTACTCGCTGTGCGTTATGTGTCGTTTACTGCGTGCCCTCCTCTCTCTTCCCCTCCCTCCCTCCTCCTCCTCTCTCTCGCTCGCTCGCTCAGGCTCTCTTGCTCCCCCTTTATCTTTTACCTCAATTTGCTCTTCTCTCATCTGTTAACTGTTCGGTTGCTTTGTGTGGTCCATTGTCTCAGATTCAATTCAGCTGTCTTTTGAGAACATCTTGATGCTTTTTGCTCTGATGTACATTTTGGGTCCATGATGACTGCAAAGTTACAAATTAAAAACCAAAAGTAAGTTTGGTATAATACATTTTGTTGTAAGATATTTATAGTAATATATTTCATTCAATTTGACTATTAATTCAATTATTATTTAATTTTATTACTCATTTTATTTTTATTAATTATTTTAGTTAATTATTACTTAATTAGTTTTATTAAATATTATCAAGGATTATTATATCAAGTCTTCATTATATGCAGCTCTGGAAAAAAATATAAAAAACAAAAATAATTATAATACATTTTTTGTTTTATTTTGTAAACTAGAGAAATTACAACATTTCTCCCAGATTCCACATAAAAATATTGTTTATTCATTCATTTGCAGAAAATGACAACTCAAAATAATAAAAATATGCCATGTTTTCAGACCTCAAATAATGACACATTAAAGCTGTGATTGGAGTTATTGCACCAAATATTTATTTCTGAAGTCATTCTAAGTTAAAACATAAGAAGTTTTATATATATATGAACTTGTTTTCTTGGCATTATTCAAGGTCTGAAAGCAGTGTATTGTTATTTTGACCATGTATCTTTTTTATTTGTATTTATTTTTTTGCTGAACATAACAAAAATGTTCAATTTACTCAAACACATATCTATAAATAGTAGGCTAAATACAGAGAAACTGGTCATTTTTTGGTGGTCTCCATTTTGAATGCTATTTAGGTTTAGTAACAAATATATAAACACACATTAACAAATATAAATAAATAGCAAATAGTAACATTTGTAGTGGACGCTATATTATTGACTATAGAAATGCCAGGAGGGATCGTTTAATTAAAAATAGACTAGTGAGGAGACGATAACTCTTATTTGTGACTCTCATCTTGGTCAGATTAGCCGTTCTCACGCGTTATGTACATTAGGGCCTGTAGGAGATGCAATGTACAGCAGATGTTGCTCTTACCAATTACCACAGTTAGAGACGGAACGGAACTTCACTCATTAAGAAACTACAGCTGCCTGACCTGAGAGACATTTTGCCAAAATTGCCATTCGCAGAAGCTCTGCTTGAAAAACCATTCAGACTGTGTGTCAACGAGCGAGAGAGGAAAACCGCGACAAGCTGCTAGTCACAGCAACCTGACGGCGTTGCTTGGCAACCGAGCGGTCCGCTGAAAGGCAACTGAATCTCAGCTGAAACGAGGCCAAAAACCGTCCCCTGAAAGGCATCAGAAACGGGAACGGGTCATGTGTAAAGTGTAAGCTGAAAGTTTAACCACATACTTACACAGCTACGCCTGCTCAATGTTACGTGTTTTATTTGGGAATCCATTAACACGCTCAGTTTCGGTCATTTTCTCTCCGTTTCACACTAAAATAGCTCGAAGGAAATCGATGTTTTAAGCTCAAAGCCAACAAACTGACAAAAACTCCTTTGTAACTGCAGAAACAAACGATCTGCCTCATAAAGGATCGATATCATAGCCTACAGTTTAGACTAGGCCTTCTTGTCCATTTTTTCCCCTACCAACTTTCTTAAGGAAAACATTTAACATAATATATAGAATTATCTTAATAAAATACCCTATTTTTTTTAAGTCTGCAAATGTTCTGTCAACCATGTTACTGACCAAATAACCCCATGGAAGTATGTTGGGTGTATTGTTTTACATGATTTATTTTATGATTTAAGTTTAAATAAATATTCAAACATAGGTTGACCTGGTCTAGAAAATATAATTTAGTTGGCCAGACGAAGCCTGCTTTTGAAATTATAAGTCAAAATGTTGAAATTGTCAACTATGTTACTTGTCAACAAAGTTACTATATAGAGCCAATTGGTGGATAACATATGTAATAATCTGACCGTGTGATCCACTGATGATAATGCATTTTTGAAATGCCATATATTTTTCTTATTTTAAATAATATATTTAACATTTGCTGTATTAGAGTTAATGTTTCTGGTCAACTGTTACTTGCAAAGTAATTTTTTTAAATTTACATAACTGCTGCTTCTCATATATTTAGATATATTTATTTATACAGTATATTTAATATCCACACAGGTTGGTGTTCTGCATAACATCTCATAAAATTATTCAAGGTAGATTTTAAAAAATAATTAAAAATGTAAATGCAAGTTATAAAATGAGACATGCCACGGTGTAATAACACTGTTTCAGAGCTTCAAACATGGTTGAGATAGCAATCGCAGTCCACGCTTTCCATCCAGGTGCCCCATACTGCACGGAAGCGAATGAAACTGCCAGTTCCCAGATGGATTGCCTTGCCTTGGGCACTGCCAATCTGCTGGAAACACACTGCGACCTTGAGTCACAACTCTTGGGTTCCTGAGGTCAGAATTAGTTTCTAAACAACAGAAAGACAAGAGCATCCCGGGGCATTCATAATATCAGTAGGAAAGGGGATATGGGATCATGGGATAGGGCATGAAAACAATGCTATTTTGAACATAATAGACCAGGGGCATGATTTTTGATTGTAGAACAGATTGGACTAAATCAGTGGTTTTCAAACAGGGGTCAGCAAACTTCAAGAGGGGCCTAGATAAGTCTTAGGCTTAAGTAAAGAAAGATGAATAACATTAACCCGACGTGATATTTCTGAGTTTATTTATTTGTATTATCTTAGATAGGAGGGTCTTTGAATATTGTCTTGGAAAAAGATGGGCCTTGGAGTCAAAAAGGTTGAGAAGCACTGGACTAAATATCACCTTGTGCAATAAATAAATGCTTTTCTGGAGGTAATGAAGCCCAGAATCAACTTCATGCTTTATTAACCCAAAGGTAGAGCATAGGAATGACTCATTTCATTCACCAAATGTCTTTACAAAACTGGTAATATTGTCTAGAAAAAGAGACTACTCACTGTTCTTGGCTGGAAAATTTTGCTGTAATAAATCACCTGAAATAGATTAAAATTAAAACAAAATTAGGCCTTAAAATTCCAGCTCAAATGTCAGCTGCATCAAATAAGTATTAATTCATATAATATTTATTGGAGAAACAATAAGAAATGCACTTACCTCTAATATGTCCCAGACTTTGAGAAACATACATTTTAATTAATTCCATCATGTGTGTATTCATATGTGTATATTGACCCACTGAATAAAGATTACAGTGTTTATTACACCTTCTCATAGCTGGTTTATATTTCTTAGTAATTTTTTCACACTATGTAATATTCATCAAATCAACATTTAGTTTTTCTGAGCTGTGCTATGAAGATCAGGAAGTTATCTATTTTTTTAGTGTATGCTTGTAATAAATGCAATAAAGCAGCTTCAAAAATAGATAACAGTGAAAGAGACAATGAAAATTAATAATTTTTAATACAAAATGAAAAATTGCACTAATAATATACAGTTATGCTTGATGCATAATATACACTGGAACAGAGTTGTATTAATATGCAAAGATTGTGATCCTTTTAGGGCGCAGGTTGTAAAGAGGATTCAGTCATACTGATTATGCGGTGGTGGTGGTGGAGGAGGAGGAGGAGGTGGGGGCTGGAACATAAAGCCCTGATTGGGCCCTGGAGGCCACGGGGCCATTCCCATGTGAAAGGGTGGCGGTCTGAAAAAGGGTGGCATCATTTGGCCCTGAAAAGGAAACATGTGTGGATCTGGAGGGGGGAACATGTAGTCAGGAGGGAAGGGGGGGCGAGCGTGATAGTTGCTATGAAAAGCGCCTCCACGATTGTGATGCTGTCCACGGGGAACATTGCAGTTCTGTCGGGGCTTCCGCCGACCGGCTTTATGAGGGGGCGGACCTTTATGGGCATCCGATTCATCCTCTGGAAAGTGAAAACAGTGGTTAATATAAACATTATTCGTAGTGCTCATTCATTCGAATTCAACTCACATCGGATAATTTGTTTTTATACATTTGACTCACCGGAGTCAGAATCTTTTTGTTGCCGTCTCTTATGCTCTTTAAGCTTGTGTTTGGCCAGCTTCTCTTTCTCATCATCACTAAAATCAAGTGCCTACATGCACACAGAATAAAAACCAATCAGTGGAGAGGTTAAACCATCACTTATTAACAGATAATACTGATGAAACTCTATTAGGGCAGGATATCACTCTATTCCATAGAGTTTAAGCCTTTGTTGACCTGATTTCCTAAATAATTGTTACAAAATAGATTAACATTTACCTCGGGGGGTGGTTCTTGGTCATTTTTCCACGATGCATCTGAGCCCTTGGTCCTTGTTTGAGAGGAATAATTTGTAAATGTTTTTTGGAAAAATACCACAGCAGAACAGCAGTTAAAGATATTGTATTTCAGTTAAACTGAGGCACTCTCAAGTTTTCTCAAATGATGATGTACTCACTTTTGGAGTAGCTGTGTAAAGATGTAGTCTGTGAAATCTTTAATTTTGGGGGCGAAGTAAACTGTATCTCGAGTTTTAAGATCTTTCTGGTCGATGTCGTCATGAGAGTTGAACCTCAAAACATAGTAGGGCTGACAAACTGGACCGAACACTTCAAAGATCTAAGGAGAAACCAACATATTTTAGGCCCACAAAACTATTGATTATTGCACAATATGACAAGAAGTTACAGTGTACTATATATCACCACCTTATAAGACAACAGATCATTTTATGGATTGTTACAAAAGTTTGGGAAATCAAATTGGCCAGAGAAGTATAATGGTTACTGACCTTGCCAATAGAGGTTCTGTTTTTGGTGAATAACACACTGTCTTCATTCAGTGGTGGTGTGTTCTTGTACGACTCCACAATCACTAAAATAAATCAATTTTGTATGAAATGTCCTCTTATATTCAGTAAAGACAAAGGCTTACATGGTGCCTCTCAGCGAAGATGTAAAAATATGGAAAATTGAGTTGATATTGTTTTTTTATGCGAAATTGAACTGATAAATATTTATTTACAATAAAAAAGGATCATGTGACAAAGAAGACTGGAGTAATGATGCTGAGAATTCAACTTTACATCACAGGAATAAATTACATTTTAAAGTATATTAACATAGAACACAGTTGTTTTAGACTGTTTACTGTGTTTTTAATCAAATAAATGCATCTTTAAAAAACATTAACCTCAAAATCTTGCAACAGTAGGAAATGTATGCTTTGAGGTTGGCAGATGCCTGTATACCTAATTGCTCCACAACGCTTGATATTGTCCCAATGGGCTCCATCTTTGTATCTTCTGGAAGGCTGATGTGGAGGTTATCCACTGCAGGAAGGTCCTACACAAGAGAAGATAACTTCAAAATCATTCTTTTTTATGTCTGATATTAAGATTGCTCTTAGTTGATTCGATTACAAGTGGACAGCTCAGGAAACTGAGACATTTTGCCAAAAGAAACATCAATTTGGTTTATAGATTGCCACTAAGCCTCTCCCTCTCACCTCGATAAGCAGCTCATCCTGGGTTTTCAATGGTGCAGGCTTTTTCTCATTGCCCATGGCAACACCTTCATCGTCATCTTCCGCATTGTTCATGACTAAATTTAAAGGCTCAGAGGAGGAAGAGGTTGAGGATGATGAAGATGAGGATGTGGAGGATGAAGAGTCTGAGTCACTGAATCATATAAAAATAATAATTAATTACTTTTTTATACATTAAGTATATAATGATTATCATCAATGAGCTATATATGATGCTGCAAGGGCAGAAGGAGGTTCTTAACTGAAGATATCAAAGCACAGATTTTAATGTCCTATTATTTTACCTGTCTGAACAGTTGTCATCTGAGCTGTTTCCTCTGTACTGCATGCTCAGCAGACCCAACGATCCAGTCCCAGAGTGTGGGCTAAGCACAATTCCACTCTGGATCTCTTCAGGTCCAGTCTGAATGCTGGAGATCTGATCTCCTGCCAGTCCAGACTGATTGCTGGTTAAAGCTTGTTTAACCGGTTGACCACTGGAGCTCTGATCTCCAATTTGATCAGACTGAATGCTGGTGCAGTGATCTGCTGTCGGTGCAGATGAACCACCAGTGCCCTGATCTCCAGTTTGTTCAGACTGATCATTCATGAACGCTTCTGATGTTGGTTCAGGTTGACCACTTGAGCTCTGATCTCCTGTCGGTCCAGACTGATCACTGGTAAAAGGTTCTGCTGTTGGTCCAAGTTCACCACTGGAGCTCTGAACCCTTATCAGTCCAGACTGACCACTGGTGCGTGGCTCATCTGTTGGTCCAAGTTGAGAACCAAAGCTCTGATCACATGTCGTTTCAGTCTGAAACTGTGTATTATTAATAGCCAATTCCATTTTCTCTTTTTCAGATTCTTGATTCTGTAAAAGCAACAGGATTGTAACAATTAAAACACAATACAAATGTTATTGTGATCTAAGATAACAATGCAAAAGTACACGAGAAGAACTCCATGGAGTATGATTACACTTGTAGAGTGTGGGTCTGTATTTCTAGTCAAATATCTGCCACGTTTTTGACTATGGCTTCAGTTGTTATATACGTTTATGCTTTAAAAATGGCTTGAGCACTGACCTGACTTAAAGCAGTTTATATGAAAATAATTACGCAAATATAGTATTATCGTTGTTTTTGTTATAACACGGTAAACTAAATGATATGGTCACGTGATATCAACACACTGGGGCGGCCCGCTACATGTAAAATAAAACAGTCTTTTTCTAGACAGATGTCAGTAGTATGTCATATGTCCAGATAGTAGTGAGTTTTGTCAGTTCTTCATCTAACGTAAGTGTACATGATTTTAATGATAGGTTTCAAAAGTGTTGTTCATTTCTTTAGAAGTGATACTTATTTTAATTTGGAAAAATACAGAGGGCCCCTTTAAGTAAACAGAATGCAAGATTAAAGTATCCGAGGAGGGTGACAGTAATGCTGTGACTTGCATTTGATATTTCATTCTCTCAGTGTGTGCTGCATTATCCACCACCAGTTCAGAATTGTAACTGCACTGTTCAGGGTTGAAACACATGCTCACTTATAATTCACGTTTAAAGTAACGTAATTTTCAAATATACAACTTTCTAACCGTTAGTAGGAATTCAGTACGTACCAAGTCTGCCAAAACTAATATGAACGATCAAAACATAGGTAAGGTTATAAAACATTCTTTACCTGGCCATCAGTTACGTTCTCTGTGCTTGAATTCTCCATGTTTAGGTTTCCATGTGAGAACAGCGTGAAGAAAGCGCTTCAAACGTGATTTTACGTCATTGGCGTCACAGCAACAGGAACCATAAAGTTCCTTCCAAAATAAAAGTCTCAACCGTGACTGTCAAAATAATAATAATAATAATAATAAAAGTATTATTAAATTAAATTATTATTTTATTAAAGTAAATATGTGTTAATCGACTATATTTAAATATACTGGAATGTTTTATATTCATACGAACACTTAGAAAACTTAAACATTATACAAAATATTATTAAAAAATATATGTTTGCGAAATTAAATGTAACGTCAGATACTCGTGTAGCCGACCGAGGTACTGAAAGCATCAGTATTAACTTGCAATGAAGTTATTTAGGATTGTAATATATTAGAAAAAAAAGTCAACTCCTTCGAGCCGGATTCGAACCAGCGACCTAAGGATGTCAGCAATAGACCTCTACAGTCCTCCGCTCTACCAACTGAGCTATCGAAGGGTTAGTACTGAGTTACACACACAAAAATCTAATTGTGACTTTTTACGAGATCATTCGTTTTTAGGTCATTATAATAATTGAATTACATTAATGTAAGCTATTTTCATTTATAATAGGTATGTAATATATTAAAATATGACCAATTTCATGCTAATTTAAAACCGCATGTTGCGAATCAACCGAGGCAAATAAACGTTTTCCTTCGAGCCGGATTCAAACCAGCGACCTAAGGATAACGTTACAGCTTTAACCCACTACAGTCAAAGAGTATAGAAGACCAAGAGGCGAAACTCTGATGCTTTTTGGGTAACAGCCACTAGGTGGCGCTTCGGTGGCGCGGCCTCCATTTTGGGCTGCAAATTCATCTGGAAAACGTCACAGTTAAATAGACAGAATAACAACGAAAGATAATAATAATAATAATAATAATAATAATAATAATAAGTCAAAGTGGAATAAAAAAACTCAATGTTGGGCAATCCACTGCAAAAACTATCAGTGTGACAGTAAAAATCTTGCCTTTTATCGTTTTCCCAAAAAACCCAACTGGTAATTATTCACAAAAGTGTATATTGTGTTTTGAAGTGGGATGTAGCGCTGTCTTATGCACCTGCTAACTTTAACTGTTTTTTAGCCTAGATGATCTCTAGAACATGATTTGCATTGCTGTGTCTGTCATAATTAGGGTTGCAAAATTACTGAATTTTCAAGACTGGAAACTTTCCATGGGATTAACGGGAACCTTTGAGAATTAATGGGAATAAACAGGGAAATTTGCTAAATTGCAGGAACGGGGAACTTAAATGTAGTTGAGAACAAAATCTTGCAGCATAATCTTGGTTAAAACAATCAGATTTAACGCAATTTTAGTTTAATTTCTTCCCTACACATTACTCAATTACAAAAAATGGCAAATGTGAGAATCCACCTGTGATTGTTTTAGCAGACAACCAATCACAGTGGGGTCTTTTTACAGCAATCGTTTCAGATTTGTTTTTATCATTATTCATCAATCATGCGACATTACGTCACGTCTGTAAATATAAAGAAGTTATCGCACGTGAGGATCCTGCAGGTGGTGGATCGTTTAGCCGTTTCTCACAGCAGCTAGAATAATTAAATGTCAAAAAAAATTGTGATGGCGGGTTTTAATCCACGTGAATTCAATCAGATTATATTCCAGTTTTAAATATGCTTCTGATTACAGATAGCCTGGGATTACACACTTTGTATTTTAAAGACAACCAGTTAAAGTATAACAATAATAATTTGCCATGTTGATGTGATATGAGCAAACCGATCGTTACACTTAATTAATCACCATTGTTAGCACGATTTATTGTAATGTTTCTCCTCAGTTGATCAGATCAAACTTGTTATTTGTTCAGATGGTAATATACGGTGAAAAGCAGGGCCGTAGCTGGGCTTTGCGGGGTGCCGTTGCAGGTTGTACGAGTTTAATTTGTATGTTCTTTCTATTTATTTATTTGTGCTATTTACACAATGTTTAAGCAGTTAAATAAATTACACTTAAAACATGGTCAGGTCAAAGTGTCTGGATACTTTTTGGTCCAATTCTTTTAATCAATTTTACTGGTAGTCCACAGTATGAATAATTTGTTATATGTCACAGTTTACTTTATTTTGCTATACTCACTTACATAAATGAACTATAGTGTCCTGCACCCACTAGTAAAAGAACATCAAAAATTAGATCTGGTGTCTGAATAAATTTTGGTTTGACTGTGGATTAATTATTGTTAAATCTGCAAAGTAATTCAGTCAAGAGCAGTGATTCTTTCTTAAATTTTCTTGGATTAACATTAAGAACACTCCAGGGCTGCCACAGTACAACGGCGCCAGTGCGCTCACCACACACCAGCTACAGGTGGAGAGGAGAGAGAGTCATAGAGCCAATCAAGTGTATGCGCTCACCACACACCAGCTACAGGTGGAGAGGAGAGAGAGTCATAGAGCCAATCAAGTGTATGCGCTCACCACACACCAGCTACAGGTGGAGAGGAGAGAGAGTCATAGAGCCAATCAAGTGTATGCGCTCACCACACACCAGCTACAGGTGGAGAGGAGAGAGAGTCATAGAGCCAATCAAGTGTATGCGCTCACCACACACCAGCTACAGGTGGAGAGGAGAGAGAGTCATAGAGCCAATCAAGTGTATGCGCTCACCACACACCAGCTACAGGTGGAGAGGAGAGAGAGTCATAGAGCCAATCAAGTGTATGCGCTCACCACACACCAGCTACAGGTGGAGAGGAGAGAGAGTCATAGAGCCAATCAAGTGTATGCGCTCACCACACACCAGCTACAGGTGGAGAGGAGAGAGAGTCATAGAGCCAATCAAGTGTATGCGCTCACCACACACCAGCTACAGGTGGAGAGGAGAGAGAGTCATAGAGCCAATCAAGTGTATGCGCTCACCACACACCAGCTACAGGTGGAGAGGAGAGAGAGTCATAGAGCCAATCAAGTGTATGCGCTCACCACACACCAGCTACAGGTGGAGAGGAGAGAGAGTCATAGAGCCAATCAAGTGTATGCGCTCACCACACACCAGCTACAGGTGGAGAGGAGAGAGAGTCATAGAGCCAATCAAGTGTATGCGCTCACCACACACCAGCTACAGGTGGAGAGGAGAGAGAGTCATAGAGCCAATCAAGTGTATGTGCTCACCACACACCAGCTACAGGTGGAGAGGAGAGAGAGTCATAGAGCCAATCAAGTGTATGCGCTCACCACACACCAGCTACAGGTGGAGAGGAGAGAGAGTCATAGAGCCAATCAAGTGTATGCGCTCACCACACACCAGCTACAGGTGGAGAGGAGAGAGAGTCATAGAGCCAATCAAGTGTATGCGCTCACCACACACCAGCTACAGGTGGAGAGGAGAGAGAGTCATAGAGCCAATCAAGTGTATGCGCTCACCACACACCAGCTACAGGTGGAGAGGAGAGAGAGTCATAGAGCCAATCAAGTGTATGCGCTCACCACACACCAGCTACAGGTGGAGAGGAGAGAGAGTCATAGAGCCAATCAAGTGTATGCGCTCACCACACACCAGCTACAGGTGGAGAGGAGAGAGAGTCATAGAGCCAATCAAGTGTATGCGCTCACCACACACCAGCTACAGGTGGAGAGGAGAGAGAGTCATAGAGCCAATCAAGTGTATGCGCTCACCACACACCAGCTACAGGTGGAGAGGAGAGAGAGTCATAGAGCCAATCAAGTGTATGCGCTCACCACACACCAGCTACAGGTGGAGAGGAGAGAGAGTCATAGAGCCAATCAAGTGTATGCGCTCACCACACACCAGCTACAGGTGGAGAGGAGAGAGAGTCATAGAGCCAATCAAGTGTATGCGCTCACCACACACCAGCTACAGGTGGAGAGGAGAGAGAGTCATAGAGCCAATCAAGTGTATGCGCTCACCACACACCAGCTACAGGTGGAGAGGAGAGAGAGTCATAGAGCCAATCAAGTGTATGCGCTCACCACACACCAGCTACAGGTGGAGAGGAGAGAGAGTCATAGAGCCAATCAAGTGTATGCGCTCACCACACACCAGCTACAGGTGGAGAGGAGAGAGAGTCATAGAGCCAATCAAGTGTATGCGCTCACCACACACCAGCTACAGGTGGAGAGGAGAGAGAGTCATAGAGCCAATCAAGTGTATGCGCTCACACACACCAGCTACAGGTGGAGAGGAGAGAGAGTCATAGAGCCAATCAAGTGTATGCTCACCACACACCAGCTACAGGTGGAGAGGAGAGAGAGTCATAGAGCCAATCAAGTGGATGCGCTCACCACAGCTACAGGTTGAGAGGAGAGAGAAAATGTCACAGAGCCAATCAAGTGAGTGAAACAGAAACATCACCACGCATCAGACATCTCCAGGAAAAGGGCTAACCAAGCCACTTCTGAAACAGAAACATCATCAGAAGCATCTTACCTGTGCTAAGGAGAAAAAGAACGACTGTTGCTCAGTGGTCCAAAGTCCTCTTTTCAGATGAAAGTACATTTTGCTATTTTGGAAATCAAGGTCCCAGAGTCTGGAGGAAGAGAGGAGAGGCACAGAATCCATGTTGCTTGAAGTCCAGTGTGAAGTTTCCACAGTCAGTGATGATTTGGGCTGCCATGTCATCTGCTGGTGTTGGTCCACTGTGTTTTCTGAAGTCCACAGTCAACGCAGCCATCTACCAGGACATTTTAGAGTACTTCATGCTTCCTTCTGCTGACAAGCTTTATGGAGATGCTGATTTCATTTTCCAGCAGGACTTGGCACCTGCCCACACTGCCAAAGGTACCAAAAGCTGGTTCAATGACCATGGTGTTACTGTGCTTGATTGGCCAGCAAACTCGCCTGACCTGAACCCCATAGAGAATCTATGGGGTATTGTCAAGAGAAAGACGAGAGACACCAGACCCAACAATGCAGATGAGCTGAAGGCCGCTATCAAAGCAATGGGCTTCATTACACCTGAGCAGTGCCACAGGCTGATTGCCTCCATGCCACGCCGCATTGATGCAGTAATTCATGCAAAAGGAGCCCCAACCAAGTATTGAGTGCAAAGAAATGAACAAACTTTTCAGAAGCCTGACATTTCTGTTTAAAATATCCTTTTTTTATTGATCTTATGTAATATTCTAATTTTCTGAGACACTGAATTTTGGGTTTTCATTATCTGTAAGACGTAATCATCAACATTTCAAAAAATCAGGCTTGAAATATTTCACTCTATATAATATATGGGTTTCACTTTCTGAAATGAGTGACAAAAAATATTGACCTTTTTCATGATATTTTTTTTTTTTAGATGTACCTGTATATGTCGGTCCAAGACCAAGAACGTCTTGCTTTCGTGACGACGTGCAGCAGTGCCCAGTCAAATGTCCTGAGCATCTCTTTAGGCTTGCCTCAGCAAGTCGATTGAGATCGCCAAATCCCCTACAATCGTCACCACCTTTCACCCCACTAGCGACGGCCCTGGTGAAGTCTTATTTGGGTCATATATTCCAAGATGCAGGCTAGAATCTGTGAAGTGTATGATTCACACCGGTGCGATGACTGACAGCTACACAGTCCTCAAAACATTCGATTAATTGGCGCTGGAGCCGTGCCAGAGTACAACCCACGCAATGAAGATAATTCCACAAGTTACTGCAATTCCAGGTTTTCAAACAGAGATGGCGACAAAGAGGCAAAACTTACGGACTGCAGCTTTAAGGAGAGGCTGGAAAAGTATCGTTCTCTGTCAGCTTAAGATAAAATTGAGAATGAAATGCTTGATTCACGTCACTATTACTATTCATGTTAAATGTGAATATCAGATCTGAATTGAGCTTGCAAAACATCTTAAATACCAATCTACGGCTAGTGTCATGTTTATAAATTACCAGCAGATGGAGCTATTGGTCTTTACATAAATCCTTGTACATGTACGTTTAGAAAATGCAGCGTAAAGAGATGGTTCACACAAAAATTATTTTGAAATTTTACAGTTAAAATTATTTGCACATCCTCATGTTACACAAAACATTTATTACTGTTTCCGTGGAAAACAAAAAAAGATTTAACGACAGCGTTTTACAATGAAAGTGAATGATGAAAGAGGCCATCATTTGGCCTATGTCTATTTAATGTAGTATTTTATTATAATGTAAAATCATACAGGTTTAGAACAAGATGAGGTTGAGTAAATGATACATAACTATTATTTCTTGGGTTATTTTATTTCTTTGGAATACTGTAATTAAACTATAAATCATGATTTATCCTTCTAATTTCACTAAACAGTAACTACCCCCCCCCCCCCACCCAGTTTGACTGACACAGAGTCATATTACCACATTCTGATGTTTTAATGATGGATTAGGATATTTATGTGTTCCAATTTTTTAATTAAAATAAAACTTTGCCGTGACACTACTAGTATACAGAGACAAAAATCAGCGCACACAGAAATGTCAGGAGGCCATGAACCCCACAGTGGTTTAATCCTAAAAAATATATGGCATGATTGACAACACAACCTGGATCAGATTAAATAAATCGAATTAAAAAAGTATGAAAAATAAATAATTAAAAATGTTATGCAGTTTTTGATATAATTTTGCTCAAATGTTATGAAACCTGCGACATACTAGGACTCAAATTACGCGAACTTGTACTGAGCAAGTATCATTTTAAAGAGAAAAAAAAAGATAAAGAAATTTTGGGTTTATTTATGAGTCACATCTGAAGGTTTCCAAAAAAAGATATATCATTAGTAATGTTAACACAGAGATAAACAATGGCACATATTGGATTTCTAATTTAAACGTTAAGTGGTGCTCTGAGGACTGTCATATTCAGGAGACAAAGTTAAATAAATTACTACCATTAACATACATATTTGAGTATTATATACAAGGGAGTTATTGGAACAAAAATCTACAATTCAAATTTCATTGTCAACAATTCTGAAGTATTACCCTATTTTACACCATGTGTTTGTGTATGCGTGTGTTAGTTCTTGTATTTGGAATAAAAAAAAACCCTGCAACAGTGCAGTCCTGTAATAAACAGGCGATACTTTTATGCATCCTCACCAAGTCCAGCAAAATAGACTCTTTCTCTAAAGGAATAATATAAACAAACTCCTCTATGTACAGGATTCAACAGAACAGGTAACAGACTAACTAAAACACTGATTCTGACAGATCCAGGGCACAGAGGCTGGAGAATAGCGCATGACAAGCGGCATTTGATTTTGGGACAGGCTGATTCAGTTTTTCAGAGAAGAAAAAGCTCACTAAATGGCAGGTCTGATATCTCATTCAGATCCAATAATACATTTCAAATTGAGAGTTTGTACCCCTTTAGAATGCATATTTACAGTTCGCATATTTTTGATGCCGAATCCAGGTGTCATGCAAGCAGCTCCAGTCTCTGGCCTCTGATTGGTGTAAACAGACACTTGATGAAACGAAGAGGTTATAAAACCCATCCACACACCGTTTTCCCCCGTTTAGTCTAAAATAATTGTATTTCTGGGCATAACTTATGACAAATCACATCCCTCCTTTTCCTTCAACATCCCTTAAATTCTCAATAGTAATAGTGGTTTTAATTTTCATAGGAAGAACCCAAGAATTTAGTTTGTCAACTGTCAAATCCGAATCTCCAGATGGCATCTTGATAACTGTTTGGACTTGGTCAAATGTGACGAGAATGAACGTTTTTATATTATTCTGATGTAAATAATGTAAAAGAAAACACTAAATCCTTCATGAACCGTTGCACGGATGAAGCCAACCAATCAGAAGGGAGCGAGAGAACTTGACCATCCAATGAGAAGGCAGAATTTGTGATGTGCGAGTCCAGACTTCGTGGACGACTCCAAGCAGTGGCATAGTGACAGTAAGGAGATCAGAAGGGGTTAAAGGTCACTCTTTTGCGAGCTGTGGCTAGTTATTGGGCATTTTTTTGGGCCCCTGCATAGCTAAAAGGTGCCATTGGCAGTATTTGAGCAATACGGGATGAAGAATCGCAGGTCATGCCTTTTCGAACAAGTGTAGGACAACATCCAGGGCGTATGGGTGTGTTTAAAACAAGCCGAGCATGGGTGAGTCCACAGATATCAGTCTTTAAGGGATTTCTTCATTTTTCGATATGTTTTTTTAAAACAAAAACGCTGAAATGTGGTGAGGTGCGACATGGTAAAGTTCAATACCACCAATTCGGAAGCTCGTTCCAACTACCCTCTGTAAACGCCGGGGAAGCGCTGTCCATTGGCTATGAACACTGTCTGTCACTGGCTCCGCCCCCCACAAAGTATCACAGTTCTGTCCTCAGCAAAGCTCCTCCCCCTACGCATCAGATAGGCAACTCTGAATACTGTCCATCCATAACTGTGCATTCGCGGTGTCCTGGGCACAGAAGTTGTAAACTCTTTTGGTCGTCTTGAGCTGAAAGAAAGGGGAAAAACATTAATCCTGAATCATGGACAAATAATGCAACATGCCCTGATGGGATTATAGAGGTCTTACATCAAAGAAGGCTTTGTCATCTATGCTTTTAGGTGCTCCCATGGTGGGCGTCCCCGGAGTGACAGATTCCACTTCAGCTAGATCGATCACTCCCTTACACTCTTTATCTTGCCTTGTTTCATAGTATCGCAACTAGGAAAAAGAGAAAAGGAATAAACATATTGCAAGGAAAAAACGTTTTGCAAAATAATTAATTTTAACATATAACATGCAAGCTTTGTATACTGAATCAGTGCAGCAAGCAAGTACCTGGTGTTTTGTCTTATCCAGAACGAACCAACGCGGTCTCCAAGGTTTCAGCAATGCGCCTTTTTTGTATAAAATACCCTCAAAGCTCCTACAACCAAAAAAAAAAGAAAGAAAAGTTATTACATTTTAACTCAAAAGATGTTCTAACCTTCAAGCATTGAAAGCAACAGTAAACAGCATTCTGCAATTATTTTAAGATACAGTTTTTGAGTTCATATAAAAATGACAATTATATATGCTAAAATATATTTAGAAAATATGTGCATTTGTAAAAATAAAAAATATTTTAGTATTATTTCTGCACTATTACAGCATTTACTGATATTTTGAAGTTAACTTTTATTTTTAGTTTAAATTTTGTAATGTGCTTTTTAAAATATTTCTATTTTTCTTTAAATAATTTTTTAATAGTTCTGCCCTCTTTCATTGTGTATATGTTTGGCCGGTGTTTTGCAAATCTTCCCACACAGTGACGTAGACATGTGGGGGCGTGTTTAAATTAGCCGTTTTAGGGGGGCGTGGTCGAGTCTTAACTTTTATAAAGAATATCTCTTTGGTTTTGATACTTTAGTCTTTACAACTTATAACTTTGCAAACTATAATATACTTTACATTTTCAGAAAATGTTAACCTTTTAACCTGAAATTTTATATAAAAATATAAAAAAAAACATAACTAAAGTTGAAAATGTCATTGCCCCAAAAACAGACCAGACCCAGGGTGGCCGATGAAGAGTGTGTTCACAGACCTGTTCTCGCTCTCAGTGCTCTGGAACTGGCTGTAGAGCGTGCTGTTACTGGGCCGACCAGCTGCAGGTGTGGATGTGGCGCTGACCTCACAGTCCAGTGCCAGGTTGATGGAGGAGCCGCCTCCACTCTCCTGCAGATACACACCCTGAGAGCGCCGCTGGTGACTCAGATTAGATGACATGAGCAGAGAGCTGGAGAAGGAGTGCTGGGGAAAGAGGAACTAAATATTACTACACCTTCCCTTTAGTAATTTGTAGATAAAGGTAAGATGATAATTCGTCTCTTACCCTGCTCTCGAGTCTGGACTCAACACGTTGGGCCGTCTTAATCTTGTCCCATGTGTCTTTCCATTTTTCCGTAGGTTGTCCCAACTCAGTTTCCAAGTTCTGCACATCCTGAATAAATATATATTAAGAAGGTCATCAGCATTCATGTATGAAGACAACTTCATTATAATTACGATTTATGCTTTATTTCTCACCTGCAAGAGTTTGGTGATGGCATCAGGTAGTACTTTACTGAGGCTGTCATAGCAAGGCCAGACGAATCCTCCGCTGGGACTTGGGGGCCGTCGTCTCCTGTCTATCACCGGCTTCCTCCTGTGGCTTCTCTGTTCGACCACGCACTAATTCCCAGTCAAATGATGGACCCTCAGAAAGCGTTTCCTCTGTGTAAAAGTCCCAAACCTTCAAGTTGGAGATAAAACTGTAGGGCTTCAAGACCTGCAAGACAAAAGAAAGGAAAGTTACACACACTAACCAATAGAGGGCATTAGAGTAATTTAGTCACATTTTGTTTTGAACTATGTTCTCAAATTAAACTAAGAACGTCAGAACAAAATTACAAAGTTACCTCCTCCTCCTCAGGTGAAAACATGTAGTTGTAGAATATGGGGGTCTTCTTGTTGAGCCGGTCAATGTAATCCCAGACAGACTTGCATACCTGAGGGTTCTTCCTCTCACCTTTTTCCTCATACAAGACACCTGTACAGACAATACATTGGGATAGGGCCAAACAGGGTTCAGTGATTGAATACTATAAATAAGCACCATGAAACTTCCGGTAATATATCACTTGACTTTTGACAGTTTTATATGATGAGAGTACAATAACAAAGAAGATTCGATCACAATCTCATAATGAGAGTCATGTTGACAGTTGACATTATGCAGCATTTAATAAAGTTGATACATTTTTTGGTAGGCAATTTAGACTCACCAAGCTCTATGCGCTCATAGTCTGAGTCCAGCAAGAAGGTGCGGAAGCGGTTGGAGACGTAGTGGTAGGCTAGGAACTTCAGATAATACTGACTGAACTCAAATTCCATAGGGAACTGCAGATGGATCTGTTGGGAAAATGAGCAGAGGGAAGAATCATCTATCAGATCTTAGAACAATTAATTAAATCTGCTAGCATTAAAAATGGATTTTAGACCAAGGGAAACCAATGAGATTACTGAAAACAAATTGCAAGTTTAATAACTAGATTTATATGTCCAACACCACAAGACAGAACTATATAAAAGAGTATATAATACAAACAAAACGGGCCCAAGACTGAACCTTGTGGAACACCTATGCATTTAATCTGAAAAACATTACTAAGAATTTTTATCAATCAGAACAGTTTTTATGAAGGTTTTTACAAACAGTAAAGTCACAGTGGTGAGATAAAAGCAATTTTAATAGTGGGCAAGTTTTCTTTTTACTTATTGCCTTCTACTAGAAAAGGAAGGGGATAGGTTATTAATTATCAATCATTTTGTTGCATAAAAAATAAAATGACAATTATAAATTAAGAACTTTGAAACAAAATGAGAAAAATGCCTGCAGAATACAGAATACTTCCATACAGTATATATATAAAAAAAGAACTGGGCCTGAGACTGAACCTTGTGGGACACCTATATAAAGTGGAGCCCTAGTGTTTAAGAAAAAGCCAATTCAAAGGAACAGAGAGGGAAAGTTTTCTTCTTCCAAATTGCCTTATCAGTGAGAAAGGACATGGTATACGAAACAAGCTCTCCTGGATTTCTAGAAGCATAATCGAATTCATTTTGTAAGAGAGAACACAATTATCTTTGATTTCTTGTCAAATCCAGATTCACTGTTCCGAAATACCACTATTAAGCAATCTCATTCTTTAAACGTGTGGAGAAAGAAAGTCTGTCCTTATCTTCGGGGTAAATTAGCTAGATAAGGCTTGGGCAATCCGACTGAGTTATAGTAAGGTATCTCATCTTTGAAGGTGTGGTCTATTTAGAGTGACATAGCAGGAAGTTGGGACAAACATGTGTATGTATTCACGAGCTGCCTTTCTGTGCCTGCTCATACTATCACCAATCATATAAGGTTTATTCTTTTTCCCTTTTCTTTGGACAAGACCTACCAAGAAAGTGTTGATTGCTTCTCATCAACACCCAACAAAAAGTTTTACGATGGACAAGATAAGAACTTTCCAGAAATAGATTTAAACAACTCCACTGGAAAACTGAATAAAGAATACATGTAAACAAACAAAACATCCATCATGCAATAATGCCATGCATTTGAGTGCATAAAGAAAATGGTGATACCAACCAGCAAATATGGGGCAGGTTGAGAACATTATCAGCAACTCTGCACTATGATTATTGTGCCATCCACTGGAAAACCTATATCGGACAGCCACCAGTACACATACCTGGTGCACACAGTCGAGGAACTGTAGGAAGACAGGCGTGAATCCACTGCTTTGGCTGGGCAGTGTCTGGGCTCCGCGGTGGCTGAATCGATGACCGAACGACAACCACTCTTTCTCCACAAGCAGCCTGAAACCATCAATCGTTCGGTAGTACGGATCCGACAGAAGTTGCACCAGGGACACCACCTACATCGAACACAGCATTAATGCAGACATGGACAAACAAAATTGATGGCAGACACAGCTCATACATGTTTAGGTGTTTGTCCTACCTGTGTTGTGACATCCCAGCCGTCTTCCAAACTAATCATGACGGAGGAACCGTTGTCCAGGAGTTCCACAACAAGAACGGATACCTGTAAAACCTTGTGAAGCTATGGGACACAAACATCAAGAACATCAAAAATTGTAGAACCAACTGACCAATACACTGTATTTTTAAGTGTTAAATTAACCCAAATAAAATCGGAAAAGGGGTAAGGTACCAGATTCATCCACTCCGACTCCTCCAGGCAGCGGTGAAAGGTCATGTTTGTGTTTGGTTCAGTGTTGTGTGCAGAAGGCACACAGGCTTTCATCAGCTTCTTGAAACTGTTCTTCAACTGCCGTACATCAAAGACCTCGATAGGCACCACCTCCCATTGCTGGAAGGAGTCCTGCTTTCCACCCTGACCACAACAAGAAGACTGAGGGCTTAGCTTTGATTGATTTAAATAAAATGATCATCGTCACTATTATCTCATTAGATCTTAAAATTATAGAAATCAATTGTGTGATAGTTCTGGTAACAGGTCTTGAAAATCAACTAATATTGCAATTCAAGTTGCACAAGTTGCCATTCGAATGAAAGTTTAAGTATTTAAGCTAATAACCTTGAGCTGGGACTTGTCTCCAATGATATAGAGGTGCGCTCTCTGTTGGCGAAGGAAATAGGTCTCGGATGGGCCTCCATTAGCCTGGGGGGACTCTTTCCCAGCCAGCCTGTTCCCCACATCAGGGTTATACGTGCTGAGCCGCCCACTACCACGAATACTGCCCCATTTTCCTGGGAAACACAAAGAACAATGAAAATCATTCACTGATGTAGAACGAACAATTAATTCTGCTTTGTGGAATCACTTGTGTGTGAATTTGCATGTTTATTAGGGGACTGGCATTTGGAATTTGTGATTTCAACAAACAACAGACAAATAAGACAATGAAAATTTGGTAGATCACATGCAATGAGATGCGTATCACATCCTCACACACAATACAAATAAATCAAACAGACATGGTGGTCAATGATTGGTTAGCACAGGTAAAGAGGATGACAACATTACATGGACACTTAGTGCTCAAACTCGCTGGCGCTGTTGTCGAGAGATTTGATTGGTTAGATTTGAGAGCAGGGGCGGGCCTACTATACCTCTAGGCGAGTTGCGGGCCTTGACCGAAACTCTAGGCTGAGAGAGGGAGATGACCCTTGCCCTCTGACCCAGCACTAAGGTCAGATTACATAAAAATGCCCATTACTATCAGTAGCCAATAATAAGCCAATGCAACAAAAAAAAATTGCACACAATGACTTCCTCTGCCATATGGGATTGGATGTCAAAAATTATAGTTGAATAAAGAACTTAATAAATGGTTGGGATCAGAGGAATGGATGGCGGGTTAAGTTGTGAGGATCTTAAAAACACACTCTCACCTCCTCGACTGAAGGTTCCTGGCACATCCTCTTTTGTCCCCATGACTTGTTTCATTAAAGCTCCTATTTTAGGCTGCCTCAGCTTGTCTGATGAGTCTGAGGCCCAAAAATGACACACACAAAACACATTGGGGGTGAATATCACAAGTGAATTGTTAAGGTATACCTAATTGACATTGTCTGGGAGGATTAGTATGGTTAGGGTTAAGTAAGGTCAGGGTTAAAGGTTAACCCTAACCTGAGTTGCTCATGTGTGAGGAGGTGAAGCCACCGAGCGTGTTCCTCCCGCTGGCCTCGCTGTATGAGGGCATGGAGCTGATGATGGCCTGCAGATACTTCTCCTGCTCCAAGCTGGTGGAGTCAGTCTGCGACGGGCCTGAAACCAAACACACACGTTTACTTTTAGTTTTATACCTAGTGGATAGAGAACTGGGCTTAATAGTAAAGATCAAACTGCACAGCACAGTACAGTGTTCCTGTGGCTCAGTGGTTAGAGCATTGCGTTAGCAGCGCAAAGGTTGTGGGTTCGATTCCCAGGGAACACATGTACTGACAAAAAATGTATAACCTGAATGCACTGTAAGTCGCTTTGGATAAAAGCGTCTGCTAAATGCATAAATGTAAATGTACTAACACCCCAAAGGTCATGGGTTCATTTCCCAGGGAATTAATCAACTGATAAAATGTATAAAAGTGTCTGCAAAAAGCATAGATGGATATAATAAATAGATATATCTACTAGTGTTGTTATAATTAGCTAAAATTATAATTTAAAAATAGTTCTTGCTAATTAAAATAATGTTAAAATATAAAAAAATTAGGTGAAAAACTAAGTTGAACTACTCAAATAAATAATTTACAAGTTGCGCAATTTGAGTTGAATTACTGAAATAAATTAACTTTTCCACGACATTCTAATTTATTGAGATGCACATGTATACACTCACTGTTCATTAAACCTGTTCATTAAAAGGGGGTGACCCAATAATTTTGGCAATATAGTGTATATACACACTCACCAGTCACTTTATTAGGTACACCTGTTCAATTGCTTGGTAACATAAATTGCTAATCAGCCAATCACATGGCAGCAACTCAATGCATTTAGGCATCTAGATGTGGTGAAGACGACTTGCTGAAGTTCAAACCGAGCATCAGAATGGGGAAGAAAGGGGATTTAAGTGACTTTGAACGTGGAATGGTTGTTGGTGCCAGACGGGCTGGTCTGAGTATTTCAAAAACTGCTGATCTACTGGGATTTTCACGCACAACCATCTCTAGGGTTTACAGAGAATGGTCCGAAAAAGAGAAAATATCCAGTGAGCGGCAGTTGTGTGGATGAAAATGCCTTGTTGATGTCAGAGGTCAGAGGAGAATGGGCAGACTGGTTAGAGATGATAGAAAGGCAACAGTAACTCAAATAACCACTCGTTACAACCAAGGTATGCAGAATACCATCTCTGAACACACAACACGTCGAACCCTGAAGCAGATGGGCTACAGCAGCAGAAGACCACACCGGGTGCCGCTCCTGTCAGCTAAGAACAGGAAACGGAGGCTACAATTCACACAGGCTCAACAAAATTGGACAATAGAAGATTGGAAAAACGTTGCCTGGTCTGATGAGTCTCGATTTCTGCTGCGACATTCAGATGGTAGGGTCAGAATTTGGCGTAAAGAACATGAAAGCATGGATCCATCCTGCCTTGTCTCAACGGTTCAGGCTGGTGGTGGTGGTGTAATGGTGTGGGGGATATTTTCTTGGCACACTTTGGGCCCCTTAGTACCAATTGTAGCATCGTTTAAACGCCACAGCCTACCTGAGTATTGTTGCTGACCATGTCCATCCCTTTATGACTACAGTGTACCCATCTTCTGATGGCTACTTCCAGCAGGATAATGCACCATGTCACAAAGCTCAAATCATCTCAGACTGGTTTCTTGAACATGACAATGAGTTCACTTTACTCAAATGGCCTCCACAGTCACCAGATCTCAATCCAATAGAGCACCTTTGGGATGTGGTGGAACGGGAGATTCGCATCATGGATGTGCAGCCGACAAATCTGCAGCAACTGCGTGATGCTATCATATCAATATGGACCAAAATCTCTGAGGAATGTTTCCAACACCTTGTTGAATCTATGCCACGAAGAATTGAGGCAGTTCTGAAGGCAAAAGGGGGTCCAACCCGGTACTAGCAAGGTGTACCTAATAAAGTGGCTAGTGAGTGTGTGTGTGAATATATATATGAATGTATATATATATATATATATATATATATACACACTTATTTCTACATTTAAAATAACACTTATTTCTACATTTAAATATTTATTGAAAAATATAAGATATTGGATAAGTATATAATAACTTAAAATATATATATAATTATAAATATAAGAGAATAGCTGTTTCAATCTCTTTTTTTTATTATTGCTTCTGGCTCTGACCTGCAGCGGGCGCATTGGGTGATTTGAAGAAGCCCACAACGCCTTTAGCATGCAGGCCGGCTGAGCGCAGCAGCACAGCTTTGGTGCGCGAGTTTCTCCAGCACACCACAGGGAAGCGGTTCTGCCGGTAGCAGCGGCAGATGCGCTGGATGGTGGAATCAGGGATGCTCTGAGGCACTATCAGTAACCCTGGATAACTGAAACACACAAACAGACAGCCAATGAGATTTAGGTATAATTGCTATGCTAACGGTGTGGTTTTAGCAGTGACTGAATTTTGTTTCTGAGAATTCTGGAACTCACCTTCGGCAGACCGTGTACATCCGGTTGACAGTGGAGATTCGGAAGGGCTCGTTTTTGGAGCGGGTCAGGCTGTTGCTGAGCGTTCCCAGTCCCAGCCGCTGGTAGTCCCGACAGCAGGCCCGCTCGACCACATTACTCATGGTCTGCCGGTCTGACGAGCGGATGGTGGAGGAGAGCGTGAGCGAACTCTGGTCCAGCTCTTCAGACACTGCTCAGTCAGAGAAGATGCATTATATTACATAATCACATATCAGCCATTGCAAACATCAGTCGAAAAAAAAAAAAATTGTGCTTTTTGTGCTTTTCTTACCAGATATCTCATCCTCGTCTACCTCTGACTGAAAACTGCTGCGGTTTTCCCAGGTTGGTGGAGAATACTTCTTCCGGGTTACATGCTGACGCCCAATGGTCCTCTTTGCGGTTTTAACAAAGTTTTTAGACAGCGTTCTAGAAGAAACAGCGGCTCAAACATTTCAATCACTTGAAAAATCTGATTTATGTTATGTTTAAGACTTATATCAAGACTTGCACATTTCTTTAAATATATACTGTTCATACACATGAATGCGTAGAACAGAACCGGCGTAGAACAGAACCGCATCTGAGCTTGCCATGACACCCATTTGCTGCTAATGCAGGATCTTAACGCAGGAGCCTTTGCAATTTCCACTGCTGAATAATTTACTGCTTGTCAGTGCCACCACACGCTATTTCTTTCCCCTCTCCCTCGGTTTTTAACCAGTGCTACTGGGACACATGACCCAAACAGGAAGAGGCTGAATCGGGAAAGAAATTGCATGTGTGTGGGACAGAAAAAGGGTGGAAAAACAGAAGTGGCCTACTGGGAGCCGTGTCACACAAACTCTTGACAAACACATTTAAAGAGGAAGGTCAGCATCCATTGAGATCTTACTTTAGCGACTGGTTCTTGTCCTTGGTTTTGTGCTCCACCGCCAGCTTTGCAGACTGACCCACGGTGAAGGCAAACGTGCCCTGGACGTGCTGAGGGTATCTGAGCTTATGCATGTGCTTCCTGAACACCTCCGCGAGATCTGACGCCACCTCCTCATCAAAGGCGATCTTCATCAGCTACATGAGAGAGGGGGGAAATTAAATAATTGGTTAAGAGTAAAGGCTTGATCAATTTACAATGCTTCTAAACACCAAATATTATAAATAAATATTTGCATTCACTTTTTTGCACCAAAACACATCAAGTCAGATACAGGTTTTAGTTTTTTTGGACACTTGCTACATTTTTTTTCTGGCATCTAAACAATCCTCAATATCCATTTAAAAAAAAAGCTTCAAAAAGGAGTAAGAAATAAAAAATATATCTAATACTAGTCTGTATTAACTGAATAGGAAGGGGTTTTGATGAATTCTCATATTACTAAATCACAAATATAGCTAAATAAAATATTTGTAATAACTTTTGTTATTAAAAAAAACTTTGTAATACAAAGTAAACAAAGTAATAAGTTGTAATAAGAATTATAAATGCATATCAAATTATAATAAAATAATATAATTAAAATATATAATATTAACCTGAAATAACTGATTAGAAAGGATTTTTGTGCACTTAATGTATTGTGAGTTATGGAAAAACAGAGAAAGGTCAGGTGATACCCAATACCTGAAAGGTGCAGGAACGCAGCTGGAGACCCTCCTGGACTAACTGATCCATGGGAAGATTAACAGAGATCCGCTTCTCTTTCGTGAGGGAGGCGATGGGGAAGGAGCGGGTGACCACTTGCTCTCCAACTGTACAATACAAACACGTACGGCAAAATTTAATGCATCTACAAAAAGGCTTTTTGTGTAACAGGCACATTGATTTTCATTTTCAATTTCATAGCGTGAGCACAAGTTAGTGAGAAAACTGCTTCAGACAAGCAGGACATTTCTATAATTCATGACCACCAGCATCCCAACAGCACGACTGCAGAGACTCCACCAAAGTGAGCTGCTCTAAACTAACTACACAAATCAAGCCCAGCGAGAAGCATGACTTTTGACCAATAGGAGCGTACCGAGAGGGTCGGTAGGCGTTCCCTTGAATATGAGGCGGTAGTTAGAAAGGAAGATGGCTCCCTCGGCAGGCAGCAGAGGCGGACCACCCATGGTGCCCGTGGCTTCCTCTCGGCCGTCTGCTATAAGGTGCACCCGCATGCCATCCATCACAAACTCCTCACCGGGGAGCAGCGTTGGTCTCAAAAGCTTGGCCTGGAGTCAGAGAGACAAAACAAGAAAAATAAAGTGGAAACAGAGACAGGGAAAGCAAAGTCAGTATATAACATGAACGCGTTGCTCAAATATGAAATTCATACAACACTTCATTGCAAACATGCAGAATGCTTCAAGAGATCAAGAACTGGAGGAAATTGATCAATCACATCACAAAAACACAGCAAAGGCGCATTTCCTCTCGGTCAGTTTGACATTTCTTGAGCATGTAAACCAGATTCATCAGAAAGCTTCAGGTCAACATGAAACTGAATCTGTAATGTGATTTATTTCAGAGTAAAACAGGATATTCTATCAAGTGTGACTGATTTTATCCACAGGGAACTGATTAGATCATGAAATGTGAGTGTTACATAAGAGATCACTAAAGTAAAGATTCTTTATCAAATTATTATTATTTTCTATTATTGCAAAATATATTAACAAAAACTGCCAAATTACTTTTTAAATCAAATCAAATGTCCTAATTTTTTAAATGAAATTAACTTTAAGAAATTACCTGAATTGAAAGTTTTAAATGTAAATTTTTTTTTTATTAAATTACAATTTTGTAAAAAAAAATTTTTTTAGTTATTATTTTATTCAATTATTAATAAATAATTTTTAAATTAGTTATTTTAAACTTACAATATTTTAGAAAGACTTATGTAATATTTGGATGAAAGATTACAAAAGACAAACATTTTATATAATGAGCCCTGATGAATCGTGCACAATAGGACAGTTTACATGCATTACAAAGTAAATAGGGTTCATTTCAATTTCATGCTGACTGGGATACTTGGATAAGTGTATTTATAATTTGGATGTAAAACATTTTGTCCCACAGTTCTTCGAAATTTAATTTCATATGTCCAGAAATGCCAGAAACAACATTTTCATCTGGGAAAAATAGCCTGTTTATGCCACTGAGCATTTTTCCCAAATAAACAAATGCATTACGAGTCAAAAAACCAGTGAAGCGAAGCCAATTTCTCCATCTAGACCCAAACAATCTCTAGACGCTTATGCAAGAGCACGTTTTATCACATTCAGTGCTCACGAGCATCTACTGTCTTCCAGAGAAATGTGTTCTTGTGATGGGAAGTGATCTTGAGTCCATCTGTCTAGCGCTGTACAGCAGGTGCGCTCCATTCACACCAGTTTGATTTCATGGAAAAGTGTTCAATGCTGGCGTCCCGTGACAGCACTGGTTGCTAGGCATTGAGTGATGAAAGATGCATGACTGCTTCTCTAGCACAGAGTACTTTTCTTTAGAACTCAGTAGAGTGAAAATAGAGTAAAAAATCACGGCAAGGTCTTTATCACACTTCACAGCACTGTTCTGCCATTATGCTTAAATGAGTAGTTCAAGATGAGTCCATTTGACTTCCTTTCTTCCATGGAAAACAAAAGTAGTAGTTTCTACTATTTGAACTAATGTGTAAATCCTATTTAGGTGACTGCCCTGAGGAGAGTATATATTAGGAACAAGTGGATAAATGAAGATGCATACAGGATATATATAGGAACAAGTGTCTATGGATCTATGATAAACTCATGTCAAAACATGAAATAAACCATGAAGGCTTTGCTAGGGGGTTATGATAATGTACCAAGATCCCTGATAAAATCAAACCTTTGTGTTAAAGGAAAGCACAGCAGAATGTCAGACTAAA
This sequence comes from Ptychobarbus kaznakovi, assembly GCA_027422405.1. NCBI lineage: Eukaryota > Metazoa > Chordata > Actinopteri > Cypriniformes > Cyprinidae > Ptychobarbus > Ptychobarbus kaznakovi. Next base: position 39,629,080 of record CM049795.1, read on the forward strand.
GTGTGCTCAAAACAGCAGGCCAAAAGACCAGCATGCATCACTCAGGCCACGGTCAGTGAGGTCACGCAAACGTACCTGCCGAGGCACTCTGACTCATGGGTGGAGGGGCTGAAGTGGGATGTGAGTGGATCTGCCTGGTTTTCTACACTGCATTTCCTGCCCAGCGGAACATAAAACAAGGAGTTGGTTACCTTTTGGATGGGCGGCAGTCGTTTGCTCTCCCTGTGAACTGCGTCCAATGTCTCGATGTGCATCTGAACGATGTCTAAAAGAAAAACACCATGGCATACAAACATTTAAAACATTAGAATTAAAAGACACATTTTTCACTATGCATACACACTCTGATGGCTACAATGTCAGGTTAAATCTCTAGAATTGTACCTGGAATCATTGTGTGAAGGGCCTTTAGGTGTTCGTTGGTCACGCCGCTCTCGTTGCACACTTTGTCAACAAAGCGGTTGATGAACCGAACGACAGTGTTCGCAACATCCGAGCTCTCAGCATCCTCAAAGCCGCTCTCGGTGTCGTAGCTTTCTGCCATGCTGCCCGCAATACTGAACAAACAAAAAACTAAATTAGTGGTCAATTTTTGGTTTTATTTGATTTCATTTTACTTTATTTAATTGTATTTTTGTATAGCATTTTATAGCATTGTATTGTATCCATGCGTTTTTGTGCCCACACACAGCAGCACACACCTGTTGGTGACGTAGCTGTTGCTGACGCTCTCTAAGTCTCCCAGGCCGGTGTTGCGGAGCAGGCGGTTCTTGCTGGTGTCGAGTGGCAGCAGCAGGTAACTCATGCGGTTGGCATAGTGGATGGCCTGACTGAAAACCGTGCTCTCTTCCTTCTGAACGCGCTCCTGCTGTTGCTCTTTGCTCAGCGTGGGCCACAGACGGCTCTGCTCAGACGCCAACTCCAGTGCAATCAGCTGCTTCTGACCCCCAACGCCATCCCCGTCCTGAAAGAGGCAGAGGTCAAAGGTCATATGCAAAGTGTAGCAGTAAAAAAAAACAAAGAACATACACTTAAGTTCAAACGTTTGGGGCTGGTAAGATTTTTTTTAAATATGTTATACTCATGAAAGCTGTATTCATTCGATCAAAAATACAGCAAAAATTATTATTTCACTTAAAATAACTTTTCTATTTTAATACACTTTAGAACATAATTTATTCCTGTGATCAAAGCTGAATTTTCAGCATCATTACTCCAGTCTTCAGTGTCACGTGATACTTCAGAAATCATTCTAATATGCTTAAAATAAAATAACTTACAGCGCCGGCTGTGTCTCCCTCCTCGCCGTTCTCCAGGTACAGGGCCCGGATGTGTTTCTGAACATCACTGTAAAACATGGCCTCCCAGAACTGCATGTTCATCCACACCATGTGCTCCTGAACGCAGCTGTAGGCGAATTGAGTGATGCCTCCACCCAGTTTCTGCAACAAAAACAGATGCTGAACTCAGAAAATCCACCCATTATCCAGTACTTTATTACAAGAGACATGCAACCAGTCATCATTATTGAACTTCTCAAATCAGTCAAATATGTCCACGTAGCCATTCATTACCACAAAATAAGCTGGGTACATTATCCTAGTTATTAGCTATAGATAGCTATCTACCAAATAATTAAATAAGCGTACATGACATTTATTTGAATTGAACTTATTTAAACTCCACTTGGATTAAAGCTAAACACCAACCCCAATAATACAAAATTACACACACACATATACACACAAATACATTGTGCTTCAAGAAAAAAAATTATTTTACCTACAAATACTCATTCAGATCTTTACTCACCCGACAGAAGGCGGTGACCAATGGCAGCAGGGCAGCAGCAATACCATGTTCATCCATATGTGAGCAATCCTGAAAATAAAAATAGAAGCCATATTTTATACAAAGGCACCAAAACATTTGAATAACACTTTTTATGGAGGTATATGATGATAACAATCAACAGCAATCATAAACTAAACCAAAACATCATATTTTCCACTTCCTTAATGCAGCACAACACTCTCATAAACACTGATTGCTTGAAAGAAGACACTCCTGTGTTTTACCTGCAGGGTGCAGTTCATCATGCGGACGATGTAGTCAAACTGTTGGTCGTCTAGAACGGCCCTGTTCTGCAGCACGTGCAGGTTGAGCTCCTGGGTCAGACAGACGCGTGCCGCCCGTCCTTTCAGAGCCCGTAAAACTGCCGGCATTAACTGCAGACACACACAAACAAGTTAACACACACCCAAATACACAAAAATACACTCATTTGAGATCATAAATGATTTAGCAGAAACAGACACCATAAATCTGGGTTATGTTTAACAGAAAAGCGTAAATAAGTGGTGCGTACCTTCTTGGCTTCCAGCATCTTGTTGTCAAAAATGTATGTGATGCAGTTCCTGACCACCTCTAACCTCCTGGCGCTGTTGGCCAGAACATTCCCGTTCCTGTCCACTATGTCACCTAGAAACAGTCCAGAGACATAAAAACACGATCAACACAAAGTTGAGCAAACATCAGTTAGAGTATGACAAGTTTATTTGAATGTTATATTTGAGCACAGGCGGTGATGTTTTCTACATCTAGGGCCTAAGGATTTTTTTTCCCCAAATTCCATTTTTTTCCAAAAATAGAATTTTTCTGGATTCTGTTTTTTCCCTCCATTTAAATTTGCCTAGACTCTGTCTAGAATTGTATTAATCAAAAAGCATGTCTAATTAATTAATTAATTAATTGTAATCATGAAAATCATACAATTTAACAGCAATTTATAAGTTTAACAAAAATGACATTTATGGCATTATTATTTTTTTTTTTTTTCAAATTCAGTTTCATTTTTAACAAATGTTGTGTTTTCCATAAATTTTATTCATTCCGTTGTAATGGTTTCATTAAATTGTAATAATCAAAAGCATCCCTAAATAATTGATTTTATGAAAAACTAGTTTATTTTTTTTCTCCACAAATCCTGTCATTTACATTTTTCTGGGAAATCAAATCTGGTATGTTTTCTGGTAAATATTCCTTAAAAATAATGTTTTAATAATTGTATTATTATTAGTAGTAGTAGTAGTACTATCATTACATTGAGCAATATATTTCTGTCACAGTTTCTTAAAATTTGTCAAATTCTATGACATTCCACATTTTACAGTAAATTCTATTTTTATGACTGGATTCCGCGATTCAATCCACATTTTTTCACATCACAGAAATCATAGGGAAATTTTAGAATTGCACTCTCACCCAGTGGAGGTCCTGTCGGGACCATGCCCTTCAGCTCGGCCTTGACCACAGGTGGGGCAGTTCTGAGTTTTGCCGTTGCGTGGTCTATAAAGAGCTGCACGGAGACCTCGTCCAGCTGTGGGAAAGTGGTCTGTGAGAGCCGGGGTTGTGCGCTTTCAGCTGTTCTCTGAACTCGGTGCATGGTTACTGCTGGGTATGGATTTTCCTTTGGAAAAAAAAAACATTTAAATGGAGAGACAATTTGTGTTTAGAGACAAAATTATAAACAAAATTATGGAAAATGCATTCACATTTTAAAATTAATAGCACTTAATATAAGTTTGAAGCAAAACATTAAATTTTAAATTAGCAAATTAATTTAGACATCACAACATTGTGATCTACCCAATACCGGACCTTAACAACTACCTTACTAACTATTTATAAGCAGAAAATTAGGAGTTTATTGAGGCAAAAGTCGTAGTTAATGGTTTGTTAATAGCGAGAATTGGACCTTAAAATAAAGTGTGACCTTAATGGTTTTCAAAGATGAACATTACAGCAACAGTCCACACAATGACAAAAACCAGGTGATTATTTACTCTTCCTCATGTCATACCAAACCCGTATGACCAAAGTCGATACAAGTAGATATTTTTAAGAATGCTAAATGGTTGGTTTCAGTTCCAATTGAATTCCACTGTATTTGTTGTCCATAACATATAAATCAATGGGAACAGAAACTGGTCAGTTAGCAAAAATCTTTTTTTTTGTTACACAGAAAGCAAGCCATACAGATTTGGAACAACATGAGTAAAATATTATAGATTTAAATTTTTGGGTGAACTATCCCTTTAAGTGAGAGAAAAAAAAACATTAATATAGGTTTATAACTGATATATAGTGCATCAATAACTGCAAATATTCTTTATTTTAGTTAAATACCCAATTTTGATGTGGAAAGCTGATGAGACACATGAATTAAACATACATTTTTGAAAAGCTGCTCAGCCAGCTCCTTAATATGCTTCATCACTTTGTGAGGATCTCCTGTCTCCTGTCGAATGCGCTCCACCTGATTTGCTATGAGCTACGATGAAAGGAAATAAGAGAGAAAGGATCAGAAATCTTGATAAACACAAAAAGTCGTCATCCTTCTCAATTTCCAATAAGCTGTCACCTATATCCATCCAACACCTATGACTTACATCGTCAAACAGGTCTGTGGCTCGGTACGGAGGACCCCGCTCAGACACGAACCCAGCGAAGGCCATGCCATCCAGCACCTTCATCAGGAAGTCATCCTCAGCTATTGTTCTCTGCCCCAAAAATGCAGCCTTGAGAGAAAACAACAAGCTTTAAAGGCCTATGACTTTGTTTTAGCATTTGTGTCTGAAATGTAATTTTAGGGCTTCAGTACCTTATGGAAGCGTATGACGGGTTCAGGGTGGATGCGAATTATATGCAGACACCATCGATAGCCCTGAAAGAGATGCGCGAACAGCCACAGGAAGACAGCGCGGATCTCCTTATCCTGCAGCACACACAAAACAATGACACTCTCGTAAAACAATCACTTCCTGCAATGTCACGTCCATCAGTTTCAGTGTCAATAAAAACAACTTTTACATTTCTAGATGTGATGTCAGATGCTGCCGATTACTCAAGGAAGGAGGAAAAGCATATTTATAGATTTAAAAGAGATTTACAAAGAATTATACCTGAATTTTAAGTGTGGATGGTTGAAGGGAAGATGGAGGAAAAGCATGATCAGCCACTTCCAGCTCTGGATCGAGAACCTTTATCACACAAAACACACACATACATCAAGATTACAGAACAATATACATCTAGTCACTGATAAGAAGTGATGCTGACAAATTCTCTTTTCTAAGAAAATAACCCAAGTAAACAATACAAATAATGATGATTCAAATATCTGCTCTGACATCGATTCTTTGCTAGATGATTCAACACATGAAATGAACTTTGGTCATAATTTGCTTCCGATATGATTATTTTGTTAAAAAACATGCTGAAGGTACAAAGCTAAATGTTTTATTTGAGTTTTAAGTAGATTAGTGATCAGGATACAGTGCTATGTTAGTATTATTTATGAAGTAGTATAGTGTTTATTCATATTTTAAGTTATCTATTTAATGTTTTCATTTTAAATTTTATTTTTTTTAGCAATTTTGTTATGTGCTTTGACATGATTATTAGTTTTATTTAATTTATATTTGTATTGTTTTTTACTTTTTTTAATTTTTATCTTATTTTTATTTCAATTTTAGAAACTTTAGCAGCAAGACAACATGTCAAAAAATGTATGTAATATTTATATTTTATTACATTACGGTTTTATTTAAATAAACAAAAACAAACAATTTTCATAAGTTATAGTTTTACTTCCTTTAACAACAACAACACTGTCTGGATGTGGAAGATGTCATACTTCGAATACAATATGACCGCAATTCATTTTTATACTTACCATTTACAATTATTTTTATAGTCCATAATTGAATTCTGTAATGAATGCAGTGAATTTTCATTGGTGCATCACACATTTTTACACCCCAACTAACAATGCCACCGAGATTAAAGCCTTGAGTCATACATCAGTTTAACGTGAGCCGCAACGGTTTAAAACACAAAGTTCATTGTGTCTGTGACAAGACAAAGCAGCAATAAATCACATATCTTCCTCATTCTGAGTTTCTGTCAAGCCACAAAACCATTTTTATTTTGTCTGTGGTTTGGTTTTGCTACATTTGTCTCCCAAAGTCAAATCTAACTGGCCCACAATCCCACTCCACAGAACTGTATTTAAACATCAAACATGTTCTGATGGACTGCGCTTGTGCAGTAAATCACTTTCAGTGACGACAGAAAAATACTTGATACATATAAAGCGACTGCATCCGAATCTGTGCACACGAGCACTTCTGTAATTACAGAAAGCTGCTGTCCGGAGCTGGAGCTAATAACAATACTCACTTAGCTAATTGAAAAGCTAAAGGATTAGGCACAGGACATAAACTAAAGACGGCAGTTGCCTACACAACTATCGGAAGCATCTTTAACCTTATGATAAAGAGCACTGAGGATCAGGAAAGAGAAAACTAAGAAACCCCGCGTTTTCCAGGCAATTAAACAGATGAAATGGGTTTATTACTGAGGCATGGCCCTCTCTTTTCTCAGCCGTGATTATCATCTTTCTCCCTGAGGGGATGCGGTTATGTGAGCCCTGCTCGCTCAAACAAGCATATGCAAGCTCAGCCTCTGCCACTTCTGCCGGGATGGTCTGTCTGCCTTGGCGCCACAGACGTTCATTTCAGAGAGACAGCAGTGACTGTGGGACTCTGGGCTTGTTTCCAGGGGGGCAAAATGTGAATGCCACACACATGGACCTTTCTGTGCCAATTTAGATCTAATCTAAAACAGACACAGACAGACAACCGGACACTCACAGGTATGAGCACAGAACGGAAAACCCTATTCACTGTCATTTTCCTGAAAAACTACTTCCTTTCAGAAAAGATCTAGGCATGAATGTGACTCATACATCGTGCTGTAACATTTTACAGGAAGTTTTCTAATAGTTAACATTAAACTGGAATCAAATGTGATAATCCAGCTTGGAAATGTGTATTTGTCTGAGCCTGAATAAAAAGTTTGAAGAGGAAAATGAACAATTTAATTGTATATCAGCTGATATATTGAATAAAAAAAGAAAATGGTACCAATTTGGCATACGCAAATTAGACCTATACCAAATATCAGTTGAAATTAAAAGATTTTTTCATTTATTGGTATCAGTAAATAATAAACATAATAAAAACACATCATTTAATAACAAATGATAAAAAACATGTTAATGGCCAATAATCAATCTTGTACAAAGGAAGCACAATATAGCTAGAACATATCAGTTATTAGTCCATTTAATTTAGCAGAATCAGTAAATTACAAAAAGAGTAAACATTTATGATTTAATAAATAATAAACATTAAATATCTGGTACTAATTAGGGATGCACAAAATATTATCATCCTATCATAAGTTTTTTGTTGTTGTTGTACTGATATTTTTTTAGAGAATTTAAGGGGGAAAATGTTGGTATCAGTATATTTAATATATATGTATATTATTATTAGAATTTAACACTTTAAAAAAATATATAATAAAAATATTCACTGCCATCAGCGGATAACCAGTTTGCAACTCAATGCAAAAACTTGTCATGTTATTTACAATTGCACATGTATTGTTAGTGTGCGTGTTCCCTGGGAATTGAACCCACAACCTTTTGCGCTGCTAATGCAATGCTCTTCCACTGAGCCACAGGAATTTATTATGCCAAATTAGGACAATTACATATTTCTGCATTTAGATTCCAAGGATAAAACGCCTTTAAATATCATTATAATGTGTGAGAAATTAGTAGAACATTTTTTGATGGATTCTCAACAAGAACTTATATTTTTTTAATAGAAAATTGCCCTATGATTGCAACTTAAAACCACTATAAAGCTGCCTGTAAAATCACTATCAGCACTATAATCTTACTCACAGTACAGCAGGTGTAAGTAAAACAAGGAAGTACGCGTGGTTGAGTAAAGTGTGCATCATTTAACCACTGCTGGCACGAAACCTTATTATGATAACATTTATTTCATGTGTTTTTATAGCCCCAATCCATCCATTAAACCTACAACACTTCCTCGGTCTGTGATTGTCAAATTAACTTAATGTGAACTATGACATTTTTAACTCTGCACGTGATTACTCAACCTGTGACTGGCACACTTCCACCAAACGGTTAAAACGGGTTTGATTACCATTGAGATGGCGGTCTTTGTGTGATGAAGAAGTGGCTCGGGCAGAAGGGATATGTGGACACACTCGGGAATGGTGACCGTCCCTCCGTCCAGGTCTGCAATGATTACGTCGAGCTGTGAATAAAACACAGGAACATAGATGTAAATATGGACCCTTATTGTTCTATATGGGCAGATGCAGAAATATGCATAACATCAACTCAAACAGGAAACTGAGCGACTCTTATAGACAAGACCAAACTGGTTAACTCTGATGCACATCAAAGCCGATTCAGACTTTTCTGACAAAACAAACGGTTAGCGAATGAGACCTTCTTCACAAGTGTCTTTAGTTTAAAATTCTGACTGAAGGAGCATTCGGGTCCATTAGTATCAAGTATCGAGTATCATTCCCTGGTGTCAAGTATCACATCATCTCTCATCTGAACTCAAGTCATTGCATGTCAATGTTCAAGGATGTTCAACTTTTCCTTGTAAACTAAGAAAACCAAGATAATACAGTCTAGTAGGTGTAATTTTTTAGAGTACATGCCTATTATTACAGCATTCTGCAGTAGACAAAACAACGGGTAATATTTGTTCAACAAGATAAACATCAGAAAAATGGGTCAGGAACTTCCCATTGAAAAGATTTGATTTCTATAAGGCAGAAACTGAAAGAAAATCTGGTAAAATGCAACCCTATCACATGACCTTTGATACAAATCTATGATAATTAAGCATTTATGGTAAAGAAACCTAAAAAGAAAACCGTTTGGAGGTCTGATGCTAAATCCAGGCAATAAAATGCAAACAAACATATAATTAGGCAGAAAAGCTAAATTAGTAGACTTTTAAAAGGGACAAAAACTAGTTGACATGCACCAAGATCAGGTGTATGAGGGCGCATGTGTTCTTGCATCGGATGCCTTGTTGTGCATTGCATGGAACGCCGTATTTTGTTACACTTGTTTCATCTTGCACCATATGCCAGATATCTGATCAAACCTTATCTAAAAAGTCTAAATGTCCCGAGGTGTTTTGCATTATGTTCTCCGGCTCACGGCATGATCAAAAGAAGAGAGACATCTCACCAGCTCCTGGGTCTCCGAGCGGAAGTGTGAGTTGACTCCTATGATGAAGGGCGTCGGAGTGCTGAGCACCTCCAGCAGCTTTCCCGGTAAGATGGGAACATATGTAAAACTGGAGAGAGGGGAAAGAAAGACATGGAGACGCTTGAGATGGTGATTCAAATTAGAAAACAATGGGAACAATAAATGGAAAAACCGAGCTGGGTGATCTCTCCAAAAAATATGTTTTTTAACAAGAAATAATAAACGGGATGTAATAAGTTCTGTTGCTATTTTTTATTTATTGGTATTATTTTTTTCATTCTAATGCTTTCATATTTTGTATTTTAATTTTAAAAGTAGACAACAATACAAAACAACAACATTGTTGTTATTACAGTAACAATGGCAAATAAAATGACTATTATATTTATTATAATAAATATTAATATATTTTAATTGTTATTAGTAGTAATAGCAAAAACAACGCAAAATAATACAATTAATAACAATAAGAACTCATTTTATAATAATAAATGATACTACTAATGATCATTATAATAGTTAATAATAATATTATTAATAACAAAGAAAAATACTAAAATAACAATAATTTTTCATTGTTGTTAATAATAAATCATTTTCATAATAAGAAAAAATTATATTACGTTATTATTTTATTGTTATAATCATTATTATTACAGATAAATTACATATTAAATTAGTTATTAGCAGTAGTAGTATTAGAAACAATAAAATATATAAATAATCAATATCATTAATAATAATTATTATTTTGATCATTCGAAGTAATAATAATAATAATACACTCATTTTATAATAATACATGACACTGCTAATAATTAGTATAATAGTTAATAATAATATTAATAACAATGAAAATAATAATAACAAAATGATAATAATCACACATTGATGTTGTTATTGTTATTAATAATAGTCATAATAATTCTTATTGTTATTTTTATAAGAAACAACAATAATAAAGTTGCTGTTATTATTATTATTAAATTGTCAATTACTAATTATTCTCAAATCAACCACAAATGTACATTTCACCTTTTATTTAAATTAATTTTATTCAAACCGTTTTCAAAACCATCTATGGCATTAAAAACAAGCAGTCAGTACGATGCAAACCCTCTTCACCTGTACTTGAGCGGGAACATGATGGCCAGCAGGGCTCTGCAGGCGTCCGTCAGACGCTGGTAACTGCTGGAGAGGAACAGGATCTTGTGCTCCGTCAGAGCAGCGCATAACAGACAGAGAACATTCACGATTCCTGCAAAGAGACAGAGAGAGAGGTCAGCTGAGCCTAAAATAATCAGCCCCACTTCCTGTTATTTATTTAACAACACAAGGTGGAGATTACACCGACCACATCTGACACTTCACACCAACTGTTCCTGTTTTAATGAAGCTGATTTGCTGTTTAGCACAGTATTCTGCTGATTGGCTTACCAAGCTGTCTGAAAAGCTGGGCCACGCTGCAGCCGCTCACAGGCAGAGAGTCGTTTATGGGCGTCTGGATAACCTGCCTGTCGCCCGCGCCGAGCGTTATGGTCCTCTGCAGAGACGAAAAGAAGAGCGAGAAAAGAAAGACACCGATAAAGAGGTGGGGAAGAGATTGGGAGATGATAAGAGAAATTAAAATGTTAACACCTTTTAACACCACCACCATGGTATTAGATTAATGCGTGCACGGCAGGCTGGTCGTGGGGTGAGCTTAAGACGGGAGGTTATTTCATAGAAAAAAAGGAAATTGAAACCATTCACCATTTATAAAAAGCACCCAAGAGAAACCAACAGCGTTTTTTTTTTTTGCATTTTCAACATCTATTTCCTATTATAAACAAGTCATTACATTCGGTGCTTTTTTGTGATAGTTACAGATGAAAAAGTTTTTTTTGAAGGTTAAAAGGTCGAGGATGAAAATTTGCTGTTAAGAACATCAGAAAGAATCTCAGAATCACAAAATATTAACTTCCAGGAGTATAAGGTAAATCATACAATGCTTTATATTATAAATATAAGGTACAGTCATACATAAATGTTATAATTAGTGCAAATACCATTTCAAACATGTTAAGATGGTAAACAATCAGCAAAGAAATATCATTCATGTTATGATTAGTTCAGAATCATCCACGCAACCCAACACACTCTGTTGTTTATGCCTTTTTAGGACAGTTAATTCAGGTGGAGGTGAGGTCAGAACGTTTCAAGAAACCAGTCCTTTTAGAGTTAAAGTCCGGACAGGAAGTAAAGAGGATGCTGTAAAATGACAGCGGGGTGTGATGCCATAACTTCAAACAGCCACAGACAGCACACAAGCGTTTAACAGCCTTGCATTAGAGCGCGTACACGTTACACACTCTCATAAAATGCTTGCTGTAATGAAACCTCATGACAGGCCCAATTCAAAGCGATAACGTATGCAACTGCACAGAAACGTCATTTGCAATCATGCCCTGATGCTTTATTAATAACTGTGCATGTTAGTACAATATTTCCAAGCCTCGACACCCTTGATCTTGAGCTAGTGCAAGAAACCAGTTCATGCCTTCAACAACCACAGCAACAGGAGAGGAGTGAGGCTGGAAAACATTTTTTTGACCCAATCAGTGATTAAACAACAAGTTAGTAACATACTGGATCAATTTTGATCAATTTGTGCGATCTAATTGATTCCCTGATGTTGAGCCGGAGTGTGGAGCAAAACAAAGGGGATAGCAGGATTGACAGTGAGAGAAAGAGCTGAACGAAATCAAACAGTGCGTACCGAGCTCTCCTCTCTGTCGTCCTGGCCCGGCTAGATTAGCACACACAGGCAACACAAAACACAAACCATTAGACACCAAAATGTACAGACATTACAACATAAAAATAGAGAAATAGCAAACAGTAAACAAGGAAATACATGACAAGCTGTGAGGTCAGAAAATTATGAAAATACGGCTGGCGTATTAACAGGTAAAACCCTTCCTGAAACAGAAAGTAAGGCTTGGGAAACTCTGACTTATGTAACAGATTAGATATTACATTGATGACTTCTGGTATAGCCGTATTGATATGGATTATCTTGCAACTGGGAAAATAAAACAGACGTGTTTTACTTGGCATTGCAGTCAAGGGTCAGGGACAGTAAAACATGCCCTTCTGGAAGTCCAAAATAACAAAGACTCTATGGATTCCCAGCACTGCAGAAAATAAATTCCCCTTATTATTTGTTATTTATGCACACGCAGACTTTTGACCAAGTCACACCTGACTCACCAATTCCACTGGCTTCCCAACATACAGATATGTGCCAATAAACGCCTTGTTTCTATCACAATGCTTTCATTTAACTGGCTGAGACTTTTATTCAACTATTATCACTGTCAGGGAATCTGCGTATTTAAGGCAAAGAATGAAAGAAATGTACATTTAAAACGTAAAAACTTCAAATTTATATTTCAGATTTGCTAAGCAAAAAAATAATAACATTAATATAATAAATAAATACATAAATTATTGTGATTGTAAAAAAACTGTGATTAGGGCTGATAAAAATGTAATATAAATATTATAACCTAAACAATTGTACATTTTTCTACTAATCCATAATATGGCCTAAATTATTAAATCTTTAAATCAATAACTAAATTGCAGCAAAAATATTTGTATATATATATATATAAAACAAATTATAGTAAATATTTTTATATATTTAAAATGTTAATATTTATATATTTAATTTTTATCTTTAAAATGTACAAATAAAAGAAAAAGAATATAAAATAGGAATCTTTATAATATTTTTTTATATATATTCATATTTATGATTAATTAATATGAAATATTCAAATTTTTCTTAATGTTTATATATAATGGTGAAAAAGAACAATATAAATATTATAAAAACAGGGAATTTTTTCAACCTAACCATAATATGGCCTAAATTATTGAAGTTAAAGATTATTAAAGATAAATCTTTAGGTCAACAATGCAAAAATTAATATTTTGGAAGATTATTCTTGCAATATAAAGAAACACATATATAGTTCTATTTAGGCTTCATTAAATTACCAAAAAAAGAAATTTAGCTATGGCTTAAAGCAATATAAAGAAACTTATCTGCTTTTCATTACAGCCCAAGACATTAAAGAAATTCATCTGCATCTGCTTTTCATTACAGAAACTGATTCAATCAGAACAAGAACAATCATCATAATCCGAAAGGTCACAATCAACCTATTTTCAAACGGAATGATATGTTAAACACAAAACACTCCCTTTCCAACGCGCACGAGATAAGCAAAACAATCAAGACGCGGCACTGAAGCTGTACTATGTTGTTTTGCGTGTTTCTAAGGCTGTCATTCATACGCGCTGCAGTGTGCTTAGACGCCATCTGCCACCGTCCCAGCCCATATGTTCAGACCACGCCAACCAGGCCCAGGACACAAACACCGGCCCCATAAGCCTCTGTGTGTAAGCGTGTGTGTGTGGAGGCGCTTAAGTGTTTATCCGTGCACTGTCCCATAAAATAATCAATAAGCAGATGAAAGAAACTGCCGCCAAAAACATTAAATAAATAATGATTGATGCATTTCAGGTGCAACTGACCGCAGCCAAAGAATCAGGAAGGAATACGGCACAATGTCGGTTCTCATGAGCAGCAGTGATTTCAAATGACTGAGAAATGCAAAGCATTGATTGATTGATTGATTGACAGGCAGAATCACAAATGAGTTGATTGGTTGAAGCTGCTCGAAGGTCAATTTTACCTGGAAACAACCCAGCAGCCAGTCAGTTAAACTACAAAGAGGGGGGTCATTTGTCTGGAACACAAGGGAGTCAGGTTTTCACTTCAGGGGAGGGAATCATTTGGTTGTAACACAAAAACCGCACGTCAGCTTGAGAATGTGAGAACATGAGCATGTTGTACAGAAACCAATCATACTTAAAGCGATGGTTTCGATCAGAAATGAGACTGTCATTTTATTCACACTCATGGCTGGATTTCATGGAAAACACAAAGAGAAACTGGCCACTCTTTTTTATATAATGAACGTGAATGGAGATTTTACTGTCAAGCTCCAAAAACAAGTGATTTTCAGAGAATAAATACGTATTACATTTATAAATACTTAACACTTAATACATTTAGCTCTATCCTTGCATAAAGTGATCATATTAACTTCAGAGAATACAGAATATAGTGCATGTGTCATATACACCACTTTTATGATACTTGTATAGTGTTTTTGTGTCATTTTGGAACTTAACACCAGGGTTATTATAGTTAATTAAACCATTTGTTACAACATATTTTTTTTAATTAAACAAACTGCAGCCCGTATCATATAATTGAGACACAAGATTGTGTTTAGAAGTTAAAACAGTAACACAAGATCTTAAGATCATACATTATACCCCCCCAGTCTCATTTTCATTTTGTTTAATTAAATATTATTAAGTATAATAAGAAAAAATAATTAAAATCTAAGTAATAATGAATAACAGTATAATTACCACAAAAAAATTACACAAATGACAAAAGCAAACAGTAAGATTACTAAATTAGTTTAAGTACAGTTTCCATAATATGGAAAATATAAAAATTACAATTTTAAAATATTAATAAAAACTACAATATTATCTCAATGAACACATCTAAAAAAAACATTCATCTTCATTATAAGGAAAAGGAGTAGCCTGGATATTCTTCAAATCATCTTTTTGTGTTTTAGAGAAAAAAAGGTAATAAGAGTTTAATAATTCCATAGCTCATTAATGAAATTAATGGGTGAAATGTCATTATAAACGAGGATTATCTTTATATATGTTAAGTTTAGTACATGGTACATAGTATCCAGGGTCATCAAGTGTCCATCATTCTGAGAGAGATGAGGGAACATATGAAGGTTAAGACTAAAGCATCTGTGTCTTCCATAATAGTGCAGATCTTACACATTACCCATGATGCACGGGATTACAGCACCTTTTATAAATGTGCCTTTAATCTCCGATATCTTCAGAGATAAACACTCATTTATCCATAGACAATGATAGTCTGTGTTGAAGAGAAGTAAAAAAAAAAACTATATATTCAGACATTGGATTTTGTATTATTAAAACATGGTTAAATTCTCACCTGAGATCCTCCAGCTATAGGAATGACGCAAGTGAGAAGGTTTCCGACCACCGTTTCCATAGGAACGGTGAGGCCATCCACATGAACGGTGTAGATGAGACTCAAGCAGTTCTGCAGAGTAAAGAGACGCAAGATTGAGTGTCAATAAAGGGAAATCTAATAACATCATACCTTTATTGGTATCAGGACAAACCACAGGCTGGATTTGAACCGGCATTTACTGGCTCAACATGACTGGTATTTGTGTAAAACTAAAAATGTTTGGGGAAAAAAATTGATAAATAAAAAAAATTAAAATTGTATAGTGTCACCACTGTGAAACTACAAAAGTGTGTTTCAAATAGCTTCTATGGAGCTACAATATATATATGCACAATTTCCAGCCATTGCTTCTCTTATGTTTTTTTATAATATTTTTTTTTTTTTGTTTATTAAGATATAGTTTATTTGTATTTTATTTATTTATTGTTATTTATTATTTAATGCAACACTTTAAAAACTTTTATTATTTCTTATATAGCAGTTTTTTTGGCATAAACAAAATATGTTGCTTTTTGTGATTAAGGTCAGGAAGATAATAATTGTTTTATTATTTTTTGTAAAGAACATGAAGACAATACTACAACTAATATTAATAATAATAACTAAATTAAACATTTTAGATTTTTATTTAGATATCTATTTTATTTAGACATTAAATACGTTTCAATATTGTGAAGGTCATATTCAGTAGCCTAAAATAATAAAAACCTTACTGTTGAGGCCTGACTTGTTTTAGATTCGGTCATGTGCAACTTTGTGTGTGTCCCTCTTACCCTAAAAACCTCTGCGTGGTCCAAACGGGACACAAGGACCAGGCTTTTAGGAGCGTATAGTTGAGCGGGCTGGAGCACGTCTGGACTGTCATCTTCATCGGCCTCACTGGGCTCTCCTTTCTGCAGCTGAACACACAAACAATGAATAAAACGCCTTCAAGCTGCACCTAGAATCACTACGCTTCAAATCACTTCAACATTAGATGGCCAATCTACAAAAGAAGCAATATCTCAACCACCATAATCCATTTTAACAGCAGTAAATCACCCCACCCATCAGCACCGTTGCATCCGGTTATATCATTTCTGCATGTGCTCGGCACAAACCTGCGGGTTCTCCACGGACTCCCAGAAGGTGAAGCAGGCGCAGTAATACCGCTCGGAGTTGATGTCTGTGAGAACCGACACAAAGAAAGACAGAGGCTTTCTCTCTGGAACCAGCTGCCATCCATTGGGCTGACAGAACTGAAAGAGACGCCACAAAATTAAAAAGATGGCTTCATCAGATCCTATAAAAAAACAGGCAGAATGATTGAATTCTGAGATATCCTCTGTATTTGTTTGTGATGGGCTTACCAGCTCAAGGCCCTGAGGAAAGGGGTTATCTTCCCAGTCCTTCTCTGGGAAACGCTGGAGAATCCGGCCTTGACCCTCACCACCTCCTACACAAAAACAAAGAGAAACAAAGGATAAATGAGGACTGAAAGCAGCTCATGTAAAGCTTTGCACATTTGACTTGACAGAAAATGCCTTTAGTTTAATGCACAACATGATAACCACATAAATCCTTTTTTTTCCTCTCTGGAAAAAAACGTTATAAAAAGACATAATATGCTGATAAGGAGTACTTCCTGACTTTTAAACCGGTAGTACAAACTTTGTTTATTAATTAATTACATAAAATAAATATACACAAATATGATAAAGCAAAAAAAAAATAAATAAAAAAATAAAATAAAAAAAAAAATAAAACATAAAAAGAAACAAACTAAATCAAACTAACATCAAAACACAAAAATAAAACACTTGAAATGTTTCCCCTAGGTTTATGGCTGAGGCGGGCGGTGGGGCGGGGGTGCATAAAACCTTAAATTAATTTAGCTTTTAATGAATGAAAATTAAACGTCTTATATTTTGGAAAATAAAGGGGATTTAATATTTCAATTAAAATATTGAAGACATATTGTATGATTATTCCTTAAAAATAAGGTTTTATTAGTTTTAGTAGTAGTGTATTTCTTCCCAATGTCTTCAAGTGAAACCGAACTTATTTTGATGGGTTGCCGTGAATACCTTTCCATTTCTGTGTGTATATGATATGATGAGGCTAGTTTCACTTCTATAGGAAAGGGAACATTAAATTACTTATTGTGTGATCTGGCGCTATAGAGAAAATAAAATTAACTTAAACTTCAAGGGGGGCGGGGGTGCCATTGGGTGGACGGGGCCATTGGGGGGGCGGGCCGCACCCCTAAAATAATGGTAGGGGAAACACTGCTGTATGAAGTAGGATGAAAATAAAATTTCAAAGGACAGAATTATATAAAATAAATCTACAAATGAAGCAAACAAAAACAAAAAACACTAAATAAAATATCAGTGTTTGAATCAGTGTGAAGCAGGCTGAATAAAAATTTGACATGTAAAATAAAATAAGAAAAATAAATTAATAAACAACTATAACTGAAAAAAATATCTACAAATATGACAAACACAAATCAAACCATCAGCGTTTTGAAGTATGCAGCAGGCAGTGTAAACTAAGTAAGAGTTCAAAATGTCACAACAGAAGAGGAGAAACAGCACCTGCCTGGGCTTTCATCAGCTAAACAAAACCATACAGACCCACCATAAACCAAACAATGACTGGGACGTCTCCCAAAAATCAGAAAGCACACACAAATGAAATCATTTTTGCAAGGCTGGATGATCCGATGTACAGCACTGACAGGCAGCACTCCAAAAGACCATCACTCAGGAATTCATCTGCGTCTTTGAACATCACATCAGATATGAGCACAACCACTCACACTACAGAGCTACAGAAGATCTGTTGAACAGCAAGCGTTGTGAAATTGAACACAGGGACGGTTTGTGTCGGTTACAGAATGCTCTTATTGCACACAGGAATCATGGGATTTGAGCCGGAGTTCATTTAGTCAGCTGAACTTCTTCACCCAGGATAAATGAGTTAGTGACCCAATCCCTGTGCTGATGGTGCGATGACCAGCAGGACAAGACTTTAAGTGTCAAACTGAAGTGTTATCCAAGAAAAGCCCTCCTTTTGAGCAAAGGACAAAGGTTAAAGGTTAAGAATGCACACTTTATTTGAGCCTAGAACAATATTCTGAAAAACTTGAAAACTTTTTTCTTGCAAGTACGGAAAACATGATTATAAAATACTCAAAAAATTATAATAACTAATTTAGTGAAATAATAATAACAACAACAACAACCATTATTATTATTAGTAGTAGTAGTAGTAGTATTAACAACAGTTTTATAATAATAATAATAATATATTGTAATAACACTAATGAAAATAAAATTAGATTGTGTATTATTTTATTTTATAAGAACTGAATGCATCACTCTCTAAATATTTTTTTAAATAAAATAGCTGAATCTTAAAGCTCACACACAAAACCAGGGACATTTTCAGAGATTGGATTTCCCCCAACCCTCACGTGTGTGCAAGTTTGCACGTATAAAAAGGTGAGACTCACTAATCACTATAGGGGAGTGAGTGATGTGGTGCACATGGCTGATGGGGTTCAAATAAACGGAGGTGTGAACGGCCACACCTTCCTCTTAACATCAGCTCGGGGCTCATGAAGAGTGTCATGCTTACTCGAGAGCGATCCAGGTGAGACAAAAACAACGATGCACTGTGGGAATTCAACTAAAGGTTGGTACGTGCAGACTGGGTGTCATCAAACAAGTCTGGAGTTGGAATAAGACTTTAACCTCTCCCTAAACAAAGAAGCCAAGCTTCTAGCCACTGAAATAGTAGTAATTTTAGAGATGCACCGATTGCAATTTTCTTGGCCGATTCCGATTTCCAATTTTTTGGAAGTGTGACCTGCCGATACCGATTCTTTCCGATGCCGATTTTCTTTCTAAGAACTATAATTGACAGCATATACAAACAAAAATCTATACAAATTTCAACAAAAAATTATTTACACAAAATAAATTATTAAACATTACAATTCACCCAATCTGGACTAATTTACAGATTTTCTTTGACTTAAATAACTTTCAAAATAAAGTGCTCTGTGACTGGAAAGAGGAAGAAATAGTTAACTTAAAATGAGTTGTTTATGTAATAAAACAGATGTCATTTCCCAGTTTATAAATGGTCATTTATTTCCCCTAACCTTATTAAATGTGTCATCTTTCACATCAAATTCTTACTTTGTTTCAATTAATTCAGTTAGCATAATGATCAGTAAAAGTAATCAGCCAATACACGGTTCACTATGCTCATTCACATCACTCTAAAATTACGACGCGCCCAAAGCAGCAAAACTGCACAAACGCTGGACATCCACACACCACACCACAGTATTATCAACGCACCCCGTACACCTCCATAACAATGTGCATGATACAATACTCATCAAATGATAAAGCACGCACCTGTCACTTGTAAATAAATTCCATTGGTCTGTCATTCATGTCCCTTTACTCGGATTAAAAAGTAAACATGGCCAACAAAATAACTTGTGCTCGGTGCTAGCTGTTAGCCACTCATAGCACTCATAGTTGCAATCGTTTAAATGGCGCACAAAACCTTTGCTGGCCTTTGTTAGCGAATTCAGTTTAGGTCTTCCTTTCTCAGTTATTCTCTTTTGCCTGCAAAATAGCACCATGAAAAAGGTGTTTTTAGTAGATTTAGTTAGACCATCACTGACTAAAGTGGTGGTCTAACGCTGGGGGTAGCACTGGGCACGTCGCTAGTCCCAGGGGGCGGTACTGTCATTGAACGTCAAAATTTGATTGGCTGATGATTCTGTCAGTAATGCTCGTAACAAATCAGATGTGACGTCTTTCAACAAAAGGGTAGCACTATCTGTAGTGCGGGCCCAGACTTTTTTTATGCAGGATATTCCAGTTCAGCCTCAACTAAACTAATCATAGGCAATTTTGTGGATATTACACAAATGAAAATGATACCTAAATAATAAATAAAAAAAATTCACACAATTTTATTTTTTATAGGGCCAGCAGAGAAGGCCTGGATGGCCCACCACTGCATTTACACACACTGTTTGATGAAGCTGAGGTGCCATAAATGCATTTACACTGCAAAATTTCAAATGCATAAATAATTGTATAAGATTAATGTTTTACATATTTTTTTAAACATACAAATAAATGTTGAAATTGAAAAAATTCAATGACACTTTTAAATATGACTAAACCACCAGTAGGTGGCGGCAAATGTATGTTTTAATGAGCGAGTCATTTGTTCATTCATTCAACCGATTAATTCAAACGGCTGATTCATTCAGAAACGAGGCAATTGGCTGCTTATAATAATTGAATCATACTCACTCGATTCGTTTCACGTGGATTCATTCAGTGACTGTGCTGTCACAACAACAGTTCTGCTGTGGATTTGATTTGGCGAATTTGAGCAATAACAGTCAATATTTTGTCTAAAATCTAAGTCACTTAATTTTAACCTTGTTTATTGAAATACTACTGTATAAAATCAGTGTCGCATTGCAATTATGCTGATATTGTTATTCGGGAATGCCCTGTTAATGTTGCGGCCGTAAATCTCTTCCTTACCGCAGTATGCATCTATACATTTCTGTAAATTATTACATGCGACTGTGCATGTGGCTGTGATGTCTGCCTGCGCCGCTGGCAATAAAAGGATCGGCTCGGAATCGGCAAGATGTGAGACTGACCGGCCGGTCACCGATCCGGGCGGTAATGCTAAAAAAAAAAAATCATCCGATTCCGATCACTGGCCGGTCAATCTGTGCATCTCTAAATTTTTGTAATATTATTCAAAGAATTCCTACACATTCTAACCAATGAATTCCTTGCATTTTTCAATGAAATATCCCTTTACACACATAAAAAGGTCATTTCTAACTAAAGAAATACTAAAGAACGCTCAATACAGAAATGTTTATTTGAATTTCCATTACTTTGTATTAATTTAAATTAACTTTATAATAAATAATACTGATAAAATACTTTATAAAACAATACTAATTAAAAAAATAATAATTAAGAAATAAAATAATTTGTGCTGTCAAACGATTAATCACTATTAATCGCATACAAAATAAAAGTTTGTTTGCATAATATATGTGTGTTCTGTGTATATTTATTAAACACACACTTACAGTATATATTTTGAAAATATTTACATGTATTTACATGTCTATGTTTATATTCATATAATTTATATTATAAATAAATATATTTGATATATAAACATAGCATATTTTTCTGAAATATATACATGCGTGTGTGTGTATTTATACATACAGTACATTATAAATATGATCAGCACACATTCATATGTTATGTAAACAAAAACTTTTATTTTGGATGCGATTAACCGTTTAACATCACTAAAAACATATATAAAATAAAAATGACCTGGCAAATTCCGGTTTTCACAGATTGTTCACTTATTTCCTCACAATCTAGACCAACTGGGAGGTAAAAACCCTTTTTGGTACAGTTTAAAAAGGAAAGACTTTCAGATGCAATTCTACCAGATAACAGGCAAAATAATACCTGGAAGCAATCTGGAGCATGTCCAAAATACAGGCGCCACAATAGAGCCTATTCACAACACTGCGCGCTGCCTAAATTAGCCTGTTGTGAAAATTATCTTTGGATGGCATTGGCCTGGAAGATTAAGCCGGCCAGTAGAGAGGTAATGCACCAACTTCAGGTGATATTCATATACAGTTCTGGCCCGATGCCAGGGCCCCCAGGCGGTCACTCTACACCCGACCCCCATTTAGTGGAACTGACATGTTATCGCCTCAGGGTAAGCGTGTAGAGTTAGGATTAGTTTTGCTTTCCCTTGCAAAAAAAGAAAAAAATCAAGACAAGCAGCCAAGTAACGAATCTGAGCCAGAATCAGCGTGCCAAAATCAAACTGATTTTTGAGGCCTCCAACGTGTTAGGAAATCTAAAACTCACTTTCGTTCCCACCCCTCCTACTTTTTCGCTATCTTAGAAGGAGAGCGAAAGCGACTAGATGTGTGAAGGAGAAAAAGAGACATCCAAGCACAAACAGGCACTGTTCTCCAAACACTAATTCCCTCATGCCGATTCCAGCATTCCGTGACATTCCGATTTCAGAACTCTGGTGCTCCCAGATAACAGCAGTCAGCAAACGAGGCAAGAACTCTCCTGAGGGTAACATTGTGAAAGACCTAAACCGAAGATCAACACATACACACGCATTTAGCACATTTAAACCCAAAATGCACAAGTAGGAATGCTGCATGCAAGGCTTTGGACAAACCAACCTAATTTTTGGACTCTAGGGACAAAACAAAAAGCTTGGAATAAAAACGAGTGAGTTGAGGGCAAACCCACAGCCAGTTGGAGTCAACGCGAGTCTGAAAACCTTCTGAAATCCGACGAAGAAAAATGGGGTCAGAAGGATTTTATGGAGGCACATAAGCCATGAAGGTTTCTCAATGATCTACCAATCCACCTTGTTTATTGGATCAGACTACCAAAAAACCTTGCACCTGAGATTTTGGCTCTTGAATGGGATCATATAGTACATGGAAATGGGGAATGTGCTTGGATAATCATTAGGGCAGGGTAAAAATATATTGATATCTCGATATTAATCTATTCTCATTTTTACAGAAAGATATCGATTCTTAAATCGTTATCGATTAGTCTTGCCTGTTTTCAGTTAATGGACAGAAAGTTGAAGGGGACTTCCCATCCAATAATTCGCAATAAGCATTGTGCTTTGGTACATTTAATATGAAACGAAGTCTCAGATTTCAAATTCTGTCCATTGTATAGCAGTATTTAAACAATAAACACAGTTTTGGCCCTGTTTAATGTGGAGTGACAGATCGCTGTAGCCCCTCAGTTCAACAGACGCAGCAGCACGTAGCAGCACGTGAACTGATCATCTCCTCCACATTAATACCAGTTTCAGCACAAAATAAACATGAATAAACATCCGAAGGCAAGATAAAAGAAAGAGCACAACTTTACAATTCATATCCTGTCTCAAGTAATCACTCAATCAGTGTTTGAGCCGTGCAAAGAATAGCCTATTGTCATGTAACGTCACATTTACCTCAGAAAAAAACATATTCATGACCATAAACTCATTAGTCAGATGGAAACATAAACTGTAGAAAAAGGCATTTTGCTAAATATATGCACCATATAACTTATTCATTATAATTTTACTGTTCTTCAATGTTTAATTTATGTTTGAATAAAGCAATCACGTTTTTATGACAGCAACCATTATGTTTATATTTAAAAAAAAAAAATTTTAAGTAAAAAATATTATGTAATTGTAACTATTATTTTAAAAACTTCATTAAGTGTAATTTTAACAAATCAGTCAATTTTAACCTTGAATATTTTAGTAATGTAGTACCAACTGACTCATGTATATTTTACAGCATTAGTTGAGATTTTTTTTTCCTTGAGTAAATTTTGCATGTACTAGTCTGTCCCCTGATATATATCCAAAATAATCGAATCGAATGAATCGAGGTAATCGGATTGAATCGCAAGCTTGTGAATGAGAATCGAATCGTGAAATCTGTGTCAAAACCCAGCCCTTATAATAATAATACAAGACTGATATGGATATATGAGACTTCAAAAAATATTTTCCAGACAAGGCTTGCTTGTTCAGATGGAAGGAAAGGTTAAATAACCAGCTTAAAATCTGTTTATAGGTGAGAGTTCAAACAAATGAATGGGCCTGAATTATGTAAACTATGACCCACAACTACCAAGCTCTTAAATCTAATTTATGCAATTTGAATATGTACCCATTAGGGATGTAACGGTATCACGGTTATCAGTAATATCACGGTATTGTTAAAATGTGCTGGAGATGTTCAAAAAGTACCGACACATAAATCACTTCAAGTTTTATATATAAAAAAATCTACAAATAAAATGACTTTTTGTTTGCATAATCACTAAAACAATAACATTACCAATGATTTTTGGATTATAAATGACAACTTGACTGACAACAGATTAATAGCATGCTCAAATATCTAATGTAAATGTTAAAATAAAGCTTTGAAAAAGATTCATAAAAAGGTTCACCTTACATTTCAGCCTTAAAATAATGAAAAGGGTTAAGTCAAAATGATAATTGATTAATAATGTATTAATAATTATATGTATTTTATCTGTTCCATAAATAATTCTAGATACCTTATCTGAACTGTTTAAGGTTCAAGGTTTCCACATAAGCTTGTTTTTCATCAACAGCAGGGCATGCAAACTCAGTGCTAATGCTAAATGCTAAACGAGTGTTTCAAGATTAGAGGGCAAAATATTGTTCAAATTAACGAAAGAACAATAGGTAACACTTTACAACAAGGTCCCATTTGTTAACATTAGTTAAAGCAGGTTAACATTAACCAACAATGTACAATAGCTAATTGTAGCATTAGTTAATATTCTTTGTTAGTTTATGTTTGCTCCATTGAACAATATTAGCAGACACAAATTTTATTTTACAATGTATTATTAAAAGTTTAAATTAACATGAAAATGATTAATAAATGCAGTCAGTTTTTTCATGTTAACTAATGGAACCTGTTAAGTGTTGCTGAACAATAATAACGAATCCGTCAATATGCAGATAGCACTGTTCTCTATTATAGATCAGTGGATAGGCCATGTATTAAGAAAAAACAAATGGTTGAAAATAAATAGCTCATTAAGTTTGAAAATAAATAGCTCATTAAGTCTTTAAGTATTAATTATTTGGTGATATTGCGAATACTAAAGCGAATATAAATATCTAAATGACTGAAACATTATTTACACAGTTAGGAAAGTAGCGCAGCTGATTTGTTTACAGGGTTACCGGGGTAACGGGCAGTGCCCTCTAGTGACGTATGTGCGTCATTCAGAATCAGCACTAGCACGTCTCCACATCTGTACTCATTTAAATTAAACCGTTGTCTTTTTAAAGCTCAGTAATCATGAGGCTGTATGGCTATTTTTCCATAAATAAACTGAAGAAACGAATACGTTTGTTACTGGCTACTGTATAAGTTAGGCTGTTTTGTATTTTGAATTCGCGCACATGCTCCTAAATACATTTTCCAGTTCGCACACATCTATTTTAGTCACAAATGCGAGCAAGCACTATTGAGCCCCGTGTTTCCCTTGGACAAAGCAGAATTGTGATTAAGAACACGTCCTTTTAGGTATTGTAGCGAAGATGAAAACAAAATGCCATCGAATCTTTTCTGAAGACAGTCAGAACCGTCAGAGGTACATATAATTAATTAATAAAGTAATTTGTATAATTCCCTCAGCACTCGTTTAAAACCTCCCAGCTTTTCGCTCTGTTTTCACTCAAAACGAAACTCTGCTGCTGTGCGCACGGAGACGGTTACTGAAAACTGTGCTTTATGCTGAACAGTGTTTATTTATCGTGAGATATTCAAATCGTGGTAATCGAATACGGTTTTAATGATAGTTAAAATATGAAACGGTAATACTAAACGGGGGGAATTTTATCATGATTTATCGTCAAACCGGTAATCGTTACATTCAAATTTTGCAAGTCGACATCGGTTACGAGACACGTTATTTGTCAAATACCATAATTATAGGGCCCTTTGATTTCCGCGATGCAGAAAACAGACGGAATCGCGGAATCCAGTCATAAAAACGGGATTTACAATTTAACGCGGAATGTCATGGAATCTGTCAAAGTTTGGATGAATTAATCAAAAGTAGGTAATTGCACTTAAATCAAATCGCAATATGGACTAGTATCTGTAAATATTAAGCCGCAGAAGTCGATTTAAATATGAATCCTGCATGTACGCCCGTGGTGTCCGTCATGGCGCACGTGGTGATTTCAGCGACTGACGTCTCAATGAGGACATAAATACATGAACAATATCTCCAAAACTGATCTGAAAGTCATTTCACGATAATTTAACCATTTTATTAGAGTAAAACAAGCGTCATATCATACACACACAGAACTTTAAAGGTTTCACGGCAACCCATAAAATAAAAGTTTGGTTTAACTTAAAGACATTGAGCCAGAAATTATTAGAGTAAAACAAGCGTCATTTTTCTATTACACACACAGAGATTTAAAGGTGTTCATACTACTGCTGCCCATCAAAATAAAAGTTTGGTTTAACTTAAAGACATGTTGAAAAAATAATATAACCAGAAATTTATTTTGTTAAGAAATAAACAAAATTTTTCTATTATTTAATTTTTAATAATAAATTTCCTTTACTATGCCAAAAAATTTTAATGTTTAAAAATAATTTCATTAATTTAAAATATAAATTAAATTAAGTTTTTATGCCTTCAAAATAATTTAATTTTAATAATAAATTTCCTTTATTTGCCAAAAATGTTAATGTTTAATTTTCATTAATTAAAATATAAATTAAATTAAGTTTTTATGCCTTCATCTGATAACAAGTAAAATGTAAATACACAACACAGAATTTCTGAGGGGGAAAAAACATTTCATAAGGCTACTGTAAGAATAAATAAAAATAGTTTGTATGCATTCAAATAATTAGACATGCTAAAACACAGAATTTGGTAACAATAAAGCATAAGGTGAGTTTAATATATTGATGTAAAATTGTATAAGTTTCATGGTTTTAATCAATTAGACATGCTTTTTGATCAATACAATTTTGTTTGACCATTAAAAAGGAGTCCAGAAAAATTCAAACGGGAAAAAAACGGAATCCAGAAAATTAAAATAGAAACAACAGAATTTAGAAAAAAATATAAACGGAATTTAAGAAAAAAATGTAATGAATTTCATAGGGCCCTATAATTACCATCACACCTGACGTGCCTTGCATATTTGAATCAATGCTGTCATTAAGAAAAACGAAAAAACAACTAAATGGAAATATTTGTAAACAGAAATAAAAACGGAAAAATGCTGAAACTAAATTACATTTTCATGACTAAAAAAAAATCAAAAATGTTGGTGAACAATTGTACATTATACTATTTACTTTTAAACAGTGCTAAAATAATACAATTAATAAAAAAAAATAAAATGAAACTGGAAAACTAAACTAACAAAAATAATAAAATTAGAAATAAAAAGTTAATTACATTTTTATATTTATTTAAAACATTTATTTGTGTGTGTTCTGTGTGTGTGTGTGTGTGTGTGTGTTGTGTGTGGTGTGTGTGTGTGTGTGTGTGTGTGTGTGTGTAATATATATACTATATAAAATGTATATATATTGGAAATTACAATTATTTATCATTTCCATGATCGTTCATCGTAAACACTCAATTAATTTTATTAACATTATGTATGTGTATTATATACAAACATGTGTATATGATAATGACGTGATAATGACGATAACCAAGACTTAATCACTGTGTGAAAAGTCATATTCTGTGGTCTGGGGAGGAATGAAAATCATACGAATTTGATATGACAACTAATGACAGGATTTTTATTTTTGGACTAGGCATTCATTTAATACAAACCACAGACTCAACCGCAGCTTACTTGTCAGTCATTACCCATCAGTTCCATTAAACGGCATAAAGTCGGCAAAAAATCCATCTTTTTTTGGACTTCACACAGCCTCCCTACAACCTGAATGATCACATTTCAAGGCACTTCCGCTTTACCCCGGCTCTACTGTGACTCACTAGAGCATCTGGTTATTAATAGGGAAATGTCACCCTCTCCTTCACACAGGATCTGAGACAGACACCACAAGCCCTGCTAGTCCGCCTGAAGCAGCTGAAGTGAAACCGAAAGCAGGTGACCAACTACAGCAATCACAAGATTCTATATAAAAAAAAATATATGTTTAAACTCAATGAGGAAACTAATGCATGCCAACAATGTGGCATTCATGTATCAATCACAGAGGTGACAACTAAACTAGAGCGTGGTCAGGCCATGAGTAATACCGGTGTGGCCAGACCTACAGAAAACGCATTCTGAAGCAACTGCGCATGTGCACCACAGGAATTCACAATCACACTTGTGTAAGAGACAGACATGCAGCGAGGTTGCGACTGTGTTAGCGCATGTGGGTGGGGTGGCAAAAAACAAGTATGTTGACTTGTAAAGAGAAAAGACTGTCGCATGAATGTGTTGACGTAACCCACCAATTTTTCACAAATTCACTACAGTCTAGTCTTAAAACCGGTCTCTCTTCAGGAGCTCAATGTTGATTCTAGAGAAATGCTTGGTGGCGTGTCAAAACCAGAAAACCGCAGCCTGCTCCTATGGCCCACGCCCCACGTTGCCAAAACAGTTTGTCACTATGGCTGCCAGGACCTGAGAGGCCACAGTTAAGCGTGTCAGGGGGTACAGCACAGGCTAGGTGGGCAGACACAGGAAGTTATCAACCACCATCTATAGCAGTGCTTCTCAACTGTTGGGTCGTGACCTAAAAATTCATAAGTGTTCAAAAATGGAGAAAGGTACACGTAAATAACAAAAGTAGACTGAACATATAATTCAAAATACTGATTAATACAAACAAATTAAGAGTCTGAAGTATGTGTTGTGTCTAAATACATACTGTTACATGGTCGTATCAAAACAGCTCTAAAATATTTTAATTTAATTTATTAAAGATATATTATTATACTAAGAAATGTTTTATTATTGTCAATGTTGAAAATGGTTGCACTGTTTCAATTTATTGTGAAAACCGTGATGCATTTTTTTTTTTACAATTCTTAGATGAATATAAAATTCAAAAACTGCATTTATTTGAAATATAAATCTCTTGTAACATTCTAAATGTGTTTGTCACTTTTTATCAAATTATTGCTTATTTGCTGAATAAAAATATTAAATAGATAGTGTGTCACAGCTACACTGCTTTTGTTCCGAAGATGAATGAAGGTCTTACAGGTTTGGAATGACATGAGGGTGAGTAATTAATCACAGACTGGTCCTTTTTGGGTGAACTATCCCTTTGATTTCTTTAACAAATAAAATAAAAAAATATATACTGACCCATAACTTATGAACAGCAAATCAGATAATTGTGTGAATATCAGGACAAGTCTCTTTAAAACACCTCTAAAACATGAATGTACACATAAATACACAAAATATTGGTATGGTTATTGGCCGATATTGGATATTTTATTGTGTATGCTTGTGCATTTTATATTTAGTTTAGGTGAACATCAGATGATTGGAAAGGTACATTTTATTTTTAAAAATAACACTGTTAATCAAAATAGTAATAATAACACTTAAATTTTAGTGTTTGATTGCAACAAAATAGTACATAATTTTAATTCTAGTTATCATCCAAGACTAAATTATCAGCTTTATAATATTTTTGCATCCTAATTCTAATGTAAGATTAATGGCTAGTGAGTAAATGGCTCAATGCACCTTGAACTAATTCAGACCCAAACTCTTGGCGTTGGTCACTCTGGGTGGACTTGCACTGAGAGAATCGCAGCTGTTGCTCAGGGATACAGAGAGTGCGGTTTTCTTTTCTTTCTGTGTAGAAAAGCTCTTCAACAAACTCACATCCTTCCTGCACGCCAGCAACCAGCCGTCCCACAACCACATTCAGCCCTGGCTGCTTCTTCAATAGAGGAAATACTCGAGGCTCAAGACAATTTACGCACTTTTTTTAGAGAGAGCGCTAGTTTTTAACAAAAAAACAACACCTTATTACTTCTTAAAATACAATGTGGCTTTTGGTGTCGTTCAAAATGAAAACACAAAAATGATCAGCACAGTTTTACAAACCCTAACATTTTCTATTTGTTTTCTGAGCCACAATGACGTCAGCGATGTGTGTAACTGAGGGCTCTCATGTCTGCGTTCTATGCAAAGACTTGTGGTTTTGATATTTTAAGTCGGGCACTTTGGTTTTCAGTTGACAAGTACCGGTCTTTCCAAAAACTCATAAAGAGCTTATGTGCTTCCAAATGTCACAGCATGAGATATAAATCGAGTTTTATTTAGATTACAGATAAACACTCTCGCACACACTGACACAAAGGCATTAACCGATGCATTAACAAGGATTAGGGCCGGGCGAGAAACATTGAAACCATTTTAAAGAGCTTTTTATTTGGCCATTAAGTTTCTAAAGGCCACATCAGTAGACTAGCTTCCACCCTGACACCCTCACTGTCATGTGACAGACAATTATGATTAAGACTGAATCACTTCATAACATCCTTTTCTTTGAGTTACTTGAAAACATATGTGGCATTTTTTTTAATGAATTAAGCAATTTTAGTAAATGTAGGTAAATATTGTCGATTTGTTTTCAGTTATAAATTGAATATAAATTAAATGTATTATTATTATTATTAAATATTCTTGTTTATTAATGAAAAATTGTGTTTGAAAAATATGTTAATTATTTTTTACAGTTTTATATTATTAAACTGCATAAATATTCAAAATGTTATACGTAACGATGGTTGTTTGGTCAAAATGATGGATAAATAATAGAACAATTTAAGTGAATGAAAATATATTTTTAAATATTAAATAAGTTCATACCGATATTTGAGGATATATACAAGATTTGAGAAAACAAATCTTTGTTTTTAACAAGGTTTTTTACTGTTGTTTTTCGGTATTTTTACCCAACTTAACTGCATTACATTTTCTAAATTTACTTTGCAACAATGGATGATTGGTCAAAATAATGGATAAAAAAGAACTAAAATTTAAATAAAAATATCTTTTAAAATACTGAAAATATTAGAAATGAAAACAAATATTGTGCATGTTTTTTTGTACCCTAACAATACATATATTAATACTACAATATAAAACAAATATTAACATTATTATTAAAATATGTTAAATAATAATAATCATATTGTCATAATGCTATTATTATTAAACATTATTTTTGTGTTTACTAGTGAAAAATTGTGAGTGAAAACAAATCTACAATTATTTTATCAAGGTTTTTACTTTTATTTAATTTTATTGCATTAAATGTTCTAAATTATTTTTGCAACAATGGCTGATTGGTCAAAAGAACAGATAATGAAATAAACAAAATATAAATAAAAAAATATTTTAAATAGTCAAAATGCTATAATATTGCATATGTTTTTTTAGCCAAGCCCTAACAAGGATATGCACACGTTTTCTCAACTAATCTCTTCATGACACACGCCCTCCTCAACACACGTTTTCTTCTCAACTAACTCTTCATGAATAAACTAAAACAGAACAACAGACATCTCTTCCTTCTCTTAAACCCACTAATATAACATCTAACTATGAGATCTAAGAGATAAGCTTTAGGTCCCTTGTTTAGGTCCCTTGTCCACCTAGTTATATCAATAATTAAACATTGCAAAGGACTAAAGCTCAGCCTGTGACAGATATCCTGCATGAAATGCGAAAAACAAACTAAAAGAGCGCGCTTGGATTTCTTTTGCTTACATAATGTTGGCGTCATTGGTTAGGCATTAGAGCAGAACAGAAATTCCTTCCTTCCGAAGTTGGAGGTTGGATAATGGAAAGTAGTAGTGAAATTAACATCAGGGTTAGTCAGTTCCCCTCCGCCACGGCCAGGAGAGAGGCAACAAACAGACGTGAGGCTGTGACCAGTGTTAGTTATATCGAAAGGACTAAAGCTCAGACAGATGCATGAAATGCGGAAAAACAAACTAAAAGAGCGCACTTGGATTTCTTTTGCTTACATAATGTTGGCGTCATTGGTTAGGCATTACACCTCAGCAGAAATTCCTAGCCTTCCGACAAGGTTTGGAAATCATATGGAAAGTAGTAGTGAAATTAACATCAGGGTTAGTCAGTTCCCCTCCGCCACGGCCAGGAGAGAGGCAACAAACAGACGTGAGGCTACCAGTCAGTAAAGATTATGAGCACTGGCACGGTAGACTAGGACATAAAGTAGACGTTTGACGTCTGTCTGACAATCACACAAAAAAAATCATTAGCTCACTATCCTCCCACAGCCAACGTTCTGTGAGAAAGCATCTGTGGCATGCTGTCGATTAGTACTAGAAATCATTTTACGTTGCCAGTCAGTCAGAAAAATTGCACTTACAATAGGAGTCTATGGGTCAAGGTATAGCATAATACACACTAGGGCTGTCAAAAAAAAATTGAATTTAAAATAAAAATCCACATTCGAATGCAAAACGCTGCATTCGAATTTTTAGGTGCCCGTCAGGCAGCTTGGCACACAAAATGCGATGACGAGGTGTCGTTGCATTTTAATGCTTTTTTTTATAGTCTGTCCAGTTTGATGCGGTGCTGCACATTCAAAATATTGCGGAAAAAGAGAACATCAACGTGGAGATTAGCACGTGCCCTGCTCACTCCAAAGTCCCCACTCCAATGGGATAGGGATGATCACTTCCATTTGGAATTTGTCCGAGAACCGAACGGTACCGATACATGTACCGAGCCATCCCTAGTGGAGATGATGTTGTTTACCTCAAAACTGAAACCAAGCCCTTCACACAGAACGCATATTTGTTGCATTTTCTAGAGGGACATCTATCATCGTTGCACTCGCGTCTCACACAAGAGAGCCCAAAGACATGTCAAATTCATGCAAGTTCAACTTTAAAAAAACATGTAATTACTAGATTAAGAAACTAGCTTGCTAGCTAACGTGCATATTATCAGTGTAAACATGAACCTTTGCGATCATATGATTAAATGTTAATAAATTATGTGTATAAGCAATGATTAGTCTTTGAGTTTAAAGCGGCTCTGACAGAGATGTGCTGTTTGAGCTATGTGCTCTTTTCCTAAATGCATAACTTACATTTCACAGGTATATTCTCCATCTGTAAATGTTAGAAATCCATGGAAATATTTGTGATTCTCCGCTAAACTTCACAGACTTGGTTCTGAGCGCGCGACAAACAGACAGAGCGCAATGAAATAGGAGCGCAATAATAACTCTGACTAAAATATACATTTTGCTGAAATGTTTGTAGTTGGATATTTTAAACCTACAAGTAAGTGTATTTGTATGATAGCACTAACTGTAAAGTGACTGTAATGGGGTAATCAAAATAGCCTTTTTACTCAATTAGTAATTTTTGCTTTTTAATTTTTTTGTTTAGTAAATTTAACTCATTTTTGTTTTTAGATCGCAATGTTATAATGTAATGTGATTCTAACCCTTTTTGCACATTATATATGACTACATGGTTAAATTCACTTTATTTATTTGTTTAATCCAAATACAAAAAAACGAGATATGTACCGTATACCGAAAATCAGCCAAAAAATACAGAGATATGAATTTTTGCTCATATTGCCCAACCCTACTTTGAAGAAACGTGCATTTGGTAATATTTAGCTCGATGTGCCCTCTTGTCGCCTCAGGAGAGAAGCCAAAATATTTTTTTTTCCCTAACTGAATTTATGCCTTTTAAATTCAAATATAGATAATATTTTAGTAAAAAATGTGAATTTAGTTTTTCACCCAATTTGACAGCCCTAATACACACAGTACAGCCACAAAACATTATACACGATAACTTCAGACTTTTGAAACATTTATTTTTAACTTTTTTCCACAATTCTGAACACATAGCCTAAAACGTCTTAGCCCACAGATTCCACTGTAAGTGCCTAATGTGTTTTCACAAACTAAACTGAAATTATTTTTCGATGGTATTTCACAGCAGGTCACAGGCGATATTTATAAAAAACATCACAGAAGATTTAACACTATCAAAGTCTACCGAACCTATTTATATGTTGCTGGACATTGGATTTGTAAGGTTATTTTGTGATTGCCTCTATATGTCATGCTTTTAACCCAACACTTTTACTGCTTCTCCTGCTGTATAAATGATTCATCATGTCTATGTTAGATGACTCAGAAAATCTGTAATAATGGCAAAATAATAACAACTGACTCAAAATCTGAGTACAAAATTAACACTCGCCAAGCGCCAAATGACAGCTTTAGAGTAACTGACTTCGACAGGCCAAAAAAAGTAAAAAGACTAGCAAAAATGATAGTCTAACCTTCACTGATGTAAGCAATCAATTAAAGTACAAATAAAAAACAACAAAAAATACAATAAAAAAACAACAAAAAAATATTAAACAAAACAAATTAATTTAGCATTATTATTATTAATTTGTATGTTTAGATATTTAGTAATATAAAAAAATGTAATTAAATTAATATTATTATTAAAATAATAATTATTATTAAATCATGTTATTATTGGTAGTATTATTAATAATACAATTATTATTATTACTACTACTTATATACATTTTATTTTTATATTATTAAATCACCAAAATAACCTCTGTCGAAGGGAAACCCCTTTAAAGAGACCCTGAAAATCCTACTAACCACATGAGAAAAATAATCTTCACTTAAACCAAGCCATCCAATCAGATCAGTTTTTCTGCAAATGTGTTTTTTTTTTTAACCTGTGGACCAATCGGCTTCACTGCACTTTCTACCAATCAGGTCATGGTGGGCTGCAGCTGAAACCAAGATTAAGACAGAAAGAGTGGTACACCAGACAATTTGTGTCTAAATCCCAACAGCCACAATGCCAAAGACCCCTAGTGGGTCAGCAATGAAAAAAGAAAGGATTTAAAATTACATCCCGCAAACCCCATAGGCATGTGGAGAACAAGATCTTCAGTCTCCACCCGAGGGGTTTGGGAGGGGGAGAGGGCCGCATTCCCAAAATACCAGGGAAGACCATGAAAGCTGTGCAGCTATGGAGAGCTCGCTCCCCCTTCCCGCCCTGACCTTCGCGTCCTCCACAAGAGACTGTTCATTGACCCACAAGACCTCTGGATATGAAGCACCCAAACAGCTATTAACCAGTCACTGCTTACCACGTTTCATAACCAGAGCAAAGCATTTTGTGTGCGCGCATGTGTGAGAAGTAAAAGCCAGAGCTGAAAAGTACGGGATTTCCCTAATGTCGGGTTCGTAGTTCAGTTTCACTTGCCCTGCCACGACAATACATTTCATTTATAGCAATGTATTTATACTTTTAATATAAATACATAATAAGTATTGTAGTTTACCATTCAAAAGCTGGGGAGGGGGGTCTGTAAAAGTTTAATTATTTTGTAAAAAAAAAAAAGCTCAC
This sequence comes from Ptychobarbus kaznakovi, assembly GCA_027422405.1. Classification (NCBI taxonomy): domain Eukaryota; kingdom Metazoa; phylum Chordata; class Actinopteri; order Cypriniformes; family Cyprinidae; genus Ptychobarbus; species Ptychobarbus kaznakovi. The sequence continues at coordinate 39,664,529 of CM049795.1, forward strand.
CAAGTTTGCATTTATTTGATCAGAAATAGTTAAAATTGTAATGTTTTGAATATTAATATATTTTAAAATAACAAAATTTCAATGTTAATATATTTGATGCAAAGCTGAATTTTCAACATCAATGCTTCAGTGTGATCCTTCAGAAATAATTATAATATGTTGATTTAGTGTTCAAGAAATGTATCAATGTTGAAAACAGTTGTTTAATATTCTTGTGGAAATCAGAAAACAAAAATATAGTTTTCAAATGTGCAGTAACAAGAAATCTTAACTAAAATCCACACAGGTAATTATTACTAAATACATATTCTTTTCATCTTGTATTCATTATTACTAAATACTATATAGTCTCACGTAGCCAGACCTTCAGACTGATTGCAAAAGCTCTGGCAACCTTGGCCGCTCTGAATGTCCGAGGCCGGCCAAGAAGCCATTTGACTGACAGGTAATGCAACCAATCACTTTTGATTTTGTGCCTTGTCATGTTTAGGGCCGTGGAAATGTCCCCACAACTGGTTTTCTTCTTCCTCCATGATGGGGTTTGGCATCAGGGCATCTTTGTTTCCAGGCAGAACATTAAAGAATGCGACATATATCTCCCAGAAATCCTGTATAATTTAACCAATCTGGCTACGACTTCGAAACTCCTGAAGTGTTTCCAATTTTGTGTGCCGTATGCATCAGATGTTCAGCCAACGCTCCGTGGGTGCCGTCTGAAGCTGAGACTTCATACTATAATATATCACTAAAAGTACCAAAAAATAGTTTTTAACAAATAAATATAGATGTATATATGTAACTATAAATACAATTCAAACACATTCTGCTGGGAAACCAATGGCATAAGATGCACATTAATTAAAAGCACACTTTCAACCAATTTGTAATCATACTTCCAAGACGATCACGTCACTTTCACAAATTCGACAAATCTACATAAGCCACATAACATACAGAACTTTGGTGTCAGACTCCGCTTTAATTTGCAACTACAATTTGCAACAGCATTCAATATAAATCCAAACCAAACATTTGGATTTGCAAGCACATGTACAAGATTAACAATGCAGTACCGGCCCAATGAAGCAGGTGACACTTCCATCAACTGACCCAGAACTCTCTCACACCGGCCCTGGGACAGCAGCTCGAAAGCGTCACGCGAGTTCACCACAATCTTAATGAAACTTAACGACAAGGAGTTTCACATATACTTCTTTTTGTCTATACAGTGCATATGCATACAATCAAATACATGCAAACTTTATCAAAGACAGAAGACGGAAAGTGTGTGTGTGTGTGTGTATTGAGCCCCCGTGTCTCCCAGAATGAGGGCAATCTCCATCGCCCTCTAGCCCCTTGGCTGCCACATGAATGAGAAGTATTCATCCACCAGCTGGCCGTCAGAGCTTTGCGGCCATACGCTGCAGGCATGGGGACCGGGCTTCTGTATCCACGGCCCCAGCCACCCTTTCCTCGGCACAGAGCCGTTTATAGATGACCAGAAATGGGGAGTCATGGTAACCCAGAGCGGCCGGCGTATCACGCCATGGCCCCCTTCAGCCTTATTCTTTCTCATGAATAAGAATCTGTTCTCGACTGGTGAATATTTCTAGATGTCCGGCTGAGTCAGTGCGTTTATCTAAGGCAGACATGGAGAGCTGATCTGTTAAAGGCGGGCCACTGTGGGCAAGCCACCCCTTTTTTTTTAAAGAAAAATGTTACTACTCCTGCACTATTTGTGCTTTTGTGACTAATGATTTTGGATGGAAATCCAAGAATGTAATGATTCTGGTTTCTTATTCACATTTTGATAAATTTAACACAACCTTCCTGAATGAAAGTACTAAATTACTGAACCCAAACAGTAGTGTATATTGTTACAATAGATTTCTATGTTAAATAAATGCTGTTCTTTTTTACATTTATTCAAAGAATAGTGAAGAAAGTAACACACGTTCCAAAAAAGATATATTAAGCAGCACAACTGTTTCCAACATCAATAATAAATCAGCATGATCTCTGAAGGATCATGTGACACTGAAGACTGGAGTAATTGCTGCTGAACATCCAGCTTCTCATCACAGGAATAAATCATCTTTTAAAGTACATTAAAATAGAAAACCATTTTTTTAAACTGCAATAATATTTCACAATATTACTGTTTTTCTGTATTTTTGATCAAATTAATGCACCCTTGAAAAGCATAAGAAACCACCTTAAAAAACAATAATTCAAGTCTCAGAGTTAGATGTAAGTTATATGTTAGTAACTATACTAATAAACTAACTATATGTTAGTAAAAAAAAAAAAAAAAACCTTGACACTGGTTGCATGCATACTTCAGATTCACAAAACAATAAATAATGGATTACTGAACATTCATTAGTTCCCTGCAGACGATCAGACAAACATTTCAACATATATTCCCAACTGCACACAGGGGTTAACCAAGAAAACAGACCGGCACAGACAACTCTCACAAAGAGTGTGCAACAGAACAAACGCTCTCCTCTTTTGTTTAGGGCCTCTGTGTTTTCAACCGGGCTCCTCCCAAGAAAAAGCATCAAGAGAGAGCGGGAGAAAGAGAAGCACGAGAGGGAGAGAAGCCGGGGGGGGGGGTTGTTACACAGCGAACCCTAAAAGACATTTCCATGGATGTCCACTTGTAGCAAGACCCACCCCAAATTCTGCATGGACCTCCATTTTCTCACTCTGCAATGCCGAGGATAATCTGGATTCTCACTCAATCATGTCTTCTCTCTAGGGTCTCAACTCCCATTTCCTGTTTTTAAACAGAAAGCCCTCGGCCAGAGAGTCCAATTCAACGCTGTTCTCCACGCAGGGCCTGGAAATCGAGGGGACAAGTGGTGTTGCGCAGTTTCACAACAGACGCTGAGCGACTCCACCCTGAGAGCTCACTGCTTTCCAGTGATGCAGACATTCTGGCTCAAGAATGGCGATTTAGGGAAGAAAGAAACTTTATACTGTGGGCTATATCAATGATGGAGACTAAGACAAAGGGCCTGAGATGGGGACATAGCGCCTGGGTCAGTTGGACATGTTCTGCATAAGTAAACAAAACAGTGAGTGAGGTTATCTAACTTAAGGGGTCTGGCCCTCTGGATGTTAAGTAGGCACCACTTCAAGAGCACTTTATAAAAATACTTTGGAACATGTCCAGATTCATATTCACGATGTGGTTTCAGAGATATGACATCTGTCATACAGGTACATCTCAACAACTTGAATATGGTGAAAAAGTACTTTTTTTCTTGTAACTCATTTCAAAAAATGAAACTTTCATATATTTTAGATTCATTCCATTTTTAATTTTGAGGATTAGAGCTTACAGCTAATGAAAGTCAAAAATTCTGTATCTCAAAATATTATAATATTTACATTTGAGTTTCAATAAATGACCATCCATACAGTATAAATTCTGGGTATCTCTTGTTCTTTGAAACCACAATAATGGGGAACACTGCTGACTTGGCAATGGTCCAGAAGACGATCATTGACACCCTCCACAAAGAGGGTAAGTCACAGAGGGTCATTACTGAAAGGGGTGGCTGTTCAAGGAGTGCTGTATCAAAGCATATTAAATCCAAAGTTGACGAAGGAAGAAATTGGGAAGGAAAATGTGCACAAGCAACAGGGATGACCGCAAGCTTGAGAATACTGTCAAACAAAGTGCATTTATCAATAATACAAGTTCTGTCATCATTTACAACATCAAGTTGTTTCAAAACAATCTGAATACTATGAAAGTCAATGGGTCCAAAGAGGTTGTTTTAAACCCCATTGACTTTAATACACTTTAGTTAGGTTAGACGCCGTATTAAATTTAATGTGGATGAAAGCGAGACTTATAGTCTTTACACACTGTATAAAGGCCCTAGATAATGTAATTTTCACAACTCAAATTTCAAAACTGCTTTATGAAGTTATCTATTACATTTTTTTCATAGACGTTGAATAATCAGTATGTTTTAAAAGATCATAACTTCTTAAATATCTTCTTTGGGTTCCACAGAATAAAGGAAGTCATGCAGGTTTGGGGTTGGTTTTTGGGTGAATATCCCTTTAAGCTTACATTTTGCCACTTTTTATGTGGGTGCAACAAAAAAACAGACAGGAAATTGTGAGGAAAAAGAAGAAATATAATGAGGAGATGTTGCATACCAGATTCAGAGCATGTCTGCTAACTGCTAGATCTTGTTTTACATTAAAAAATTATTCACTTCTGAGAATTAGTACAGATGTCAAGCGTCGAGGGAGCAATGTGTAGCAACACTTATGCTTCCAAAGTCTTCAGAGATTTGACGATTTATGAATGTGATATCAACCACTTCCACAACATCACAAGATTATGAAGTCCCAGGCCTGCCCGTGAAACAGCTTAAAGAAGTGTATTCAGATTGATTTAGATCGCTTTGTTGCATTGCATGCAACAACATGAATGGTTGCTGTTGTATTTTAATTTTATTCTTGAATTCAATAGTCTTCAGGAGAGCTTTTTTCCCCTCTCACACACCTTTACTGTACTTGAAGGTCTGCTTACCAGATGCTGAAACGCAGCAGCAGGCTAGAAACAGGAAAGGAAGACATTCTGCAGAGCATGCAGCCTTTCAACATCCTGCCAGACTACACTTACGGCCACATATGAATAGCTGCGTCTCGCGGGCAGCAAAAAGCAAAGACATTTCTGCACACCAAACAGCTCTTGAAGCGGACCACTGCACAAAACATGTCATTTAACATGCATATCCATCTTATGAGACCACAATACTGCAAAAAGGATCTCACCATGTTTTTTTGTGTGCCTTATAAATAAGGAATAAGACATGCATGGAGGCAGCTCTCTAAATAAAGGTTTCAAAGGTTTAATGCGAGTTTCCACCAACTTGCTCTCTTTCAGATGAGGGTTGGTAAATTATGCATGCTCACCGGGACCATTATACGGCACGAATCTAGGCCACTCACCAAAACACTCAACCTCCTGATAACAAAACACATTAAGAGCAGGATTGTACAGATACTCGAAGCTCACAAAAATAACTTCAATTAAAATAAATATATAATTTAAAGTGATAGTACACCCCTATTTTTTCTCACAAATTACGGTCTATGTTGTACTTCAAAAAAACTATTTGAATTCATCCTCATGTCATTCCAAACCTGCATGTTTTTATTTTTTCTGCAAAAACCCAAAGAAGGTATTTTGAAAAATGGGCTCTTGACAAAAAATTTAAATGAGGCAAAATAGTTTATATTTGGGTCATTTTCACAAAAACTTGCAATATAGCCCACAAACCACGTGGGAACATTTTATGATGCTTTTGTTGTAAGTTTAGCTTGACATTTTAGTCATTATTCATTGCCACTGCATAATCCAACCACGACATTGTCTCTTTTTGTCTTTTGCTAAACAATTAAGTTCATTCAAGTTCAGAACGACAAAACCCTGACTGAATTTCCACTTCATGTGAAACTTAAATAACGCAGCATCCTGCAGGTTGACCACAAAAGCTGTTTCTCTAAACCTAGTGTGTTGCCTACAAAGACAGGATTCTGTGCCTCACAGGTCCCGTCTAAGTAGACAACTTGTAAGGTTTAACCAAAAGCGTCTGCGCCATGCTGCATGTTATTGATGTTTGTTGTTGACATGTCTTAAAGATGAGCTTTTGCTTCTCTATTCAACTTCAAAGACTATTATGGGACAGTATAACAGGCTGTTAAATGACAGTCACCGGTGGCAAAGGTTACACTGATAAATCCCTATTAGAACAGTCACACCCTGGCAAAACAACAAAATAGTACCCGCTGGCAAACGGCTATCAGCCTTAAAGCAAAAGTGTAAACGCGCATATAGGCGCTTCGTGAAACCTCGTTCGGGTTCGGCTTTTGAGTTCGGGATTGAGCTCCACAGGCCTGGGACATCCGCGGCTGATAGTAGCTCACCGATCCAGACACGGAATCAGCGGTGTCGAGGCTGCGTCCCTCTCCCTCCGCCTTCCGCGGTGTTTACCATGAATAAACCGCGACTAATACACTCCAATCTAACAGATCAGGAGGAGGAGGAGCGGGAGAGGAGGAGGAAGAATCGCTTGCTCTCTTACCTCTCTTATCGAGATCGTAGCCGACTACCACGAAGTAATCGGCGAGCCTGGCCATCTTATCGAGATCACGGCGACAGACCTCGGGGGTGACTGTAGTCTTTCCGCAGGTAGACGATATTCCGATCACATTGTGAAGGCAGCGGCGACAGCAGCATCCCTACAGCAGCAGCCCGCCGCCATACTGTCGCTGTGAGTGTGCCGTGCCCTGACAGCGCTCTGCGCATGCGCACTGAGCTCCGTCGCGGCAAGGAGGGGCGCGCGCTCAGAATGTTGCGTGGTCATCTCGATAGAAGATACGCTATGAAAAAATACAAAATAAAACCTAATTAAAAATGTACAGAGAATAATTATACACTAAAAAATGTATTAATTGGTTACCTTAACATATACTGTATAATATTTTCTTAATGGACTGTATTTAAAATACATATTATGTTTAACAAGACAGTATGTGACCCTTGACCACAAAACCAGTCACTATAGGGTCGATTTTTTTACTGGGATTTACACAATATCTGGAAACTGAATAAATAAGCTTTCCATTGATGTATGGTGATGTATGATATTTGGCTGAGATACAACTATTTGAAAATCTGGAATCTGAGGGTGATAAAAAAAAAAAATTTTGAGAAAATCGCCTTTAAAGTTGTCCAAATTAAGTTCTTAGCCATGCATATTACTAATCCAAATTTAAGTTTTGATATAGGCCTATTTACGGTAGGAAATGTACAAAATATCTTCATGGAACAGGATCTTTACTTAATATCCTAATGATTTTTGGCATAAAAGAAAAATCTATAATTTTGACCTATATGCTACAATGCATTGTTGGCTATTGCTACAAATATACCCGTGTAACTTATGACTGGTTTTGTGGTCCAGGGTCATATACTTTTACAGAAAATAAGTTGTTTTTATTAGTTATAACTTATAAGTATTAATGGCCTTACAATAATGGTGAAAGGGGTATTCCCATATTTTCACAGTTGAAATAATTAAATAAATTATAGTGTAAACAGGAAACATATATTTCCATTAAAACTGTAACATTAACAGTTCTATATGGACAGCTGCAATAAATAGAGAGATTAATAAGTAAGAGGATGTTTTGGGTTTAAATGTAGATTTTATAAATATATATATTATGAAATAATATAATTTGTAAGTCGTTTTGGATAAAAGCGTCTGCTAAATGACTAAATGTAAATGTAATTATTTATTTATACAATTTATTTATACAATACAGTCAGTTAGTCATTTGTGTTAATGTATAACCTGACATTTGACCAAATTCATTGAGAAATTTGCATGAATATATAGGCGATGCATAAATAATTTTTAGTTATTGTTATTTGTCTTATGTTGCATGCAAATTATTGGGAGGCATGCAAAAAAATACACAAATACTTACTGGATGCACTTGAATTGATCTAAAGCACTGTTTTGTTTGCCAAAACACTCAAGACTAAGCAGGGAAAAAAACAAGAACTTTGTTTATTATATTTTAATTTATTTTTGCATAAAATCAAATGCAATGTTTTATGGACACTCAAGCACTCTCATGTAAACTACTTTCAGAAGTTTTTATCTAAATGGACGGTCATATCGACTCTCATACTGTCAAAAAATAAAAATCCTGCACAATTTTCTTAGCCCCCCCCCCAGTCCAGTGCCTTTTATCTCCACCCCTCAAACATTAGCTCAGCTGCCATTGCTTAGGTAACAATATTGCACTGATTCATGAGTACACTTTATAGATTTTGCTATAAAGAGTCAATGTTTGGACAGTCAGTCAGTGTTACATAAATGTTACAGTTACGAGTCTCATCACAGAGGAAAAAGCTGAAAAGGCCTACCGGATAACCCCCCTATCCCACAATCTGAGGCCTGCGTCCTTGCCTGTCAGCATCGACACACCTCCAAACAAATTCCAACACTTCCTCTGTAAAGTCCTTTGACCCAGAGTACTTATCACACCAGAATTAAAAACATCCACAGCTGTGTAATACTGTCAGCCTGCCATCGGCTCTCAATTTAGCAGAACGTTCACAGGAATAACAAACCGTTTGTCCAAAATATGCAAATATCTAAGGCAAGTGCCAAACAGTCCATTTTATATGAATGATATTTATATGAACTTATGAAATGTATTTAATTTTTCAGATGTTGAGGTCAGGATTGCCAGTCAAACGAGTCCTGTAATTTAATTGGGTCAAGTGGATCACATGACACTTTAGTCCTCCAAAATTTTAATCTAAATGAGAAAATTAATTAAAAAAGAAAAAGTTGAAAGACTGAGAAAGGAAGAAAGACAGAGGATGGAGTCCCTCAGTGGACACAGAGATCAAGTTTCTCACAATGCCTTGAGAAAAGCTACATTTGTGAAGTCTTCCGTGCAGCTGGGCACCTCCATATTCAGTTCCCAAAAGAGAGCCGGTTACACCTTCAAGCCAAAAGGGCAACCAGTGCACCTGTGTGTCTGCAAGAAAGGTGCATTGTGGGATCCCTGAGGTTATTATTTATCCAGCCCGAGAAGCTTGAAATTGAACTCAATGTTTCTGCAGAAGATTTCTATGTGAATACAAAAAGGTGTATTTTCTCATAAGAGAAGCTGAGTAATAATCTTACGAAACAGAAAAGTGACGAGTGAGAAGATGACAGGAAGAGCCGTGGGTTGCTGTGTTCGGAGCATGTGACAGGAAGGGAGAATGTGTAGACACGTGTTTCTAAAGGTAGTGCTCTGTCTGTGTGTGTGAAGGTGTCTGGGCCTTCATCGCATGACGTGTAGCCTGTTGGGAGAATATAAAGCGCAGCTGTTTGCAGGATTTGCAAATCATGTGACATCCTGTCAACAAACCAATAGACAGGAAGAGGTCTCCTGGCTCATAAATCATCTCAGAGCATCCTATATCACAGTATCTGAGCCGTGAGGAAAACTCTGCTTATCTTGATCTTGAAAACGGGGTGCTTTGGAGGCTCGTGCTTTTCATTTGTGAAAAAGTCAAATTATTATTATAATATTTATTATCTTAATTAGAGGTTTTTCAGTACTAATTAATGTGCTTTTCAGTGTTTCAAATAATATAATTCTGACATTTTTATCATATTTATATATATATATATATATATAATTATTTAATATATATTTAACAAAAATATATACAATTCATATAAAATATATGCAATTGTATAAATACACATTATATTATAATAGTATGCATTCTAAGAAAGGCACGTGTTGAAGTGTTAAAATAATATTCATTTAATCACTTTATTTTGTGTTAATGACGAGGTGACTGCATCGTATAAATAAATGGACAAGAAATATTGATTTGAGTTGACATTATAAAAAGTTTTTGAAAAATGTAATATATAAATTAATCTGAATATACATTTCACATATCAAAAATATTTTATTTGTATAATTATTCCTAATAATAAAATAATAATTCCCAACAGGGAATTACTGAAATGTTTATTTTGCACTAAAGACCAGCTGACTGCACTGTAAATGGACATTAACTATTAATTTGAGTTGGCATTATTTTATTATAAGAGTATTTCAGTGAACAGTATAAATATACATGGGTATGTAAAAAAAAACGAACATTTGGTTGCTATTATCTTTTTTGTTCTCACACAGATTATAGTGTTTATAGTAAATTCAACTTTTTGAGTTCCTTACATTTGTGTTTTAACACCAAACATAAAACATGAAACATGTTGTTTACAGGAAACATCCGAAACAATCCATGTGAGACGGAAAGGAAGTGACATTTGAACACAGAAAGAAACGGGCAATACCTAAATAATTAGCATACAAATATTGTTCTGTTGATTTTCTTTTTTTTTTTTTTGTCTGTTTTCTGTACCTCTGTATGTATCTTTCTAAAAAAAAAAAAAATCATAAGAACAATCAAACAGTTCAATTAACAGCCCTAATAATCCTGTTTCAATGCTTATTTTATCAATATTTTAAGTATAAAATAAAATGTTTACTTATTTTATTTCATGTTGATATTTACATTTTTATTACTGTTACTATATTGAATGTTAGCAATATTTTATCCAAAACAGTCATTCTCATAATAATAAAGTACTTTGATAAAATGTGGCTTATGCTGCTAATGAACTAAATGAAAATAAAAGTCTAATAAAAATAATGAAGAATGTAAGCAGTGTCAGCCAGATTAACCCTGTTCGATGGGAATATAACAATGAGTCATGTGAGGATGATGAAATGACAAGATGAAACACCCGCGGCGGTCGGTGTCTGTTAATCAACCAGCATTCATTCATCTTTTACAACTGCCAGCTATTTGATCCACTAGCACGCAGACTCGTGTCTTTGTCTTCATTCATAGAAAGTATTTTTGGAAATATACATCCATTGTTCCCCTGCAGTCACACCCGAATACAACCGCTCAAACAGACTGCCATTCCCACACACAGATCCATAGTTAAGTGTAATATAGGCATACAGACACACAAGCGCACTGACTCATGGGTAATAGTAACAGAACAGAAGCGCTGTAAAGCAAACATGACCGTAACTGTCCATCACAACGGAGCAAATAAACTTTACTGTGAGCCATAACAAACCAGTTGTGTTCTCAAACTTGATGATGGGCCATCGTAAACATGCGAGAGAAACAAGCTCAGTGGGAACAAGCATGTTTTCATATTGATTTAACACAGGGATTTACCATTTCATCCTACTGGGGAGGAGTGGGGGGGTGAAAGACGTCACTGATATTTCAGCGCAAGGACCATCACTGGAGAGGTTTGTTTTTCTGTTTTAAATGTTTAAGACACTGTTTATGTGCAATTTGCACATGATGAGAATTTCTCCCAGGGAGATCAAATCCACTGTAGCTTTCTCTCTTGAACCTCAAAAAACTTTAATTACATTGATCTTTATTCAGTGTAGTTGTAGTAATGTTCACTAGGGGGCAGCAAACAAGAGACAGCAGCTCACGGATACAGTTCTATCTATCCATCTATCTATCTATCTGAAATGAAATCTATCTAGATGTATCTATATCTATCTATCTATCTATCTATCTATCCGCTGTCATTATTAGACTGATGCACTTAAATGACAACACTATTTTCAGTATGGTTATATTCTGTATATGGTAGTGTGTTGATTTTGTATTTGGGAGGCCCAAGCTCATGTGTGACCTTATTCTTCTTTTGTACACATTGCATATCATTCTTTTAATAGAATACGCCTATTGTTTGGGCATTGCGTCAAGCCATTCTTTATTATTCCTAATTAAATTGGTTTATCCAATCATATGGCCTCCTATATACTCATATTATAACTCATTATTTATGTGGGAAGCTTTTTAACTAAGTCCGAGTTAAAACATTTACATAATCATATGTTTTTTCGGAAAACCACCACAGCTTAACAGACGGCTTGTGATTCGGTTTGTACTGGATTCATTGGCTGTGGCGTGTAGTTACTCATGTAAACTAATTGGCATACAGTGAATGAGAGATCAGAGGGAGAACCTACGGCTCTCATCTGAAATTTGGCTCCAGTTCACAGTTCTGTTGTCACATGATTTTTCATGATTATGTAAATGAAAACACTTGCCAACCTGGTTAATTCCTAGACACGTACATCCTGCAGGTCTCTAAGAATGACTTCATTAATCAGTCACCTTGGTTCATTATACACGTCACTTGATGAATTTTACAATAACATTACAATTCATGTAATACACTTAAAACTATGACTGAAAAAAAACTTTAATAAATGTCCAACACTGACCTGAATAAGTGACATATCTTGTCCAACTCCGGAGCCGTGAGACATTTCTAAGGAGAAAAGAAAGAGATTGTGAAGAATAGTGTAAACTATCCATTTCAATAGTTAGTCTTAGATTTTACCCAGCATGTTGATAACTAGGAAATCTTTTGAATATGTGTTATTGATGGCACAATTATTGCTTAATCATGGGCTAAAAAATCATTTAGAGGCTAAAACTGAACTGAGCTTGTGACATTTCCTTGATTTTTCAAGGACAAAAGGAGACACCACAAATATTTCAAGTTCAATGTTTGTTTGTCAGATGCTCAGCTAGCATTAATACTGCACCATGACCGTGAATGAGAGATAAAAAAGTAACTAAATATTAAATAATATAGTTAATGACATGCCGATTTAAAGTATCACTATTCATAATCTTGGGTTTTCAGTAATAATATTAATATTAAATAGGACAATAACTAACACTAACAGCCCATTCAAATTCCACACAAGTACACTTATTGAATAATATAAAATGACTTTGCAGATAATATCACCACTTGTTTTGCAACAAGGGACAAAAAAAGTGCTTGTTTTCTGCAACAGTTGGAAGAGAATGTCTATCCAATCAATTATCACTAAAATGCACATTGATTAGAGACATGCGAGGGTGCGTCCTGCCCTCCTGAATTTCTGGGGAAGTCAAGCACATGTCTTAGCATCCTTATCCCTTCTGCACACTCACACCAATGCTGAGAGATAAACACAAGAGAAGGGCTTGTGAGAATGTTAGTGTGATTAGTAAAACGAGGTGAAAATGCTTGGAAATTATGTTACTGTTTAAAACTTGCCTTTTGTTATTGATCACAATGTGGAACAATGCAAAAGCTATTGCTTATCTCATAAAGACACTCCTGTTATATTCAAACCATCATTTAATAGCCTGCATTTTACAAGCAGCCCTACAAATTCAATATCAAGCAAAGTTACGCGTAAAAGGAATAGGCAAATAACAGTTTGACACCGATCACGTTTGCACGTATATCACAGTGACTCAGAATAGCAGTATGATGCGGGTGAATAAGGGATTCGACACACCTATGAAAAATCGCGCTGTAGTCCCGCCCACTCATATTTAAACGCCTCAAAGTCAACTGAACCTCAGACTTCACAAGAGCTTGATCTTGGCGAGCGCGTGCGCACCCGTGGGAAAATCCTCGAGACAGTTTTGCGCGTGGCATTAGATCATCACCTGAGATAAAGGTCAGTAACGTTTATATATATATATATATGCACTTGAATAAAATATACTCAGAATGAGTTTTAAAATAGAGCTAAGAAAAATTAGTAGGCTGCAATTAGTTGGCAACTAATTAGAGCTGATGCACTAATACAGCCTACTTTGTGCACGACTTTAACCCTTTTGTGTGTAATATTAAATCATATAAATATTAAATACAGTTAAACGTTGGAATTACTAGATATCTAATGCACAGCAAATGCTTGCAGTAGTGTGTGTTTTTAACTTGCGAGTGGGGGAAAAAAATGTAGGCATCAATTAATATTTTCCTCCCCTTCATTTCAGGAACAGTTGAAACACCACAGTACCCTGAAGTCGGACTTTTGGTCTGACTTGGAAGCTTCAGTTGCTGGAAATTCAATATTGTCCAGGTGCATTGGAAGCCCCCTCCTGACCAAGGGGGCGTGAGAACATTATTCGCCCACGATGAAAGCGCTTTTCCCGGTTTGTGTGTATTGCATCAGCCTGCTCTCCTCACAACTGCTGGCTCTACCGGTGCGAAACAGGTAGGAACTGCTTTTTAAATACCACAAATGTGATGGGCGGTCTTTTAACTTTTGTTTAGTATAGCAGCCTATGTAGGTAGGCTATATGTGCAGACTTCTCTTGTGAAGAAGCGCTGAAGGATGAATGAACGGCTGCACTGTACTATTAAAGGAACCGTTCTTTTGAGTCGAATCTTTCTAATGAATCCGCTGAACCAGTTTTACTAAACCGGTCTGAGAATTATTATCTCGAGTCATCAAATCACTGACTTTGAAATCGTATGAAAATGCTACGTTACTTTCCATAAATGTTACAAAATACAAAGTACCGGACAAAACTGAGTTTTTATGTATAAATAGCATATTATTAAAATGGGCAAAACCTTCTTTTTTGTCATGTAAATTATAATAAGGATGTTAAGTTTTTATGAACTGAATAAGAGCACATGAAATTAAAAATAAACACCTTTATTAATAAAAGAAAAACACTTTCATAAACAGCAACAAAGTTTAAACCGGCTTTACTGAAACGTTGTAGCCATGCCGGTGAATCTTTAAAACGAATCATTCAAAAGAACCGATTCGCTGAAAAGAGTCAAACGCGCAAATGTAATCTTTTCTCCTTCTAAAAGTTAAACACACCTGTTGGAAGACAAACTTAACTGCAGTTTTCAGCAACATTTCGAAGTAGGCTGACACTAGGGATGTATTCTATACAAAAGGAGATTATTACACAACGAGGGGATGTTATGTCGCGAGAGATAGCGGTTGAAGTGAACAAGGTCAGTTAGGATGGTAGACGTGACTGTATAAACGCACGCATCTCACCACTCACAGTTGACTGCCGGCCGGCTTTTTTTCAGTGGCATTTTATGGTACTATTTGGAATATATAAACATACTGTCTATTATAAAAATGCTTAAGTCGTTCATATACATTCATACACAAAGATTGCATTATATTTGTACCTAACTGATTGCACATTGAATGCTGGTGTAAAGAGTCACATGACCAGAGCTGTTTCTACCAGTCTGAAAGATGACGTGTTATACCTACATCAATAGCAATATGAAAACATATACAGAAATATAGCCTAACTTTTACCGTTATATTATTAAATTATGCTCACAATATAAAAAAACTTCCAGCAGTTTAATGAATGATGGGGAAGTCCAAAGCCTTATTCTGAATAAGAAACTGACTGAGGCACATTATGAAAAAATAGATTTCAAAGAAGCCTATTATTACATTAAATGACAGTAAAGGACTTTATTATTGGATTTAATTTTCAGTTTCTTTTCCACAAAAATGTCCTGATAATTAGAAAAGCTTCAAAGTTTCTATTTGGTCTTATTGAGGAACTTTTTTACTGTGGTAGTTTCCCACCGATTATAAAACACACTTTCAGTAACTTTCCTAAAACTTTATTGAAAACGGCATATAGTTTGTTTCCAATGAGTTGAAAAAAAAAGATATTAAATGGGTTCAGATAATAACTAACTTATACAATGTACCTTTTTACATGAGGTAAGCAGCGAGCATCATTGCATCATGCAATTTTTGGCTCCTAACCTCACAAAACAAGTAATTAGTCACTTCCCAAAAGACATTGGTGCATATCATGTGATTAACAGAATATTGTGACCGCCATGCCTTCTGAAGTGACACAAATTAATGTACAATGTGTTTTTTTTGTGATAAGTGCTTGCGTCACTTCGGAGTCAAGGTTAGTCGAATGAGAAGCAGCCTGATTCAAAAGTATAATTCTCCAACAAATCTGACAAAATGATATATTAACAGTGGGAGTGTGTTATCAAGTAATTCAGCCACTTTTTTCCAAATGCACATTTGATTGGCAGCAAATCTCTGAAATAGCACGTTGAGCAGTTATTCTTGAAGACTGCCATTTAAACGTATTAAAGCAATGACATGCTTTGTCAAGGCTGACGACCGATGACAGCACTCAAAAGGAATGAATTGCTAAGTATGAGTGTCTGTGTGTGCCCTCTTCTGGCTGACGCCTGCTGTGCTCACTTGTGTTTCGCTGAGCCGTGCATTTCTCTTCATCTTGTTTCTCTCCACAATATTAACCTGAGGAACAGAAAAACAAAAACTCATCATTCAAGCTTTCAAAGGTTGCACTAGAAAATTATAATCCAGAAAGTTTTTTCTCACAATTCAATCTTGCCTTCATAGCAGCTCATTAAACTCTTCTGGCACTTTTCCCCACCCCATAATGCCTCATGTGCCAAACCAAAATGTCAAGGATAGACTGTATATGCCCTTGACCTACAGTATTAACAGTATAATTGTGGCACATGCTTTTCTGCTGGGCTTTGTGATATTTAGTGAGGACATTAGACTGATATCGAGTCACAGACAGTTACACGGTGACAATAAACAACTGATAATAATCTTGTGTTAGGCGGTTTCTGTTTACTGTAATAATGTCAGGTGGATTTAAAGAGACAGTTCACCAAAAAATGAAACTTCTGTCATCATTTACTTACCCTCATGTCATGAGATGCTTCTCTTCTGCATACAAAGTGCATCAAATCTTCAAAAAGCATAAAAGCTTAAAATAGTCCCCATCTATAGTCTACATCTCTCAGTAGTATCCTAATTCTTCTTGGAGGACTTTACGTTCTTTACATGGACTCACTTAGTGTTCGATACGCACCCACAGAACGTACAGCAACCTTTGCGATACCAGCCAGGGATTTGTTTTGTTTGACATGCTGTGACATACAGTTCCTGAATTGAACATGGCCCGTTCTGGTGGTTTAAACACATTTTTTTGAAGGAAACGGGTCTCTGAGAATAACTATGCAAAACATAGCCTTATATAATATCTTGAGGTTTAGTATGTGAGAGAATATGCAGAGAGAAACCAAGCGACAAGTCAAATGTACATTTACAATAACAGAGAAACTGGATGCTTATTTGTGGCATCGTATGCATTCCATGACCGAAATGGTTGTTGTTTGGTTCAGCGCTGTGTTGGAGAGGATATATGAGACTCTTGGTATAATTTACTGACTTTTTATCCACTATAATCATTCATAAAGAGGATTTAAAGGAAGTTGAGGTTACTGTCTATCATAGAGCAACAGATTAATCAATGTTCTTCTACTCTCAGTTAAGTTTGGTAGTCATATTGGAGGAAATAAATCCCAAAGTTCACTTTTTCTAAGCTACGCTGGTTCACACTCAATGGGAATCCGGGCCGGTCATGTTTGGACTTGAATTATGCAGTCCTCCGTTTACAACATAAACATTAGCATTTTACACCACGCTGCTTGGTCATTATTGCTAGCGGCGAGAGGGAAAGCAGAATTCCGTCGTGGATTAGTAACTAAGACCAGAATTCCTTTCTCCTCATCCTCAAGCGGCATGTTTCCACTCTGAACTGAAACCATAAAAACAAACACAAGAGGGGGAAGGACTCGAAATGCCCTAGTTACCGTTATACGCTAACCATTGACAGGCTCAAATTACTTTCGCTTTTTTGAGTTTCACAATTGCTATTCACAGTATAGCCCTTAAAGTGCTGTTTCTCTAAACAATAATCCAATAGTCAAGTATATTCATGTTTTATATGGAGGCATGGAGCATGTTTAAGATGGTTTAGGGGACAAGGGTCATTTTCTATGCTTTCATGAACTAATCTAACATTGGTAAATTTAATTACTCAAATAACTAGCTGTCTCAACAGACAGCCTTTCACAATTTTATTTGTATCTATCTCCACCCTCAGCACCCATTTACTGAATATATTATCAGTGATATAGCATATCATTACTATGGCACTTCAACTTATATATATTTTTTTATTTAATTATTATTTTTTTTTAAATAACGATTTCTTTTTATTTTTTATTTAATAATTAATTATTTTTTTTATTATAATATGGCATTAAATAAGCATTATTTTAAATGGATAAATAAATAGATAAAACATATTATATAGAATTAAATAAAGTGTATATATTTTTTTTATATATATATATATAAAAAACTAAATTATATAATAATATGGGTGCAACCACCATTGCAACCACTCCATAAGCATTATTATTCTACTGTTCCTGAGCATAAAATTTGCATTATGTGCCATATGCACCAGGATATATCTCGTAGTAACTGGAGAAGGTCACTTGGTTTGACTTGTGGTCACGCTACCCATTAAAGAGCACAGGTACATTAATTACTTCTTCTCTGTTCGGCTAAATATAACCCACTTATGACCAATTCACAAACAGCCATGACCAGTTTCAGAGAGGTGCAAAAATCACGGGCTTATGGCAAGAACAAACAATAATACTGGATTGATCTGACCTGCCTCTCTCAGTGGAGGATCACAGAATAAACCGCAATCAAATATCAAATCTCCTTGTTTTCCCACAAAGAAATTGTTCCCACAAGGCATCACAGGGTTTTGGTGGCGGTCTGCCAGCAACAAGCCTGACAAGAGGTGTGCAGCCAGTGGCAGCAATGAACATGTTGCATTACAAAAGATTAAATCACTCAGATGCAAAGTCCACCTCCAAAGGTTATCATGTATATATTTGCTCATTTAATGGAGATTTGATATGGTTTCTGGGAGTGCCTCGACTATTCAGCATATTGCAAATATAGTTTCTGCAAAACATGATTACCACCTTTATACCAAGATGGGTTGAATTTCGAAGTCCAGGTGCTAATTTTCCTGACTGAACACTAGGCTCAGACTACAAATACCCCAGAATCAGATCCCATTTCATTGTGGTCTGTTAGGTAAATGTCGCCAGGTGAGATTTTTAATTAGCACGTCTGTTCAACTATAAAGTGGCAGCCCTGCTCAAGTTTACTCACCATCTAACAAATGGATCACAATGGAATGGATAAACAGGCCATTTCTAGAAACAATGGTCACTGTTTGCTGCATAGCCAAATCTGTAGATCTAGAAAACCCTAGAAACCACAAGGCAGTGATTCCACATAGAAGAACCCATTTTGGTTTCCTCAAAGAACCTTTAACGGAACGGTTCTAAAATAATAATCTGAAGAACCTTTTGCCACTATAAAGAACCTAGTGTGCAATGGAAAGTTCCATGGGTTTTTAAAGTTCTTCAAGGTTCTAAATCTCTTCAAGTATAGAAATGTGAGCACATTTAGGATAAGCCATGAGACAGGGTCACCGGGGTCACCGATATTTGAAAGGATTTGAGAAATATTGAGGTATGATAATGGGGTTTCAGAAGAGGTCAAAGGATAAACGGATTAAGCTTATCTCTGCTTAAGCATCTAATAAATGTCATAGTTGGATCAAGCTCAAAGGGAAACTAGCTTAGCTTTGATCATGTGAAGCTGCGGAGATGAACTTTTCAGAGGTGTGGAGACTTGCTGCTGAATACGCAAAGATTGAAATACTGCATAACATATTAAACCAGTGGCATGGCGTACATTGAAACAGAGAGAAAATTACTATTCATCCAGGCCAATTTGGCAGACAATCATTATATTTTAAAGATGTGGTATTTTGGTTGACCACAATGCAATGGAAAAAAACTAGCCGGCTGCATGTAGTTTGTGCATTGAGAAAGTTACATTTCTGAGGAAAGAAGATATTAATGAAATAAGAGAAGAAAATTCCTACTTAAAAATATAGGTAAATAATATAACAATGTTATATTAAGAATATATTTATTTTATATTAGGAATGAAAAAGTACATACAAGTTATATAATTAAATAATAGACAAAAATTGCAAGACTATTGATATTTCTGGAAAGGTGAGTTTTTTTTAAGCTTTCAAGAGCGTGCATGCAAAAAATATCAAAGACATGACTGGCGATGTTAGCGTTACTCAGCATGCTTTTCGCTAAGTTTAGCATGACACCGTGAGATTAGATGGTGTGGTTCAGCCCAGCAATACACCCTGTCATTTCTCAAATTTCAGCTTTAGAGTTTTTGTATAAATGGGTTACTCTTTTATAGTCATGCTTATTCCCAGATTTTTGAAGATAATTTGGAAATAAAAGTGCATGTAAAAAAGTGCAGGGAACGTTATGCATCACGAGTCTAAAAATTGCCACTGTCTTAGCATGCACCTGCCATGAGCTCCTGCTTGCTTGCTAATTCTAAGAGCAAGATCTGTCCAAAAAGCCAGGATCTCAGTGTCCAGTGTGTGATCATCAAACAGAGAGCAGGTGGCCTCGGCCATTACAGCAAAACCAGAGTAAATCAAGTGTGTTTGCCGTACACTGTGTCACAAGGAATCATACCCTTTTTGAACAGTGAGCAGTCAACAGTGTTTGCACGGTTGACCAAACTGCACATTTAGTATCTGCAGTAAATTATACTAAATGCTGGATCAAGCCAACTCTGTGCAATAAATAGTTGCATAAACGCAATTCACCATGAAATGTGCCGTTATTTGTATAGTTTTATACTTTAAACTTTTACTACTGATATTCTTCCATAACACAATAAATAAAAAAGTGTAAGGTGCGATTTATTATTAAACTATAAATAATAAAGTCAATTAATGTACAATGAAGTAAATAAATTATATTAATTTTACATTATTTATAAAATTATGTATAAAATTTAGATATTGTTTAAAAATTTAATTTTAACCCCTAATAGGAATTGACATACTGATAAGTTAAATTATATTAAGTTTATTTGTGTTAAAATAGCCATGATAGATAGAGCAATGTATAAAAGCGATATACTCTAATTGTAATTTTCACAATATAAATGTATGATATATTGTGAGAGAGGTTATAATCAGCCCATTTTCTATTTATAAATGTTTATCAGCATTATTTGATGAAAATATTTGACTACAGGATGGATAAAATATAATTCAGATTGACCAATCAGAATCCACTATTCAAGAGTACAATACCGGTTTAAACTTGAGCGATTGCAATATTTTTAAGTACCATCTCTGTCTCGTTGCAGGTTGGACTTCATGACAAGACTCCATCAGCTAAGAGAGGAAAACACCATCTCTCCAGATGTTACCGAGCGCCCGATCACTGACCATGGCGTCTCCATCGACCGCACCATTCTATGGAGGGCCATTCTCTCCAAATCACCTCCTTCAGACCCAACAAGAAACCAATTCCACATCGGTCAGCCAATGGCAGGAGAGTCCTCCCAAACGGGAGAGAACCCTAGACACAGAGGTCGTCGCAACGTACACTCAAAAGGCCACCACAAGCATCATCACGCCCAGCTGATGCGCGTCGGATGCGTCCTCGGTACCTGCCAGGTACAGAACCTCAGTCATCGCCTTTACCAACTGGTCGGGCAAAGCGGACGCGAAGAGTCACCCATTAACCCACGTAGTCCACACAGCTACGGATGAGTCTACAGGGACGTCCGGCTAAAACTAAGACCAAGAAAACAGCGTTACACATATCTGGCCTGGTGTTTGTCTATTTTATTGCAATAGGATACTGCTGTAGTACTCTTTCCTCCTCTCTGCATTGGTTTTCTGGAGAGTATACTCTGCCTTTTTGGACAGAAAGGACTTCTTGTTACTTGATGGCGAATTTTGAATATGGTGCCTCTCAAACTCTTTGACTCTGGCCTCTCATTTTTTGGTACTCAAACAGATTCTTTATTTTCATATTGTCGTTAAGTCTTCAGATAAGTGATTATTCCGCATTACATCTAAGGCTGTTAACTTCTACACCACTGATCAAACCGGCTGAGCTTTTAATGTGGATTTCAACAAGGTGTGGGATTGGATTTCTGTCAATGTGAGGCTCGTGTGTTTCAAAAAACTCTGAACCCTCTCACCTTGTGTCTCCAAAAGACTATTAAGAAGAAAGCAGACTTCGGAGGTGGTGCAAGACCACCATCTGATACCTTCTCACTTGAATAGCTACTGCCACTTTGGGTTTAAATGTTGGGTTTTAGACAATGGCCAATTGTCTGAATTTCTAAACACAGTGGTCCCTTGGTTGAACCCGTATAACAATACAGTAGCAATCCACGTTGAATCCGGATTAACACATTGTTGCTTCTCCATGCACTTACGGTCTAGCGCCTGAATAATTACACTTCACGTGGTTCATAAAGTCACAAGAATGAGTTATAATCCGCAAGTTCTCAGTTTCAACTCCTGCTGGGCTTTGCCGCGCTTTATAAACAGAAGCAAGACTTTTCGGAGCATTTTTAAATGATGGTCATAACTCACCCATAAATACCCATAACCAAGGTTACAGCTCCATAATAGAGGCTAAAACTAGCTTAAGGGCTGTTTGAAAACCATTTTGATTGCCAAAATACTCATTATTCTGGAAAAAAAAAGAATTTTGTCATGATTTACTCAAAGTTCCAAACTTGTATGACTTTTTGATTCTGCGGAACACAAAAGAAGATATTTAAAAAAAATTCCATACAATGCAAGTCAAAGGGATCTGAAGTTGGTTTTGGACCCCATTCACTTGCATTGTATGGACACAAGCAGTATTTTTAGTAAATTACCCAATTCTTAATATCATAAATGCCCTCAAAAAATGTTCTTAACACACGCTGACTGAAGTCACTTAAGTAATTCTCAAACTCATTCTTGTAACTCTAATTAAAGATTCTAGTTCTACCAAAATTTGAGGAGCAAGCATTCCAAAGTCTTTCGGGAAAATGGCCCTCCAAAAGCACTCTTCACTCTTCGCCATGTCATGTATTTTAAGAATTTATTTTTGTTATAATAATCATGTCTGCATACGACGTGGGTGGATACACACACCAAAAATACCTGACAGACGCTGGAAAAGTAGCTGTAAAAACGGACCGATTTAAAACTTTCAGAAACGTTCCATGCCTTTTGGGGGTCTGTGGATGTGGGGAATGCTGTGAGACATCAAAGTACATGTCTGAGGATTAAAATAGCTGAAGTAATCCCAAAAATCCAACTTAAACATCAAAAACTCAATTCCAGCTAAGTATCCAGGCCAAACGCTCCCACTTTGTGACGCATGTTTTAGGACAACTTGCTTTTAAATGGCTCCAGAAAGGCAGAGAACCAACCAAAAAACCTGAATTTACTTGATACCTTTCTGTGCATTCGCATTATACTGTTCATTTATCTTTAAACGGGCTGGAATTGGTGTTCGTAACTGTAAAAGTAGTTTTCCTTGTCATGGCTGATTCTAATAATGATGATAATAGGAAGTAGTAATCGCTGGTGCTTTGGCGCTAATCTGCTCAATGGCTCTCAGTCTCTATATATCCGACACCATTCTCTCTGCTGTAATCAATCTGATTGATGTCTCGTGACTTATCATAATTAAAAGGCTTTTAAACTGCTGAGAGCCTGGTTAATCTGTACTTTTTGCACAGGGAGAGCCTCTTAACCTGCCTCGTGTTGACATATATTGATCACATTCCTTTTTTTGACTATTTAACTATCTATTTATTTATTTTTGGATGAGTTGTTGTGAACGTCTTGGTGACATGGGTTGGAACGTAACAAGTGCGTCAGTATCTGGCCCTGATCGTTCTTTGTATGTGTGTTTTTGTGTGCTGACCCGGTGTATTGCGTATTTTCATGACCTTTGTCCCCCTTTAAAGCCCAACTTGGTTCATTAAGAAAAACACAAGCGTTAGCTTTGTGTTTGTGATGAAGGAACTCACAGAAAGTTATGAATCTGTGTCCTAAAGATGCGTGTGTGTGTGTGTGTGTGTGTGTGTGTGTGTGTGTGAGAGAATGTCATCCTGGCCATGAGCATAACCTTACATGTTTTAGCTGATATTAAGGGTCAGCTGTGTTGTTACCATGCGAAGCACTTTAAAGCAAGAGCATGTTTTTGTCACTTGAACTTCAGATTTGTGAGTTTTGTGTACTGATTTTGAGTAGGATCTGTATGAATGTATTTTAAAGGGCGTTAGCACACTGAATGAGGACATACTCAGTATCATGTACTCTATCTTTTGTGAATATTATTATTATTAGGTCTGATATTTAAGTTAAAGTATTTATGTTTGCATTTGTATATCTATGTCACCAAAGACGTTATTTATCACATTCAGTGTTTTCTCACACCTCAGAGTTGTCTCTCTGGGTACGAAAAAAATAGCATATTTAGGGAAGATGATCAAATTAATTTGTCACGCCCAAACAGTGTTCTTTTTTCTCTGTGAAATAAAGCACTACGTGGTAGTGAGATTAAATCTGATGTGTTGTTCTCTTTTAAATGTGAACAGCGGTTGTTTGTTACATTGAAGGGACACATAGACATCACAGAACAAATTAAAGGTACGATAAATACCAGTCATACCAGAGGTCTAGAAAAATATATTTATATCTTGGTTATTGGACTTAAAATACGCAAAACATTTTAGCTGCAGAATACATGCATCATAAATGACAAATAGTAGTGCTGGCAAATGATTAATCGCGATTAATCGTATCCAAAATCGTTTTTGAAAAGTTTTTCTTTACATAATGTATGAATGTGTGTGTTGTGTATATTTTTTATGTATATATAAATACACACACATTCAGCATATATTTAGAAAATTAATATATCATATATAAATATATTTAATATATAAACGTAACAATTTTTCTTAAAGATATACATGCATCTGTAAATAAATATACAAAGTACACACACATATATTATGTAAAAAAAATATTTTGGATGCGATTAATCACAATTAATCATTTGACAGCACTACAAATAACCCTTTAAAAAGGATATTTGGCAACTCAAAACATATTTTCTTCCATTATTCTGCATCCAAACCAATAGTGTGGGTATAAAATCCGGTTGTATCAGTCAGCAAAATATAAACAAAAATACACACATTTAATTAAAGAACCATTAAAATTATTAAAAATGTATAATAATTATTTGATAATTAATTAATTTATTTATTTTATCATTAAAATATTTGTTCTATTCATCCTATTTTTTTTATTCTACAGAAATATTAGCAGAATATTAAATCATTTTCACTTTTCGTAAATTTGCTTAAAATGCAACTCAGGTCCTCAAGTCACCTTGTACTGCTGTTATGTAACTCATGACCACTGAATACTATTAGCAAATACGTCTGTCTGTCTACAGTATCTTCCCAGGCTTATCCGCTATCTTTATGAATCTAAAGAGCACTGAAACCACTTGAACATATTCCTGTCACACATTACAACACACAGATTCACAAACTTTATTACACAACATCTCCCAGTGCACAAATCTGTGTTAATGAACCAATGATGCCCCTTGGCATCTGATACAAGTTAAACATTAGCCTGAAGTTAGTAAGCCAATAAAATGCAATGCAAAATGGACCCTTTCTACTCTTACTGGCACTGGGCTTGCAAGTCACCATCTCTGTGACAAAAAAGTTCCACTTGGCTTCCAAAAGAGCAATTTATAAATGACCAGGCAGCTATCACATGGGCTACGCAACTATTAGCTGTGGAGACAGAAAAAGCAGGTCAGTGTGACATGGGTAAACCAATCAGCTGACCGTGTGATGGGGTGACTGCAGCCTTCATGAAAAGCAGTATTACTTACAATGACGAAATTAATCTGAAGGACGTATAATTACAGATAATAAGAGGAATAAACATTTCCAAAGTCTGTAATTACTCTATTATGGGTCCAAACCAATCAAAATCCATTTAATACAGTAAAGGGTATTAGAAACAATCTTAATAACATTTCATTATTTTATTTAGAGCAGAACACTTTTTAAAAGTCAATGTCATTGTATGACCATGTCCTTCAAACGCAATTGGGCCAAGATACAAGTCTACAAACTGCATATGACCAAATTCTTATGTCATCTGACACCATATCTCTCATATCTGTGGACTCAGTACATGAAGAGTGGGAATGTCAATGGTACTTTTAAGCTGGGATTGCATCATTCTTAACACGTGACTTACATTCAGACGGTTCTATTTCTGTTCTATGTCACAGGATATCATAAAAAAACACCAATTATAATTAAACTGAATTCCTGAGGCACTTCGAAGTAAACTGAAGTTCAAGGTACAGAGAAAGCTGACCTCCTTTAACCTCTCAATGACTCACAACAGATCCAGACAGATAGCAAAGAGTGTTCAAAACGCTCTTATGAGAAACTCTAATGTATGTTCCCAGTATATCTATTATGTATAATAAGGATTACATTGTCTATAATAATATTTTGTTCTATTTTACTAAAGTAAGAAAAAGGCTATTTTTATTTTGCTATAATGTACTAAATCGTGGGCATTATGAGTCGTTTTATTATTATACTATATTTTTATTAATATTTTAAATGTTTAATATTTAAGAGCTGGCTGGCTGGGTTTAATATTTTAAGTTTTTATTTTTATTTTCTCTTTTCACTAGTTTATGTTCTTATGCTTTTATCAGTTGATTAGTTTATATATATATATTTCACAATAGTTTTATTACAGCTTTATTTTATTTAGCTTAGTTTTATACGTTTTTATTTTCAGCTAGTATTTAATTTAATATTTTTTTTTATTTTAAAGTGCCGTGTTTTATTAAATGCAGTGAAAATATACAGAAGCAGATCCACTTGGTAAAACTATGCTGAGGAAATTTACAGAATCTGGCCTGGTTAAAAAAAATGAACAAATATTGTTTGAATGTATTTTTATAATATGTATTTAAGTAAATCAGGGTGGTACCAGCCAAGTGTCCGAGAAAAGAGTCAACCATAGACATGCCTCATTTAACTAAAGCAATCAATGCTGTATTTCCCAGCATGCAGTTTTAGTCATTTCTAAGGATGAAATGAGTAATTATAGCCATTTAACTTTATATAAAAAACATCATTGTTAACAATATGTCAGTCTAAACCAGAATGAATTTCCACGCTGTTTCAGGCTGGTTTGTTATCAAAGCTTAACACTAGAACTACCAAGGCAGTCATTCTGAACTTTTTTTAATTTTGCAATGAAATAACTTTGCTGATATGTAGCCCATATAACTATAACACCCTGACTTCTCTGATCAGATGCTGCTCTTCTCAGCAAGGATCTCACAGGCTTCCCTGTGAATAGAAACGCATCTATCTCTAAACATGGGAGGGTAATCGGCAAACATCTTCAGGCACAGTGTGTGGGAGAGCACTGAATGGAATTACAAGTGTGCATACAATCACTGCAAACTATAAGCTTGCCCAAACAAGCAGTCACACACTCGATGCGGTTTTAAATGTCAAAATCTTGTCTCAACTCTGCTCTTTAAGCAGTAAAAAGTAAATTTACTGATATCTTTCTTGACGCATTTGCAAAGACAATGGACGTCACACTCATGTCAGCTGCTGCAAAACTAGAGACGTTCCGGCTGTAGTCTTAAGAAAATGAACAAGTTCAAGCATGGGTTTTCCTCTAGACATTCTAATGGCGCTTTTCAATTTACGAGTACAATAATGGCTGCATGTGGTTAACATTACTTTCACGTTCTGTTCTTAAACATAAATTACAATCAGAGCTCTGCAGTACATTCTCAAACCATTGTGCTGTTTAAAGATGTTAGTGTCCATATAAGGACTACAACTACCACAAGGATATGAGTTTGCATTTTGAACTACAGTCAGTATTAACTTTTTAGTATTTTATTCAAAATGCGAAGCACTGCAGAAGATGGCCTATCCCACAATGCATTCCCAGCTAAACAGGGAACGTTCTGGCAAGGATCCCGCAAAGTTATAAACAAACGTTCTGCCAGTAACGTAATCAGAACGTTTGTTCAAATCTATCCGGTCTTTAACAATGCTCTCAAAATGTTAGCACCAAAAGGTGATTTATATGTTGTTTAGACATCATTCATCGTTCATGGAATGTTTTTTTCTCTCAAATGTTTCAGTTAGATGTTCGGATGTTTGTTTAAGAACATCCAGAGAACATTCCACAACGACATTCCCATAATGTCTGCAAAATGATAAGATGGAATGCTCCCTCAACATTTGTAGAACCAAGAATTTTTTTTTTTTTTTATGAATGTTCATTGAACATCATAAATAAAGTTTTCATAACTTAAGGTGTACATTAGCAAAATGTTCTTAAAACATATTTATGATAGCTGGATTGCACTTAACTTGACATTTCCGAGATGATATTTGACTTCCTTGATTATTTCATCATAATGCAAATAAATGAAATGTTTTTTTTTTTTAAGAATCTTGATAAAAAAATGCTAATTAACCATTTTGTAATAAATTAACATAACTTATGTTGAGCTTATGTGACAATTATGCTGTTTTACACTGCAATACTTTTCACATACTATTTTTTATCATATAAAATATATTGTGTAAGATTTCAAATATATCTTCAAAATCTTTCTTTCAATAAACCTTATTTGACAAAGAAATTATAGTATATTGCGTAAATGTATCAAGAATTACAAAATTCTAGAAAGGTCGAGTAGTTTCAAAAGAAAAACATCTCAGAAGCAGATTTACAAGTTATATATTGTTTAACAGGAACAGGAGTGTGAGTGGGACAGATGAACTGTAATATTTGGAGGGTCGTGAGGAGAGCATGCTGAGACACACTCATTTTTAAGATGATGTCAGACTCTAGCCAAGCAGGAGCTGCGCTGTTTGAGCAGAGCCTGACTCTAACACACACACACACACACACACACACACACACACACACACACACACACACACACACGTCAGGATTTTGAGCAGAGCCGGTGTTGGACTCATTCTGCATACGTGCAGCTTCACACGAGCAGGAATTCCCAGTCATCAGCAGCATATGGAAAAAAACGACAAAAGGGAACCAAATGCCGCATGACGGCTGTTAATATTATTCCTTGGATTGAATCCCAACCAAAAATGGGTCTGGAAAGATCTGGTTGGATTGGGATAAGTTGGTAATAACTAAACAAAGGCCAAAACTTCATCTGGGTTTAATTACTACTGTAGATGCTCTGAAATAATAATGACAGGCTTGTTTTATGGTTAATAAAACATTTGTGACAAATTTGAGTACCATTTTAAACCTTGAACTTACATTTCTTCTCAATTTAAAATGTTATAATACTTTTTAAATGAGAGAGAGATCTTACTTTTTTCTTTTCAGTTTTAGCTTTACTAATTATGGTATTTCAATGTAAACTTATTTTATTTCAGTTAGTTGCAAAGACAATATTTCTATTTTTAATTTGAACTGTTTTCACAAAAAAAATCAGGAAAATGTAACAGAATTAAATTAAATGAGAAATTGAAAAAAGAGAGAGAAAAAAAACATTGAGTGGTTCTCAACCTTTTTAACTCCAAGAGCATCCATTAACCACATAAATATTCAATGTTACCATGACTTTTTTTATTATTATTTAGAAGCATTTAGGATAAAGATATATATGTATACACACACACACACTATAGCAGTCAAAAGTTTTTAAACAGTAAGATTTGTAATGTTTTTGAAGAATTCTCTTCTGCTCACCGAGCCTGAATTTATTTTATCCAAAATACAGCAAAAGCAGTAATATTGTGAAATATTTTACTATTTAAAATAACTGCTTTCTATTTGAATATATTTTAATTTGTAATTTATTCCTGTGATCTAAGCTAAATTTTCAGCATCATTACTCCAGTGTTCACTCCACTGCAATCACCAGACTTCAGATCGCCCGCACCTGCAGTCATTCATCAGCACTCTTAAATACACGCTTCTCTGACACTCATCGTCCGTCTACAGTCACCAGACCCAGTGTGCACTAACCTGAGTGTTCTCCAGTGTTTCTCCTGCGAAGTATCCAGTCATCTCTGATTCCTGATCTCCATCGACTCACTTCAGTTCCCAGCTAAGACTCTAAGGATTGTGCAAAGCATCAAGATACTCATCTGCCTTTCTCTCCACACGATCTGCATTATCAGTCAATAAACCATCCTGTTGTATCACTTACCTGTATTTCCCGACTCTGTTTGTGACAGTCACATGATCCAACTGTTCAAGAAACATTCTTTTTTTATTATTATCAATATTTAAAACAGTTGAGTAGATTTTTTCAGGATTATTTGATGAATAGAAAGATCAGCATTTATCTGAAATAAAATGCTTTTGTAACATTATACACTATACTATTCAAAGTCTGGGAGTCAGTATGATTTTTATTTGTATTTTTTGGAAGGAAATTATAGAAATTAACACTTTTATTTAGCAAGGATGGACATTTAAATAGACATTTATAATGTTACAAAATATTTCCATTTCAGATAAATGCTGTTCTTCTGAACTTTCTATTCATCAAAGAAACCTGAAAAAATTATACTCAGCTGTTTTCAACATAATAATAATAATAACAATAAAATAATATTTTTGAGCAGCAAATCTGAATATTAGAATGTTTCCGAAGCATCATGTGACTGGCTAAAAATTCAACTATGAAATCACATGAATAAATTACACTTTAAAATGTATTTAGTTATTTTAAATAGTAAAAATATGTGGCTCTTCAAAGAAAAAAGTTATTGAGGATGAATGGAAATACCTTGGGTTTTAGTTGTTTTGTCTTCTTTTAAAGAGTCACTTTAAGACCTCTTGGCCCACTGGTTGAGAACCGCTTAAATGTGCAATTAAATTCATCAGATACTGAGTGAATACTCAGATCTCTATAACTCAAATACTCGGATCATTTGACCATGGACAGATTTGATGAGAAATAAGTTCAGATTTAGATGTCTTGACTTTTGCCCTCATTGTTTTAATCATAGCTGCAGGAGACTAAACGGATTAGTTCATCTATAAAGTCATCATTTATTCACCCTCATGTCTTTCCAAATGGAACACAAAAGAAGACGTTCTTATTCACTCTTTTCCATACAATTACAACGAATGGGGACTAAAGCTCTTGAGGACCATAACAGTACCAAAAATCCAGACCATATGACTTATATTGCAAGAGTGATACAATAGCTTTGTACCTCATTTTTCAAGCTTAAAAGCTTCATTCACTGTAACTTCATGGGCAAGACAGACAAAACACTGAGTGCCACAATGCATCTTTCACAGTCACACTTTCACTCACAACAAGGCTAAACACTTCACTGTCCTTGAGTTCAAATGGCAAAACCAACTTTCACTACATGTCTGGACAGTGGCATCCGTCCTCAAGACTCGCCTTATCAAACAATACTTTGAAAATACGACCCAGCACAAACCTGTGTTTGACTTTATTTGTATTAACTTGTAGTAGCTTAATGCGTCATGCCTCTCTTTTCTTGAAAAGAGTTGCATGCTTGCAATTTGAATCACACTTCTTCTAAAAGCTCTGGATTAGAGCACCTCTTAAAGCATCTCCATGTACACATAAGAGTCTTGGAGTCCAATCTTTAGAAGGGCTTTAAGACGGCATGAAGTTCAAGTGCAGACTGAGAGCTTTTGGTTGATGTTTGAAACAGCCCAGAGATGCAGATAGTATTGTGTGTTATTCTTCAAGAGCCAGAACCACCCGTGAATATTTACAGACTGTAAGTGCACACTTATTCTTCATACACTATTATGTTTTAAAAGAGCTTTAATTAGACTTTCACTTTAGTCATTTTATTAGGTATCTCTTTTTAAAGAAATATCTATTTAGCATAATTTGTTTATTTCAATTTGGTGCTTTAATTTTATCTTATTTACTGATTGTATTTAGCTGCCAAGATAACAATAATTTTTAAAAGGTTTTTCATACAATATCTTTATTTTATTTATCTGCTTAATTTCAATGAACAAAAACAGTTTTTAATAGTTTAAATTAAAAATAAATAAAAGCACTGCTCTCTCTCTCACACACACACACACACACACACACACACACACACACACACACACACACACACACACACTCTCTCATCCAGCCAGATCTTTACTTACAAAAACACACAAGGTCAGTGAACCGTAACAAAATCTCTCTCCTAAGAACGATGCTCCACGTCAGAGTTTTTTTTTTGGGGGGGGGGGGGGGGCAGGACATTGAGCATTCCCAATCCCAAATAACCATGTGTAACATGGGACACCTCGATTTGCTTCAAGGTAATTTATTGTTAATAACTTACGGTTAAACAATCGATAAAGTAACTGACGTTCCCAGTTACCCCTGTGTTGCATGCAGAGGAGGAACATTACTCACTTACACCAGCTATCAGCTCGCTATCAAGCTAGGCTTTTACAGTTAACGTCTGCCGTGATTGAAGTCTCTTCAGTTAATTCACAGAATTTAACCTTTTTTTTATATGTACAGGTACATCTCAAAAAATTTGAATATCGTGAAAAAGGTCAATATTTTTTGTCACTCATTTCAGAAAGTGAAACCCATATATTATATAGATTCATTACACATAGAGTGAAATATTTTAAGCCTATTTCTTGAAATTGTGATGGTATGTCTTACAGATAATGAAAACCCAAGATTCAGTGTCTCAGAAAATTTGAATATTTCATAAGATCAATTAAAAAAAATATTTTAAACAGAAATGTCAGGCTTCTGAAAAGTATGTTCATTTCTATGCACTCAATACTTGGTTGGGCCTCCTTTTGCATGAATTACTGCATCAATGCGGCGTGGCATGGAGGCAATCAGTCTGTGGCACTGCTCAGGTGTAATGAAGCCCAGGTTGCTTTGATAGCGGCCTTCAGCTCATCTGCATTGTTGGGTCTGGTGTCTCTCATCTTCCTCTTGACAATACCCCATAGATTATCGCTTTATCGATAATATCGCTTTTTATTTATCCTCTTTCTTACTGCTTGTTTCACTTCTGTTTTAGTTTTTATAACTAATTCTTACTATGTGTAAGTTGTTGTTTGTTAGCATGTGTTTTTGACAGTGTTCTTTTTTTAGGATTACTGATAACTACTGCCGTTTGATTTATCGATGGCACTTAGTGTCATGTTAGAATCATTTTATACTCATACCTTTGGTTGTTTTAATATTTTGAAATGTTTTTAGCTTTATTTTTTGTTTTCATTTAAATGTTAAGTTTTGAAATGTTGTTGTATGCATTTGTCATTTTATTTAATTTCTCAATTTTCTTAAATGTGTGTGTATATATAGTATTTATAGACTTGTAACTTATAGTTTTAGTTACTTTTTCTTATTTGTAAGTCGCTTTGGATAAAAGCGTCTGCTAAATGACTAAAAAGTAAAAAGTAAAAGTAATAGATTATCTATAGGGTTCAGGTCAGGCGAGTTTGCTGGCCAATCAAGCACTGTAACACCATGGTCATTGAACCAGCTTTTGGTAGCTTTGGCAGTGTGGGCAGGTGCCAAGTCCTGCTGGAAAATGAAATCAGCATCTCCATAAAGCTTGTCAGCAGAAGGAAGCATGAAGTGCTCTAAGATTTCCTGGTAGATGGCTGCGTTGACTGTGGACTTCAGAAAACACAGTGGACCAACACCAGCAGATGACATGGCAGCCCAAATCATCACTGACTGTGGAAACTTCACACTGGACTTCAAGCAACATGGATTCTGTGCCTCTCCACTCTTCCTCCAGACTCTGGGACCTTGATTTCCAAATGAACTGCAAAATTTACTTTCATCTGAAAAGAGGACTTTGGACCACTGAGCAACAGTCCAGTTCTTTTTCTCCTTAGCCCAGGTAAGATGCTTCTGATGATGTTTCTGTTTCAGAAGTGGCTTGGTAGCCCTTTTCCTGAAGATGTCTGAGCGTGGTGACTCAATGCACTGACTCCAGCTTCAGTTCACTCCTTGTGAAGCTCCCCAAGTGTTTGAATCGGCTTTGCTTGACAGTATTATCAAGTTTGCGGAGAATACTGTTCTTATACTATAGAATACTGCTGCTTGTGCACCTTTTCCTACCCAAATTCGTCCTTCCAGTCAACTTTGCATTTAATATGCTTTGATACAGCTCTCCTTGAACAGCCACCCCTTTCAGTAATGACCCTCTGTGACTTACCCTCTTTGTGGAGGGTGTCAATGATCGTCTTCTGGACCGTTGCCAAGTCAGCAGTGTTCCCCATTATTGTGATTTCAAAGAACAAGAGATACCCAGAATTTATACTGTATGGATGGTCATTTATTGAAACTCAAATGTAAATATTATAATATTTTGAGATACGGATTTTTGACTTTCATTAGCTGTAAGCTCTAATCATCAAAATTAAAACAAAAAACTTTTGAAGTGTTTTACTTTACATGTAATGAATCTAAAATATATGAAAGTTTCACTTTTTGAAATAAGTTACAAGAAAAATTAAACTTTTACACGATATTCTAGTTTTTTAGATGTACCTGTATATATATATATATAATGTTAAAGTTAATTCTAGCCCACGTCAAATGTTTCTCTGCTGCCATCTATTGGTTCATTGGTTCACTACTAAGAGCAGACGTGGTTTTGAGGGGTCTCAATAACAACAAACAAATAAATATGATGAAATACAAGATGAACACTGTAGCAATATTACAACATGTATTTTTTTTCATTTGCATGCCTTCCTTTGTTTACGTTTTGTCTCATTGCAGGGCTTTATATCTCTTACCGTTATTCTTATTCCACCGTTGAGATTGAAGACTCTTGAGCTTCCAGAAGTTTTATGTCCACCATAACGATGTCATTTTTAGTACAGTCCGTTACAATTCTGAGGAGCAAGATAAAGAGACAATTACTCGATACAAGAAACATCATATTTAGGAGAATATGTAGGCGAATCGGTTACCTGAAGCGAAGCGGTCAGTATTCTCTTGAATGAATTCTTGATTTTGAACAAAACGAATCAGTTGTGTAAGAGATTCATTCACTCACTCACTCACTAGAAGCTTGTCGGTTTTCACCACTTACTGTGGAAACTATGATCAGTCAATCAAATCTGAAGACAAGAATTAACTTTTGAATTACCAAACATATTTAACTGAATGCTCCGTCTGTCCAATCAGAATCGAGGATCCCGAGGAGCTGTGTGTACTGTGTAGTAATCGCAGAACTTGTTAGAACTTTTATTTTGAAGTAACATCCGAACTTTTAATTTGTAGAGATGCAGAGCGGAAATGGAACACTTGTGAAGTTTGTGTTTGTTTGGGTGAACTGAAGTTAAATCTGTGACATCGGTGGGGTGAAACGTCTCACCCCAAATAATGGAATCGTCCATGAGAGGTAATATTTACAATTACATTCTTTGTTTTGCAGTGTTTCCTCTTTGCACGTCATGTTGGTTGTGAGTAACGTTATATAGAATATGTATTTAAATGGACGCCGACGCCAGTCAGTGCTGCAGTCAAAGCTCGCATTTAACTCGGACTTTCTGGATTTTATCTGTGTTTTATGTGATTTAAATTGCGTATTCGATGTCTAATGTGTCTTTTATATAGGAAGGGCCAAACGCAGGCATTTGGGGCCCTCAGAATGTGATGATCTGGTGCAAAGCAACACAGGGAACGAGTCTCTCACACAGCCTTTTAATGTTAACCTCAGCAACACGGATCCAAACCGAGGACTTCAGCCCAGGACCCCCACCAAAAGAAGCAGACAAGGTGTTGTTTTATTTGTCAGTGTGTTTTTCATCTTTCTACACAAAACAGTGCTCATTTTGCATTTTAACACCTATTAATTTTGCTATTAAGCGGTGTGTGGGACAACAGAAAGGCATCACCAGTTTTTTCTCCGTCACTGGCGTCATCAGCACCAGCCCCCAAAAACGAACCAAGACGCCGGTGAAAGACGAGAAGGAAGAACAGGAACCGATCGGGCATCTTATCTCAAAAGAAGAAAATGTAGAAGAGGAGAAGACTGAGGATTATATGGAAGGAATCACTGAGGACATGTTCGATGAGGACTTTGAGGTAGGAACTACGTCTGTCAAAAAAGAAGAATCGTTGGATGTTACTGTGAGAAAAGAAGAGGATGAGGAGGACCTGGTGGAAGCCCTCCCTGATGCCCACTATGGGCTGCTAGGAGTGCTGGGAGGCCAGGAGGTGCCCAAGGGCCATGTCCAGGATCTGCCTGAGGAGGTCCTGAGGGAAGTGTTTGCACACCTCCCAGCGGATGACCTCTATCGAAACATCAGCCTGGTGTGCCATCATTGGAGGGCAGTCGTCATGGACCCCCAGGTGTGTTCTTGATGCCTTTCAAACATTACAGTGAGTTAATAATAACATTGCATTTTATTGAAACTTTGTGTAGGTGTTATTTAAAAGGTGTTTATTTAGATTTGTTGGTGGCATTGTTTTGGGACATCTCATGGTTTCTTCCCTAGTTTCTGCCTTGGAAGAAGTTGTACTGCAGATACCGTAAGCGAGAAAATGAGGCGCTGAAGGAGGTGAAGTCTATCCTTGATGATAATCAAATTAACAAAAAGGATGACCTGTGTCTTCTCAATATGTTGAGGTAAGAATGCATCAGTAAAAGCAACCAAGAGACTTATTATTTGCGCCTTTGAAGCACACAGAAAGTGCTTCCCAACCCTCACTTTCACACCTATGGCTCATTTTGAAGTCCACATCAGAGCTGCTGATATGATAAAGCCTGTTAGGTGAAAATTGTACATCAAGGGTCAACTGTAGCTTAATGATCTGCTGATTGGTCAGTTTAAAGTCAACAAAGCACATCACTGGCAAGACTTATAATGTTTAAAATATTGGCAAAGTACTAATGGAGCCAATATACGCTATACAGAAAAATATAATATATATGGAAAATAAAATACAATAAGGTTGGATTCAAATGTATAATTAGGCATATACAAAATAAAGTCAAACTTTAGAATATAAAATGTATATGTAACCCTGGACCACAAAACCAGTCATAAGTAGCACGGGTATATTTGTACCAATAGCCAACAATACATTGTATGGGTCAAAATTATAGATTTTTCTTTTATGCCAAAAATCATTAGTATATTAAGTAAAGATCATGTTCCAAGAAGATATTTTGTAAATTTTCTACCGTAAATATATCAAAACGTTTTTTTTTTCCACTTCAGATTCCAGATTTTCAAATAGTTGTATCTCGGCAAAATTGTCCTATCCTAACAAACAATACATCAATGGAAAGATTATTTTTCAGATGATGTATAAATCAAATAATTGACCCTTATTACTGATTTTGTGGCCCAGGGTCACGTATATCGGGTGGTGAAAATCTCTTTTTTTTTCATGTTTTTTCAGGTACATGTCTCAGTTCAAACACAGCAAACGGGTGAATGTGAAGGACGTGTTGGTGTGTGTGAAAGGACATCAGCTCTACGCTCAAGCTGAAGCCTGTATCAAAGACAGAATCCCAGACATGGTGGATGATGAGGTAATGAAATCTCACAGTTCACAATTTATGCAACTACTAATTTAGTGCCCTTGTTCATGTTGCAACAATGTGAATATCTGTAAATCTGCATTATAATGTGCGTCCAGTACCACTTTATATAAACTTTTTGATATTTAACCAATTATCGACATGTATTACAGGGTCCAAACCCTTGGTCTGCCATGGCCCTGATGTTGATTTTGGCTGGCGGAGTGAAAGATGTCTTGGACCTGGTGGCTCTCTTGCAGAAGTCTGGGTGTCTGCTGACAGCAGGAGGAATCTCAGAGTACCTGTGGGCCGTGGCGACTTTGCTCCTGGCAATGAGAAAGAACAATGTTAAGATCAGCAACAGGTGAGAAACCAGTTTAAAGTCGTTTTTCTATAAGTGGCCACAACATCTGCAGATCAGATGATCATTTATAGCAGCTGAGGAGTTAAACAACATGGTTTTCTGGTCATGTGACTAGCCAAACAAATGCAAATACTTAGTACAGAATGTTTTCTGTATTTTACTAATTGCTTTAAATGATTTTTCATGTTTTATACCTTCATATAGGTGGCATTACAATATCTTCTATGTGCTACACTTAATGGAGAACGCTCCTCCTCCTGCGGGCTTGCAAGACAACAGGTGGGAATTAAATGTGGATATTGTACTTGTGTATTATCTACAGTTCAAAAGTTTTGGGTCAGTACGATTTTTTTTTTATATAAATTAATACTTTTATTCAGCAAGGATGAATTAAACTGATCCAAAGTGACATAAAAAAAATAATGTTACAAAATATTTATATTTCAGATAAATACTGCTGTTGAACTTTATGAACTGCTGAAAGCAGAAGCTCACAGAAG
Source organism: Ptychobarbus kaznakovi (assembly GCA_027422405.1). NCBI lineage: Eukaryota > Metazoa > Chordata > Actinopteri > Cypriniformes > Cyprinidae > Ptychobarbus > Ptychobarbus kaznakovi. Next base: position 39,702,281 of record CM049795.1, read on the forward strand.
CAATTTACATACTAAAATAGAAAATGGTTAGTTTAAATTGTAAAAATATTTCACAATAGAACTGTTTTATTATATATTTGATCAAATAAATGCAGCCTTGGTGAGCATGAAAACATTTCAACAGTACCCCAAACTTATTAACAAAAGTGTATATATTAATTACAAATAATATATGATATATTTGTGAAATAATTTGTAATATATGGTGCAATTGTAATGATCATTTTTGTCTTCATTCTCAGACAGCTTATCACTCATGAGCAGCAGCAGATACTCAACCATGACATCCACAATAACCATGTTGTTAAAATAATGGCTTTTGCAGGTGAGGAAAAATCATTTTAATTATTTTGCAGCTGAAAACGTTTGAGTAGCATGTAATTAGGGCTGCACAATTAATCGAACGCGATTAATCGTGATTGTCATGCACATTTTGTCCGTAAAACGGTTCCGTGATTAGTACTAAATCTCCATCACCTGCTTTCAGGTGGAGCAGCATTTACTACACAGAGTCGTAGTTCTCTGACAAGCTACGCAAAATCACGTTCATAATCGTAGGGTTATGAAATCGACAAAATCGTTTGCGATAATGACAGCTGTTTGCTCAGTGAACTACGGCTCTGCTTAGTAAATGCTGTAAAATGAGAGCACATGAAAATACCACATTTAATAACATGTTTTTACTCCAAACTCACTTTATAACGTCAGTCGAGTGTTTGAAATAAATCCATCTGTGAGATGATGTGGCTTCTTACACAGACTAATTTAATTAAGGTACAATATTTTGTTGTATTCTAAGCAGTGATTATGTCTAAGGCTATGTCGATTAGCATTTCATAATAGATACACTTTATTATGAAGAATACATTGCAGTAGTCGTGTGTTTATTCAGCTGAGTTTCCGCCCGAGAGCGCCCTCTGGCTTTCGGATGAAAGATTTACTGCTGATCACAGAACCGAGCTTCACTTAAAGATACGCATGACAATCGCAGCTTCTGCCTAATCGCGATTTATCGCCTTTGCGATTTAATTTCGATTAACTGTGCAGCCCTACATGTAATGCTATTCTTTTTTGTTGCAGGCACTGGAAAGACGACTACACTCGTGAAGTATGCTCAGCAAAGGCCACATATGCGCTTCCTCTACCTGGCCTTTAACAAATCTGTGGCGATGCAAGCTCAGCGATCATTTCCTTACAACGTCGAATGCAGTACCGTCCATTCAATGGCGTTCAGAGCTGTGGGAGTGAGGTCAGTTTATACGGTATTTATGGGATCATAGAAACATTCACCAAACAATCACTTATTTTGAAGGATGAATAATGTTTTCAATGAGCTATAACCTGAATTATTTGTTTTATGCAGGTATAAAAACATGAGGAAGCTGTCCAATAATTTGCAGGTGTTTGATGTGGCCTGGGTCTTGCCTAAAGGACTCGGAGGATTCGTCAATGCTAAAGTGGTGACGCAAACACTCCACAATTTCTGGGCGTCCATAGACCAGTGTGTTGGTCCGGAACATGTTCCACATAAGTACAAGAACACACACGGAATGTCAGAATACCCAAGCGATCAGCAAAAAATGGTAAAGTGAAGACGTGCGTGTATATCAGTTTACATCGGTGAATGCACTTTTTTTGTCATTGTCAGTTTGCGAAAAAAAACTCATTAATAAATCCCTTTCTCTCTAGGCATTTGCTGGTGTCGCACAGAAGTTATGGGACCAAATGGTCGAGCTGAAGACCAGAAAAGAGAGAGTGTACAACATGATCCATGATGGTAATCACCAGAATTTGAATTTATCTGATATTTAAATGGATTAACTCCAACTAATTTCCTTTCATGCTCAGTCACAATAGCAATAAACCCATATTTGTCTTAGATGTTGTATCTATGGTTCATGTTGTCTTTCCTTTGACTGTTGTAAATAGGATACCTCAAACTCTGGCAGCTGAGTAAACCACAGCTGGACCGATATGATGCCATATTTATTGACGAAGCTCAAGACTGCACACCAGGTTAAAATAAATGTTGGTTTGGTAATTTCATCCAGATTTAGGTCATTTAAGGTAGCATTAAATGTAGTTTTTATTATTATGCTGTATTAAAGAGCTGAATTTTGGGGTTTCCGATTCTGAAATATGATCTTATTTTGTGTTCTGTTTGTGGTCTTTGATTTTTCCAGTCATCATGGGCATTATGCTCTCTCAGAACTGTGGGAAAATCCTGGTTGGAGATCCTCATCAACAGATTTACACTTTCAGAGGAGCAGTCAATGCTTTACACGCAGTTCCTCACACACACCTCTATTATCTCACACAGGTACAAACAAAAACACAGAAAATTATGAAATTAATTACACATAATATTTGAAGAGGAAGTGCGCCACACATAATGCTACCACTGTGATAAACGTGTAAATATGTTCTAATATGAGACTCATATTTTTCACAGAGCTTCAGGTTTGGAGCTGAAATCGCATACATTGGTGCTGCAATATTGGACAGCTGTAAAAAAGTGAAGCAGATATTGGTTGGTGGGAATCAGGATGGTAAGTTTAAGAAGTTTTAATTAGGGAATTATGATTATTAGTATATTTTTGCAAATATTATTAATAATAGTGGTATTAGTAATATATTTTTTTTAATACCGTTTAATAAAAAATGTATGTTGCATTTTGCTTGAAAAATAACCCTGTTGTTTTCTTCTCAGATTTTTTTTTTTTTGTAACTGAAGTATGAACCTGGCAATAAAAAAAAATGCTATGTGTCTGTTTTCAGGGAGTGTTCGAGGGGAGGACACACAAACACTGCAGCATCTGAAGCTGGGACAGAGGCTGCCAGAAGGGAGCGTGGCCATTCTGAGCCGCTGTAACGTCACAGTTTTCAGCGAGGCTGTCCGACTCACAGACGCCAACCCCACCTGCAAGATCTACATTGTGGGAGTGAGTACATTAAACATTTGTCCAACCTGGTAATGAATTATCTTAATGTGTCTTTTAAACCGCAGATATATTCTAAACATCTCTGATTTTGTGCACTTTTTCAGTTACGTGATGTGCAAAACATGGTTAGTGTTTCTTTAAAATAAAATGCCAACTTCTGATTTCAGGGTGTTGAAAACTTTGGACTGGAAAAAATTATGGACCTCTGGGTCCTGATGCAACCAGAGGACAAACGCAAGAATGGTGAGTCACTATCTGCTTGAAGGTTTTATAATCTTAGACGCACTGTTTAACAACATATCCTAATTGGATTGCTCAAACTGGTTTCTGTAGTCTTTACTGTAGGTTTCCTGTCTGTAAAGCTATTTTAGATTATTAATACTTTGTTGGATTTTGAAACTGATGGTTGTTAAATTATGCTTTTCTAAAATGTAGTTTGTTTGGATTTGTTTCTCTACTTTAGAGAGCCTTTCGATCAAGGATTACTTCATCCGAACTTTCTGCAAAGATAAGTTGGGTGGATTCAGAGGTCTGAAGGGATACGCCGTGGCCTCGGAAGACCGCGAGCTGGAGGCTAAGATAGCCGTGGTGGAAAAATACAGCAAACGCGTTCCAGAGCTGGTTAAACGGATCTATGATCGCGCCCAGAAAAGCTCAGTTTACGCAGGTGGGTGAGACTAAAGATTAAAAAGCACTAAAGCACTGTTTTTCAGATATACTCAATGATGGCTTGCAACCCCTATATACAATCTGAATACTTTTATGTCTCTGATTGTGACAGATTTTATCCTTGGTACGGTGCATAAGGCAAAAGGCCTGGAGTTTGACACCGTGGTTGTGACAGATGACTTCATGAAAGTACCATGTGCTCGACACAACCTGCAGAGTGTGGGCGGTTTCAATGCAGGTTTGTGACATTTCTTTAGGAATGTATGTTTTTTTTTATATGTGTGTGTGTAATTTAATAATAAATGTGTTGCACATAATGAAATAAAGCCCAGCTCTTACTATTTATTATAATCTCTGTATCTAAGCCTCAAAGTCTGTCTGGGCTTCTTTAGCCAAGTGACAGTCTGCACATCTGGTAGAACAAAGTGTCCATAAAGACATGTATGTTTGTGATGATCTGTGATTAATATGAATTCTGAGATAGATCTTAATGTATACGAGTAGTATGCTAGAGAATCATGTACACTCTCAGGAAAAAAAGATACAAAAATAGTACATTTTTGTACCTTATTTATTTTTAAAGCGTGCATATTAGTACTTGATGCATATTAGTACTTGAATGTTCATATTAGTACCATATTTAAAAAGGCTACTGCCCCAGTGACAGTCTCTTAGTTGCAAAAATATTTGCATAATGTTGCAGCTGATCAATCAGAATAAATATATGAAAATCCAGATATGCATATGGCTAATCTTTTCTGTCTGGCTGCAGCAAACGTCCCAGATGACGAGTGGAACCTGTTATATGTGGCGATCACTCGGGCCAAAAGAGCACTTTACATCACTAAGACCATCAGCAACATCCTCACGTTCACTGGGGTGAGTTATTGCATTTCAGCTTCGTTCTGATCTTTATAATCCAAGGAATATCCATACATCATGAATTTGAAGCATTGTTATTATTCCTGCCTCTTTGTCTTCCACAGGAGTACTCCCTAAGGTCAGAGCTGACCAGCACTCTGCTGAGTAAAGACCCATCTCTTGTCTGCTCCATTCAAGGCTGTGAGAACCACATCACTGCAGACGCTGTCCTCAGCATGAGCAAACTACCCATCAGATACGTTAGTGTCTTTTTCCACCTTCATTTGTTTGCTTTTAGTGGGATAGTTCACCCAAAAATAAAAATTTGCTGAAATGTACTCATCCTCAGACCATCCAAAATATAGAAGAGTTTTCTTCATCAGAACAGATATGTAGAAATTTAGGTTTAAATCACTTAGTTACCAATGCAATCTTTGCAGTGAATGGGTGCCGTTAGAATGAGAGTCCAAAAAGCGGGTGAAAACATCATAATAATCCACAATTAATGCAAATGACTCCAGTCCATCATTAAGTGTCTTGTGAAGTGAAAAGCTGCATGCTTGAAAGAAAAAAAACATTAAGTAATTTTAACTTTAAAACCGTCACTTCTGTCTAAAATACAAGTTCATAATCCATAATAATGCTTCCTAATGCTTCCTTCCCTGTTGTCCTCTCACATTGAAATCCACTGACATATTTGTTTAGAACTGCTTTAGCCTGCACATATTTCTCTCCTGATTCAGGCTTTTTCTTTGGAGAATGCAGTATTTTAGATAGAGGACTCGTATTTTATTCAGAAATACATTAATTGATTGACTGGAGACATGTGGGATTACTTGTGGATTATTGTGACGTTTTTTATCAGCTGTTTGAACTCTCATTCTGACGGCACCCATTCACTGCAGAGGATTAATTTGTGAGGAAGTGCTGTTATGCAAAATTTCTCCAAATCTGTTCTAATAAAGAAGCAAACTTATGTACATCTCTGATGGCCTGAGATGAAGTACATTTTCAGCAAACTTTCATTTTTGGATTGAACTATTCTTGCAGGTTCAAAAACTCACTTCCTGTATTGATTACATGTGTGTTTCAGATGGAGAGCGTGGACGCGGGCGGCGTTCTGTGTTTGACCTGTGTGGAGCAGCGTGTGGGACCTGCAGCCTTCCTGCTCTCTCCACCTGAACGGATCAGATCCATGACCTATACCAATGAAAGAATAGAGCTGCCCATCAATGTCGCCATGCTGCTGTCTTTACTTTAAACAACCACTTTTAAGTGCCATTTTGCCTTTGTGTCTTTTTGCAAAGTTCACAATTGTGGATTACTCAAATCTGCACTGGATTTGTTAGTTTTATTTTAGTCAAACTCATTTTTATGTATGTTCCATAACTATTTTAATAGTTCTAAAAAAAAAAAATTCTCCCCGTTGCCAAACTGTTTTTTTCTCCGTTGCTTCATTTTATTGTTTCTCCCACATTGTGACTTGCCCTATTTGGAAGACACTAAACAATGACATCAGTGTTTATAGGTGGAGAATAAGCAGTGTGTCTTTTTCCTGGTTTTTCTGGCAGCTTTAGAAGGGCCTTTTCAAGCCCTCGATAACTACAGTATAACAGCTGTTGTGAACGACACACAGTTGAGGAACAATCATGTATAAGATTGTGTTTATATTTCAGTTGTAACATGAGTGACGTGTGGGAAGAATAACCATTCCTACATATAGTTTTATGTAAAGACAAAGTGTGTAATTAGACTAAATTAAGTTTTTCACTGTATATTGTATATTTATTGCCTAATTTTTTTTTTTCCAAAGGATTTTTGATGTTTAATACTTTGAACAAGCATGATCATAATTTGTCACCTTTAATTTTTAACCATTTGAAAAACAAAAAGGTGTCATTTTTTATATCTTTGTTTCAGCAGACATTTTCAAAGTGACTTGTATGTCATTGTTTGAGAAGTTGTGATCATATGTATATATCTATGTATATGTTGCACAAGCTAAGTAAATCTTGCGCAGATCTGGGGCAGGCTCACAGTTTTTTTTTTTTTTGTATATATATATGAATTAATGATACATTATATTTATTAAATATGTTGTATAAAACATCTAATTGTGACAATTAGATTTTTTAATTTGGTAAATTTTATAAATTATTAATTAGATACACAAGTATCACATGTAGGAAACATTCATCTTTTTTAATATTGTAAATATGTATATGTGTGTATGTATATATGTGTATATACACACAGTAGTCAACATTTGAAGTGGATAATCAAAGTTGTCCTAAGACAAGAACGGGTATTGGTTTGGTTATAGGACAGCCTTGATGAAAGGTTTTGATCCACTTCAAATATATTCATTAAAAAATCTAGGTTTCTTTTTTTCTATTCTATCTACTTGTTTCTTTTTTTTAAAGCTACCTTCTTATGTGTACTGCGTTAGGATAACCGAGACTTGCACTTGCATGTTGTTGCTCTTTTGTTGGTTTTGATTGCTTGAATTAGCTTCTATTGTCCTGAATTGTTAGTCACGTCTGCTAAATGACTAAAAGGTAATGTAGAAAATATGTATGTATGTGTATATATATATATATATATATATGCGTGTGTGTGTTTGTATATACATATCGTAATAATGTTTAAAAAAATTATCATAATATATAGTAAAATAATTAATTATATAGTCATATATTAACGTATTGGCCACACCCACTTCTATTATATGAGAAAAGTTCGGGACGTCCCCTGTAAGACACAGTAGGGCTTGACACAGTGGCGTGTGTGGATTTCAGAGGTTTTAAGAAGACATCTGGACAAAAAAAAGCATATCTGGGTCTCATGAGGATAAACAAGGGAAACGCAGCACTGAGCATCTGTGAGTTTCACTGGACGGCTGTGCGTTCTCCAGCTTGGCCACGCCCACTCGACCGCGCGCACATTAAATGAACGTTACCGCGCGACTGACTGACTGACTCTGGTAAGTGGCCAATACAAACAATTCTATGTAAATCAGTGACAAGCGTTTTTTCCCTCTTATTTTACGATTTGTGCTCGCTTTACATACAGACTCACCTCTTTTAGTTATCAGTGATATATTTGGTTATCTTTTTTACGTTGTGTCGCTTTATCAGTCACCTCTTTTAGTTATCAGTGATATATTTGGTTATCTTTGTTGTGTATCAGTTAGGCCTATTGTTAAGACTTTGAAAATCTATTTGCGACATGTTTCGTTTATCTCAAGAAATGAAGAAACTCCGCTATATCTTGTTTCTACAAGGTTAGTGTCATTTTGGAATGATAACAAAAGAAAGGAAGACATTAGGCCTATATAAAGGATAAATGTAGCCTAATGAAGGATGTTATTACAAGTATTTTAATATTCTATTGTTCTATATTATTCTATAGGCCTAGTCCACTAATATGGACGTATCACAAAATATCGGATATATCAGTATACCGTATATTAAATACTTATATAATGTTACTGATGTAATAGTGCGTTAACGTGATTAATGAAAATATAAAATGTTGCCTTTAATGGTAGTAAGTTAACATTATCTGTGTGAAGGATACAGTCACGTCTAAATGTAGTTAATGTTCTTGTATATTTTTATTCATTTATCATTGTTTAAGTCTTCTGCTTTTAAAACCCAAAAGCCACACAAATTGTTCACAGTAATTAGAATAATTGGTATTTCTTCTATTGTAGCCACTTTTTTTAAGGTATAGGACAAGAAACTGTGTAAGTGACATGCGTCTAAGAAGATATGATATGAAGAGAGGACAGAAAGTGAGTTTTGAAATAAAACTGATAACTCTGAGTTTAGAGCTTAGTGAAGAATGCCATCAGGAAGGAAGGCCAGGAGACTCCCGATAAACAGTCCCACATGTGTGCAAAAGTCTCGAGAGACCCAAAATCCCTTTAGAGATGTGTCTTAGATGCAACCAGAAGCCTGGGTTGAAAATAATAACCATTAAAAAGCTCATTAGTAAATATGTAAAGTGCTCTTCATCAACACCAAACCAACAAGTTCAGTTCTTAAAACTTGCTCACGTTATTTTATTTCATTCTTTAAATTAGTTGATAGATGTACTTATTTTCATTTTCTAGGTTTAGCAAAGCAAAATCTAACTACACTGAACAAAATTATAAACGCAACACTTTTGTTTTTGCCCCCATTTTTCATGAGCTGAACTTTAAGATCTAAGACTTTTTCTATGTACACAAAATACCTATTTCTCTCAAAGGCACATTTTAGAGTGGCCTTGTATTGTGGCCAGCCTAAGGCACACCTGTGCAATAATCATGCTGTCTAATCAGCATCTTGATATGCCACACCTGTGAGGTGGATGGATTATCTCGGCAAAGGAGAAGTGCTCACTAACACAGATTTAGACAGATTCGTGAACAATATTTGAGAGAAATAGGCCTTTTGTGTACATAGAAAAAGTCTTAGATCTTTGAGTTCAGCTCATGAAAAATGGGGGCAAAAACAAAAGTGTTGCGTTTATAATTTTGTTCAGTATAAATATTAAGTTTAATACCCCTGTGAGCCATCTTATTCTTTTTCTGCTTTTACAGATGCTGATGGAGAAACATGGCTTTGTTGAGGAAAAGTAAGTAACAAATCCAAGTTTGTGAAGATTGTGTTTCCATGAATACTCCTATGCATTTGTTTATTGCATCACTCTTTCATAATACTTGGGAAAACATCCAAGGCCGGTGATCATGTCCAGTGTATGAGTCACTCTGAATCAGACTCCTGATAGAAAATGAAAAGACTTACGTGCATGATTTTAGATCATTCTTGTTGTGAAATCTCATGGAAATCTGATCTCGGTGAGCAAACAGTGATGTTTTAGTGCCTCGTTTTGCTCTGCTGTCCGGCAAAACAGGAATGTGTCCTGTGTGTGTGTGTGTTTGTGGTGGAGGAGGGGTCTGTCCCACTGGTCGTTCCAGAGTAAATGAGGTAACCAGGCAGATTAAACCCATAAAAGTGATGTATAACAGCCGGGCCTCTAGAAATCCCACTCTTCTTATCAGAACACATTTACTGAAGACTTAAGCCTTAACTTAAGTTGATTTATTTCCCATTCTTTTTACGTTTTACTTAGGCCTTGACAAGAGGTATAAATGCATGTTTTGCATTAGACAAGGAATGGAAAGCAACAAAATACACAGATGTTTACTTTTTCTTCTTCAGCCGACCTCAGCCTGGACAATTGTTGCACTAACCACGGCCAAAGAAAGTTATTTCAGATTTTTGTGTCTGATTTGCTGTATTATTTGAGTATTATTTATATTCTATTATAGATATGCTATTAGTATTATTATATACTATTATAAAATTAAAATAAACACTGAAAATATAGCCTAACAATAAAAGCTATTTAAAATATGAATAAATACTATAATAATATATATTCATATTTTACATTTGCTTTATTGTTATATTTCCAGTGTTTATTTAAATTTTTGTTGCAATTTTGTTCTTTTAAAATATTTGAAATATAGATTTAATAAATTTTTGTTTTAGTTTTAATAATTGTGGTAGGATACTTAAAAAAATTGATAGTTAATTTTACACTCAAGAAACTTCAAGTGTCACATTGAATTAAACGTGAAATTTTGAAGTAGAAAAACAGACAGTGTTCACGTGTAAAATGTACTCCAATAAAAAAAAATTACAGTAAAGGCAAGATTTCTAATTTTTAAGTTTTGTTTTTTTCTGAATTTTAACTTTTCATCTAATTATATGTATATTTTATTCGATTTCAGGTTTATTTTAATGACTAAGAATGATTTTTAATAGTTTTGTCTTAGTTTTTAATAGTTTTGTCTTTAATTTTTGTAAACAATAACAATACAGCCTGATAAAAAAGTGAAAAAACAATTTTTGTTCAGAAATTACCAGTGAATTTCACAAATAATTACAAAGAAGCATCAAGTAACACATTGATTTGAAGTAGAAAGACTGAAATAGTATTTTTTATCTCAAGTCTCAACCCTCATTCATAGTCATACAGTGACCTCTAGTGGTCATCCTTTTTTCATATACTATATGCAACAGTGCAGAATGTTGTATAGTCTAGTGATTAGTGATCTCTCTCTCTCTCTCTCTCTCTCTCTCTCTCTCTCTCTCTCTCTCTCTCTCTCTCAGTCAACCATGGGCTCCTCATTCTGCTCATCCTGGTGGCTTTTGCTCTTCTTTTCAAAAAGACCAGACTACAGACACAGCCCAAGTATTCAGGTACACATGCAGAGTACTGATATGCAAGTAGGTTATGTGTGTACTCAGTTTATTATATGGATATTATTGCGGTGTATACAGTACTCAAGAAAGATGGGGCCAAACCGGATGCGGAGGAAGAGAAAGCGACCGCCACTGACATCCCTTTGGTCATCTGTGCTTCAGAGGAGCGTATTGGTGCTGCCATCACAACCATTAACAGCGTCTACAGCAACAGCCGTGCGAGCATTTTCTTCTACATAGTTACCCTGCGAGATGCCATCAAAAAGATAAGGTCTATCGCAAATGTAACACCTGCTACTGGCACTTGTTTGCAGCCTGCACATTAAGTTGGTTTTGTGTACAAAAGTCATTAAAGAATATTCTTGAAATCAAACACTGAAAGTAGTATTGCCATAAACCGTTATGTGTCAGAATACTGGTCTGGACTGTTTAATTGGATGTTTAACCTTTGACAACAACAGCAAAAGCTATGGCAATCATTTCCTCTTCCCTTTTGAAAGTAGATAAATAGATTTATTTGCATGTATTATGGTCAGTTGGATTTTATTTGCATTTAACTTTCTTCCTTTTGGTGTCAAGAACCACCGCGGTTATATACAATGCTCACTACATTTTTCTTTTTACAGTACAAAATACACTGTAAGCTCTACTGTAACAATACAAATGTAGTGAGCATTTTACATATAGGGCATTTATATTTTATATAGTGTAATGTAATAATATGACATTTAATTACATTTAAAAAATGTTTTATTAAATATCAATACAAATAAATATCAATAAAATATTATTAGTGCCAATTAACATAATGCACATCTTGTGAAACCGTTTTGTTGGGTTTTATTTTTATTTAATTTATTAAATTAGTAGTAAATGTGTGTACTTTTGTAATTTATTAGTTTTTTTATTAGTAGTAATATTACTATTTAGGTTTAATTTATTTTATTTAAGTTTTAGTTAAGTTATGCTTTATTAATTTCCAGTTAATAACTAGCTTAAGTTAATTGCCAAGGCAAAATTTCAGAATTTCAGGTCTTTCATCTTGCAATGTTTTATTCCAGCTATATTTAAATTAATACAAATGTTTTTAATAATTTAGCTTTAGTTAACACATGTACATATGTGTGCGTAATATTTACATATCTGAAAGAGAAATGAGAAACATGGTCAGTCAAAAACTATCCTCCCATATGCCTCAATAACCTTTTTTTCTGGACTCAAACAGGGAATACATAGAGAAGACCAAGCTGAGAAAAATCAAATACAAGATCCTGGAGTTCAATCCGATGGTATTGAAGGGGAAAGTCAATCCGGATTCATCCAGACCAGAGCTGCTGCACCCTGTGAGTTCTGCTGGGTTATGCTGTGTCACTCTAAACTCCTCATTATTTATAAAAAGTGACCAAATATATGTGAACACCCCTTTCTTAGACTCTTGTTTTAAATCTTGAAGGCTTTTACACACTAATTGTTTCTTAATCCTGGTTTCTTCTGTGCTGCAGCTTAACTTTGTGAGGTTCTACTTGCCACTTCTTGGCATTGAAAATCACGAGCGGATCGTTTACCTGGATGATGATGTCATAGTGCAAGGTGAAATCCATTATTACGTGGTTAAGCATCTGAAGTTGATACTAACCTTACACGTGTACTCGTGTTGCACTGATACAAAAGCTTTCATCATCAAGTTAATCATGCAAGCATGATCTCATATGTCAAGTACATGAAATGAAACCTCTTCACTGCTCTATTCACTGTGATAGTGAATGATTTTTGTTACATCTGACTGACAGGAGATATACAGGAACTGTATAACATAAAGCTGAAAGTGGGACACGCTGCTGCGTTCGCCTCAGACTGTGATTTGCCCCCCACACATGAGATGGTGCGCAGTGTGGGGATGCAGGTGGGTAATTATGGGTGTAAATATTAGTATTTTGAATATGGTTTAAGTTTATCACTTTAGTTACTGTTATGTGGGTTGATTTTCATTTCATCCCACAGACAACGTATATGGGCTTTCTGGACTACCGCAAAGAGGAAGTCAGAGAGTTGGGCATCAACCCCAGCGACTGCTCCTTTAATCCAGGTGTTTTTGTAGCAGACATTGGTGAATGGAAAAGGCAAAAAATAACTAAACAGCTGGAGAAATGGATGGCTAAGAATGTCAGGTGATATATTGGATCATATTGAGTTTTTATGAGATCAAATTAGTTCAGATTTAATAGATTTATGTTTCCATGTCAATGTAGGGAGAATCTGTACAGCAGTGCCATGGCAGGCGGTGTGGCCACCCCCCCAATGCTGATCGTCTTTCATGATAAATACACAACCATTGATCCAATGTGGCACGTCAGACACCTGGGTAACCGATTGTCTTCTACCTTTTTTTTCTGCCAAATCTCACCGAATAATTACTTAAATTGCCCCTATTATGGATTTTTGAAAATTATCTTTAATGCAGTGTGTAACACAGCTCTGAATAAAAACATCCTGCAAAGTTCAAAGTAAATCTGAAAGTGCACCGTGTATAAAGTTATTGTCTCTCAAAAGAAAGAGTCGACTCTGAATCATTAAAACGAGTCGTTTTTTAAACCGAATCCCAAGCCGTTTCATTTTGAAATCAACATGAAACATTAGCATATTGCCCGCCCACTTGTTGGTCTTTTGGCGTTGGCATGAATGAAAATGCAAATTCATTCTTTGCCACTAGGTGCCGCTTTTGGAGCAGTAAAAATAGGCACGCTCACCCATTAGCGTCACGCAAAGCCTCGAGGGGTTTGGAAAAATTTATCGTTTGGGAGTAGTTGAACAGAATACAGTAAAAAAATAAATGCATATTATAGGACAATGGAAGTGTTTTTTGACCTTGCATGCATGTCAACCTGTTGTTGGGGACTCCCAAAACCAAAATATTAACCTTTCATTACCCATAATAGGGGCACTGTAATTTTCTATCTGTCTTTCTAATTGGAAGTACTGTGTGTACTTGTCAACTGTATGTATTATGCCATATTTATGTTGAAAATATCTATACTTAAAAAGTACTAAATTGAAACTTTGCCCTATATATATATATACATACACAAGTATTTACAGCAGTTATTAGTTACATTTATTATAAAATATACTACCATGGGAATATTTTATTCATGTTATTTAAAGTAGAGTTAGTTATTAAAGTGCATTTATTATAAAATACACTACCATTCAAAAGGGAATACTTTTATTCATCAGCAATGCATTAAATTTATCAAAAAAGACATTTATAATGTTCCAAAAAGCATCTTCCCTAAATATCAATTGAATTTTTCATAAGCCTCTACATAATTAACCTGAGATGTTTGGTTTTTTTTTTTTACAAGAATGAGTCCTTAAGACTGTAGGAGTCAAAGGTCAGCTCTCCTCTTGAACATCACAGAGTCTCTGTTAAAAGTAAATGTGAAGATTTGTGAATGTGAAATTAGCAGTAAAGCAAATCAACAAACTAAATGCTCCCTTTCTGTGTTCTATGAAGGCTGGAGTCCAGATACCCGTTATCCAAGATCCTTTCTCAAAGACGCACGCTTACTGCACTGGAACGGCCGTTTCAAGCCCTGGAACTACCCCTGCGTCCATCTGGACATCTGGGAGAAATGGTTTATCCCAGACCCCACAGGAAAATTCACCCTGGTACGACCATGAACCATATTCAAAATTAAATTGTCACTTTGACTTTAAACAAATCAAAGCGCTGAGGCTACTTAAAATGAAAATAAAGAGACTATTAAAAAAAGAAATAAGCACTAAAACAGCCAAACTGGAATCCATTTTTTTTTTTGCCGAGTGTGTAGATGGAGTAAAACAAGCAGACACGTGATAAAAGAATTACACACAAGGTCCTTTTCCGGAAACATTTAATGGTTGAGTGGACAGGAGTCAGCACTCCACAACTGGGTCAGTTAAATATTAACAAATTTACAATCATGGAGGAATGTAAAAAAAAGAAATTTCAAACAAACGCAGCGCCTTAAAAAAAAACAGCTCCTATCCCCTTAAACCACCCACACAGAGAAAAGATAACCAGCTGAGATCGCCATCTTCACTCTGCATCACAGTCCGACACCCGTCCCTTCCAGATTTACACTTTACAACTCGACTCTGGCTGTGCGATCCTGAAACAGAAATCCATGTGTTAATACACACAAGACATAGGAACTGTTAAAATAGCAGTTCATCACCATCATGTTGTTTCAAACCTGTTAAATTCATGAATTTAATATGGATTTGGAACAACATGAGGGTGAGTAAGTGAACGTTTCCACACTCACCGATTCTTCTTCTGCCTCCTCATCTGCCTGGACCTCCTCCTCATCTTCTGCTTCTTCGGTCTGTTCTTCTGGTTCCTCTTCTGGCTCTTCCTCTACCTGTGTACACAGCAAAAGGATATTGAGCCACACTTCATTTTGAACAACTCTTTCTTAATTAGCGGTGCTCGACTTCGTGTGTACCTGCTCGGCGAGATCTACATTCATGCTGAGCCTCAGCATACGCTCTATTCTTTCTCCGTATGCTTTGGTGTCTGTGAGTTGGTAGCCAGATCGCAGTGTGGCAGTTTCAAAGAGCACCACAGCTAGATCTGAAGCTGTCTGATCCTCGGCATCTTCCTACAACACAAAGCACAATAGATCAGACAATCTGAACTCTTTACAGCAAAATTTTAATTAACTTAACCAGTTATACTTTACTTACTTTAACCCTCTTCAACATCTCCTTAATGAGAGGATGTTTGGGGTTGATTTCTAATGTCTTCTTTTGACTTGCGTAATAACTAGAATGAGAAAAAAAAGCTTAAATTAGTTATGACCATAGTTTGCAGAATATTAGCCTTTTTCCCCACATAGCAGGAAGTGGTGGGCTGCACTGTCACCACACTTCTTAAGGTGCCAAGTCAAGATATTTATAGCACTTTATACAACACCGATTGTCTCAAAGCAACATAGTGATAAACCGAAAACTAGACTAACTAACTATAAATCAATTATAGAAACTCAACTACTGAGACAATTCAGAGTCTGCTGTAAAGCAGCTTTAAAAGATCAAGAAGTTCGATTTCAAATTTGTTGTGGCCACATTTATCATAGTTTGCAAAAATCCAATCATATCAATGGGAATGCACACATTAGGATTTCCTGCAATACCAAAAAATTTCCACATGCAGATTTTGCAACTGGTTCAAGTCGGTATAATGACAATTGGCCATTTTTGCTAGCAATATTTTGAAAAAATTTGCCAATGTGACCAAACCCTAAGTGTTGGATGTTCCCAGGTCTTTCCTAGGCAGTTGCTAAAGTGATTGCAACTAGAATTTGCAAATGCACACACATTTGCATAGAGGACGTACCTTGTGGAAATGTCTTTTCCTGTCTGGTAAGCCTGGGCTTTCATGATCCGTTCCATGTTGCCAGACCATCCGTACTGACTGGCAACCAGAGCGCAGGGAGACTTGGTCAGCCTCTGAGACAAAACAGGCCTTCTCAATCTGAAACATGACACGGGGACGAACTTGTTTCAGTCTATCTGCCACTTCTAAAACATCAGTCAGTTTATAATATACAATACCACTGAAAATAATCATACATTGTCCTTCAGGGACTTCTCTTTCATCCAGGTGGTAAGGGGTTCAAACTCTTTCTCCAAAGCTTCCCTCTTCTCCTTGGCCATGTCGCTTTCATCGAATTTCACGCCTTCCTTCGCCACATTCTGGAAGCGTTTACCATCAAACTCCGGCAGAGCCTGGATGCAGTACTCGTCCACTGGCTCAGTCAGGTAGATGACCTCATGTCCTTTCTTAAGCAGCCTCTCCACGAATGGAGAAGACTCAGCCTAAACCAGAAAGATTACATGTTAATATGGAAATAGAAAAATGGGGTATCTTCACTAGCAGTTCAATTCTGAGTAAAAACATTTAAACACCTCCTTCCTGCTGGTTCCAGCCATGAAGTAGATCTTGTCTTGCTTCTCCTTCATCCTCTCCACGTACTGCTCCAGACTAGACGGTGTGGTTTCGTGGTGGGAGGTCTGGAAGCGGAGCAGCTTAGCCAGGCGGGTTCTGTTGGAGTGATCCTCAATCACGCCCAGCTTAATGTTGGTGCCGAATTCCTTCCAGAACTTTTCATTGTACTGTTCTTCGGCGATCTTCTTGATCATGTCCAGAGTCTTGCGCACCAGCTTCTTACGGATGACCTGATGAACGAAGGCACCAATGTGAGTGTTGAAAGTAGCGTGATTGCTTGTACAGTCAAGTACATTGCATCATATAAATTGTACAAAAACCATCAAATCAATGTTACTTTGATCTGTAACTAGGGCTGTGCAATTAATCGCATCTCATCAGTAAAGCGGCTTCGTGACTGCCGGTAAATCGCCATCACCGGTTTTCAAATTCAACATCGAATTAGATTCATCTGCGATATTGCCTAGCTTTTCAGTGAACTACGGCTCTGTGTATTAACTGCCGCTCCATTTGAAAACAGGTGATGGAGATTTACCGGCAGTCACGAAGCCGGCTTTACTGATGAGAAGCATAAAATCGCATGCGATTAATTGCACAGCCCTATCTGTAACACGATGAGCTCACCATGAGCAGTTTGTGTTGCTGCAGAGTCTCTCTGGACACATTCAGAGGAAGGTCATCAGAGTCCACCTGAAAAATGAGAACAAACTTTGAGGTCACCAAACATTCATTATAGTGATGCAGTTAAAAATTATTGGCCAAAACTTAAACCATCCAATTTGAATCTATTAAATTAATATGCCATTAAATAACATACACAAATTCACAATTTAGTACTTGTATACAATTGTAGTATTTATTATTTGGAACCATTTTATTTGTATATTTTCAATTTAGATATTAAAGTTGTGTGCTTTTAGCATTTGTTTTTTCCCCCCAATTTTAATTCAGCTTTCATTAATTGTAATAGTTCAACTTATTAGATTTCATTAAGTTGCCAAGGCAACATTTTTAAATTCAATCTAAATTCCATTCCATTTATATTTATTCCAGTATGTCCATCTAACATTTGTTATTTTAGCTTAATTTAAATTAAAGCCAACTTTCAAACGTTTTTAGTATTTATAACACTGATTATTCCCTGGGATAAAGTATTAAATAATGACTTTAGAAATAGTTTACTCCAAACACTTTTTTTATGCAGAAAACAAAAATGTAACTAACAAACCTATTTTGGCCAATAAAATGACACTTGTACCCCATCTTACATTTAGTGAATGCATGCAATCTGCTAACAAATGGAAATGCTCTTTACCAGTGAGCCAGTCAATACACAGGAGGGCCATCACTTTTAGGGAAATGCTACGCAAACAAGCATTACACTAAGAAATGTAAATATGCCACACTGTACATGCAGAATTAGGATTGTAAATGTTTTGTCACAGAAATGTCAATGCATCCTAAATATCTTACTGGCTACACTTAAAAATAGACAGACAGAAGCACTTACAACGCCTTTGACGAAGTTGAGGTACTTGGGCATCATGTCATGGAAGTCATCGGTGATGAAGACTCTACGCACAAATAACTAAAAGAACCAAATTGGGTACAATTATTAACTTTAATACAACATGAGAGAATCCCACTTAATGATTCTCCAAATTACCTTGATGAAGTCATTTTTCTTGGTTCCATACTCATCGAAAAGGCCTCTGGGTGCAGATGCAGGGATAAAGAGGATTGACTTGAAGGTGACTTCTCCTTCAGCGGTGAAGTGAATGTGAGACAAGGGCTCATCAGTGTCCTGAAAATGAAAAAGGATTCCACTTGAACTGATCCAAGAAGCCAGAAAGAATCATAAGAGTTGATTCTTTGTGTGTAAAGCACAGGTCGACTCACCCTGGAGAAGGTCTTGTAGAATGCTTTGTATTCGTCCTCCTCCACTTCCTTTGCAGGCCTCTGCCAAATGGGTTTAATGTCATTCATCAGCTCCCAGTCCCACACGGTCTTCTCCACCTGAAAGGAGTGAGGAATCGTTTAAATCATTGAGAAAAATCCCTAAAATAACTTCTACTGATGTTTATTTGCATTTATGCAGCTATATACAGTACCTTCTTAGTCTTTGGTTTGTCCTTGTCCTCATCCTCTTCCTCAACCTCAGCTTCATCTTCAGCAGCCTCTTCCTTCTCTGCCTCAGCCTCCTCCTCAATGGGCTCCTCTACGGTCTCGGTCTGGAAATGACACAAATCGATGAGTTCATGATGTCCTCCAGCTATTAGTGAACTTGAAACTAGAAGGTCTGGAGTCTTTGGTGGACACACTGACCTTGCTACTCCATAAGTAGATGGGGAAGTTGATAAACTGAGAGTACTTCTTCACCAGGTTCTTAATGGTCTCCAGCTCAAGGTAGTCTGAAGCCTCCTCTTTCATCACCAGCCTGATGGGGAAAAAAAAAAAAGACTTCTAGTTACAACATGTCACAACCTACACTTTGTGAATTTTTAAACTCAACTGCTTACGTAATGGTGGTGCCTCTGCCCAGAGTGTCTCCACGAGGGTCGTCCATGACAGAAAACTCATTGGAATCGGATTCCCAGATGTGCTGGGTGTCATCGTTGTGCTTGGAGGAGACGATGACCTTATCAGCCACAAGGAAGGCAGAGTAGAAGCCCACACCAAACTGACCAATCAGCTCAGAGGTGGACTGACCCTCATCCTGCATCTCCGTCATCTTGCTGAGGAACTCGCTGGTTCCGGATTTGGCGATGGTACCAAGGTTCTTCACCAGTTCTTCTTTGGTCATGCCAATACCAGTGTCAGTAATGTGAAGCATGTTCTTTTCTTTGTCGGACTGGTGAGGACAGACGAGAGATACAGGATTAAATATTGTATAACCTCAAAACTATTTACTAAAGAAACTAATAACAAAAAATGTAAGTGTTTGCATAGCTAAACAAGGTGTTGAGTATCAAAATTAAGATATGAAAATGAAGGAAGGAAATGCTCCTCTGTTTGAATTTCTTTTGCAATGCAAATGTAAAAGCCTGTGGAAAGTTTAAATAAACAGAATCGATCAGTAAGGGTGGGTTTCAGGACTCATTTTTAACACCTTGATTTTAATGGTAAGCTCTTCATTTCCAGCAAGAGCATCTTCGTTGGTCAGGGACATCAGACGGATCTTATCCAAGGCATCGGAAGCATTAGAGATCAGCTCTCGAAGGAAGATCTTTAGGATGAAAAGTAAAGAATTAGCAAGTGTCGATCTTGTGTACAATTGGCAAAAACACGAACATGAAGGCCTACTCACCTCCTTGTTCTTATACAAGGAATTGATGATCAGTTTCATCATCCTGTTCACTTCTGCTTTGAACGCATGCTTTTCTGATTTTTCACGAATTTCTTTTATTTGTGAGGCGTTCAAACCATCTAGCTGAATGGCTTCTTCCTCCCTGTTGGAGAAAAGATGCAATCATGGAAGAGCACAAAGGATGCTTGTGACATGTTCATTCCTCTGGGGACTTATTACTATTTACTCTTGGGTTTTGTGGAACAACACACAAATGCAGCAACCAGATGTCCAAAACCCCATTGAGGATCATTTGTGGTTTTTGTAAAGAGCTAAAAGTGAATATCTAAATGTAACATCTTAGGGAGATAAACAAATGCATTAAATAGCAGCTAAGGTTAGTTTCAAGGTTTTATTGACCCCACTTTGAGATCTGAGTCTAAATGAAGGGTCAAAGTGTGAGGAACATTGCTTTAAAATGAATGAAGTTCAGATCAGTCAAGACAACTTCAAGTCCACACAGACCTCTGAACAACCTCGTCGTCTGTACGGGATCCATCTCTGCTCTTTCCAAAGTCCTCTTCTACTGTGCCGTCAATGTCAACGTCATCATCATCAGCTTTCACAGATGCTGAAATTATGCAAAACATTAAAGATTAAGAAACACAAATGATATGAATGTGACCGTGATAAAGAGCACTTTAAAGCCAGACAGTATCTATGGGGTTACTTCGTAACTTAATAACACACAGCACCAAAATACAACTTTTATTTGGATCACAAGTGTTTTATAACTTAATTCCTAAGTTTATTTGCTCAGCAAAGACCATATTGTGCCCAGCCAGGCTGTTTGTTGGACATGAAAATGCACTGCATGTGAAGGCAAATTTGATTAAAATTGCCCAGGAAAGGCTCTCTACGTCGGAAATCTACAAATGCTCTTGATTTGAGAGCAAAATCACCTTTTTTATTTTGATCCAGAACACCTCAGCTACATTTAAAGGCCTTGATGTGACAATCCAACAAGGTCCAAGATCCTTGGTTAAATTCTTCTCTAGCCTTAATGTGCAATTACTATGCATTATTTTATTTTGCATTACTCTGTCATGACTATTGTCCATAAAAATCATTACTAGTACGACTACAATAGATTATATAATTTCAAAGCAATGTATCGTTTTAAGGCACGATATGATTTTATATTAATAAAGGATAGAACTTAATTATATGAAGGGCATTTCAATCTTAAGGAAACTTCCAGAAGCACATGCGAGTCAAATCCACTCTCCATGTTTTATTTCCTGTTCTGAATAATTCATCCATTTAGGAAGCCTTAACGCATTTCTAACGTACGCATGAAGCATTATTTTAAAAATGAAAATATAATACTCAAGCTTGCACAGCAGAAAGAGAAAGCACACAAAGATAACAGCATTACTGCAAACACTCAAAAGCTTTGTCAAGTTCAATGGCATCAAACTGCATAACGCGGTGCATTTAATGGCCATTTGATAAAACGTACTCACCGAATGCCAAAAGTGCACAGAGGAGACCGATAACCCACAGCCGCCTCATTGTTTTTGAAAGAAAACGGTTTATTAATGAGACTCAATACCAGATTAACGCCTTGAGCAGTTACTGCGTCCTCCACACCTCGACGAACTCTTGCAGTACGTAGAGACAGAAAGAGAAGTCGTCTATATAAACTCTTGCGCTCTAGGGCTGTGCTCAGCCGGTATGAGCCAATCACAGCACCCCACGCACAACACCGTACAAACAATCAGAGAGCGATCCACAGCTGCTGTCTTCCAATCACCGCCTTACATGTCCGATTTTACACGTTCCAATCGTGGCTCGCGTTGATTGGCTCGACGGGATGCCAGTTCATCGAGTGAGTGTTTTAAAGGGATTTCGTCATAGACATGACTGACAGCTGATCTGGGAACGGTGTGAGTTTTGTTCACTGCTTTAAACGGCTCAGGGGAAACGGAACTTACGGTTTCCTTAACAACCAGTTGTTGACATGGTGAAAGACCACAAGAAAGTCACGATAGAATTGAGTTTTTCTATTTTACTTCATATTGACTAAAGCTTAATGATAATTTGAATAGGCCTAATTAAAATTAGCCTACCTTTTCATATTTTTTGCATTTTATTTTTGTTTTTCTCTATTGAATGTAACTATTTCTGAAATTTACTCACACACTAAAAATGCAAGGAGTAAATATCCAAGAAAAAAACATAGGAGAAACTTCCGACAGCTTATACCTGGGGT
The DNA here is from genome assembly GCA_027422405.1 of Ptychobarbus kaznakovi. NCBI lineage: Eukaryota > Metazoa > Chordata > Actinopteri > Cypriniformes > Cyprinidae > Ptychobarbus > Ptychobarbus kaznakovi. Next base: position 39,724,566 of record CM049795.1, read on the forward strand.
TCCCTTTCTGGCCTCACCTGTGTTATGTTCCAGGTGATCTTCAAGAAGAGCTGATTTACCTGAAAACAAAAGTGTTTACACAGCTAGACACACTTTGCCAGGCAAAGGGAAACTGTTTCACACCTGTGGACTTGCAGCAAAGCAAACAAGAAAGAAGAGATGATGAAATTAATCATACGCTTAATCTTTATGACCAGCAGTTGAAAATCAGTTTGGATCTCATTGACCGCTCGTCCTTGTTCATCTGTCTTCTCGGACACATCTATGGACAGTGTCTGCCTGCAGAAAATGGATCTCAATCTGATATCGGACCATGTTCTTTGTCTGAGGTGGCGAGGAACTTGTATGTTGCTGCAGAGGCTGGTTACCCTTGGGTTATGGAGGATGAGTATCGCACCTGTAGCCTTACAGAGCTGGAGATCACCAAGGCAGCCTTCATTGACAACAACAGAAGCTGCTTCTTCTATTTTAAAGACTGCACCCCACAGGACACAGAGGACGACAGCAGTGATGAAATGCACAGTTTCTTGAACATGCTGTCCACTCAAAGCCAAAGTGAGAGACATAGATTGAGAGATCTAAAAAGAAGGATCATAAATCATTGTCTTCCTGTCAGGTTTGAGTCACAGTGTCTTGAAACTCAAATGCAGATTTATTTGAAAAGCCCTCTTGTGTATTTGGGTATTTTAAATGCATCCTCCTTTTTCTTTCCACTGTTTGACAGATTCTTCAAAAACCTTAATGAACTTGAGGAGATGATAAAGGCGGACTGTGAAGGACTCATTTGTGCATTTCATGAGGACCCAAAACATCCCATCTCAGGTAAGACTACATTTATGCACCTGTTCTCAATTTATTTTCTTATAAAAGGCCACATTTTGGACTTAATTCTTAATAATATATTATTAATACTATATCTTTATTTAATTGTATTATTTAATTTAAATTTGTATCACTTTTTTCTTTAGAACTTTATGTATTCTTATTCAATGGATTATATATAAGAGAATATATGTATGTACAATACATATAAAATAAAACAGTTGAACATTTCGATTATTTCTTATACATACTTATTACCCCAAATATGACAACATTGTATATGATTATATTTGTATATATTTAGTATCTCAGAGAATAAGTAATAATTGTAATTTTCAACCATTTTTTATTTCTATTTTATTTCCCTTTCAATTTCTTTCTCAAAACCCAGTGAACAGTCATGAATTATCAACCTGATAATTCAATATTACGCATGTCTCAGGTAAGATACATTCATGGCTTTTGACTTGATTTGTTGTAGGATGGCAGGATTCATTCGATCTGCATTACCATGAGAGGCATGCTCGTGCATTGTGTGACTGGTTTGTGCCCTCGGCACCCGCCACAGAAATACTGAACGCACTAAACAAATTTATGGATCCTTTAACCCATAATGCAAAATCTGAGACGCACTCAAGAACTCCAGGAGCTCATTTCACATGGTAAAAACATAAAAAACAAATAAAGAAGGCAAACTGTGCTTTATTAGCATATTAACATTATGTTATGGGTCACATTTTTGTGTGGTTTCAGTGATCTTGACCGGAACGACTCTGAGAAATCTATCTTTCTGGTATGTGGTGAAAGGGGTTGTGGGAAGTCTACTCTGATGGCATGGTGGCTGCGGTCCTTCTGCAGACAGAGTCCTGATGTTCCAGTCATCTCTCACCTCTGTGGGACCAGCACATCCAGCACTGACGTCAGGTCTTTGCTTAGACAGTGTACTGCTCAACTTCGGAGAGCACATTATGGTAAATTGGCTCATTTTTCAGTAGAAATATGTGTATGATTCTTGGAGAATAAATAATTGTCTATACAATTACAGAACAATCTAATTTCAAGCTATTATTGCAAATGCTCTATTATTTTATGAAAATAAATAAATAAATGTAAAGATTATGCACTTAAAATTAGAAATGGTATTGTTCATGTTAATATTATAGTTTAAATTTTAAATGTATAACATTTTAGGAAAAATAAAATTGAAGAAATCTGAACTACTGTTGTCTCGACCAGACAAGAAGAAATAAATTGGACATAAAAATATTAAATATAAATAAAATAATAAACATTTATAATATTTTTACAAATATATAAATAAAGATATTCAATATATATTTTCAATAATAAATAATATTTTAGAGCTTCATAAATAAAGACCAAAAATGTCTAATGATAACAAAATATTTTTTTTAATATTTTTGAATTAATGTTAAATAATAAATGTAAACATTATTATTTTAAAATAAGAAATGTATTTAACATGTAAATATTATATAAATTCAATAAAATTCTGTATTAATATCTGTTAATTCAATTCTGAATTAACATTTTTAATAATAATAAAAAAATTAATGTAATGTATGTATTTTAAAATAATATTTTGTACAGACAAAATACAGACAAAATATGTTTAACAATTATTATTATTAATATTATTCAATTTATTGAATAAAATAAAATATATAGATATAGATAGATAGATAGATAGATAGATAGATAGATAGATAGATAGATAGATAGATAGATAGATAGATAGATAGATAGATAGATAGATAGATAGATAGATAGATAGATAGATAGATAGATAGATAGATAGATAGATAGATAAATCTAATAGATTTCATAATATTTTAAAGCATCATAAATACAGAAAATATGTATAACAATTACTGTTATTATTAAATGTATTAAATATATATTATTTTATAACATAAATCCAAATATTCTAGTATTTATATCTCATTTGTTTCTGCAGGTGATTTTCCAGATTGGGAGGACAGTTTTGAGGACGTGATTGAGTTGATGCACCTGCATCGGGCGGTCCAGGCATTTACTGCAGCAGTCAATCTTGGGCCTTGTGTTCTTCTTGTAGATGGAATTGACCTTCTGACAGAAACACTCGGACTCTCAAAGCAAGAGGTGATCTTTCAGTCTCCTGTTGTCTTTAACTTTTTTTATTTCAATACAATAAACACCTTATTTCTGTATTTTGTTTTTTAGGTAAAGGCACTACGATGGCTGCCAGATGCTCTGCCTTCCTATTGTAAAATGATCATCACAACAACCTTCACTGACCTCACTTACAAAAGTCTGACCGGCAGGACCGATGTCCAGATTCTCAGCTGTCCCCATCTCTCCGATCCAAGTGTTCTGGGCAGCATTTTGCGCAAACATTTGTCTTTGCCTTACAAGGAGCTACCAGCCAGTGTTTTGCTAAGAGTTGCACGTAAGAAACAGTGCCACATTCCGGCCTTTTTATCTCTCATTGGCACAGAGTTACGGACATGTGGAGTGCTGAGGGAGAAAGAGGAAGAGATGGAGCTGATGAAGGGGTATATGGAGGCTGATTCAATTCCTGAGCTCTGGGTGAAGGTCATTCATCGCTGGGTACAAGATTACAGCAGAACTGCTCCAACAGAAGATATTATTTCTTGTAAAGTCACTGAGGCTCAAACAAGCACTGCATCACTCAGGGATGGTAAGTCCTTTTTATTTTGTTATATGCTTGCCATGATTTTATTAGATAAATCTAATAAGCATTTTCTCTACAGATCTCTCAGGCTGGGTGTGGGACACGCTCTGTCTTATTCATGTGTCTCGTGCTGGGCTGACTGAGCCTCAGGTTTGGGCTTTGCTGGAAGAGTTAGGCTACTGTGGTCATTTGAGAGTCCAGGTTTTGGAATGGGCTCGACTACGCTCTGCTTTTTGGCCTTGGGTTCAGGAGAAAACCAATGGTCTTCTGACCATCACGCATCAATCACTCAGCCAGGCTATTAACCTGTTGTTGCACGGTGTGGATGCTTTTATGTTATTTGTCTTATTCTCATTTATTATATTTCAATCCTTGCCACAAAATAGTTGCTTTATGTAGCCAAACCTTTGATTAAATTAAATAAAAATAATTAAACCAATTTATGGTCTATAATTAAAAATACTTTTCAGTAGCAATGCCTTCTGACACTGCGATTCTTGACATACATTAATATAGTCTCCCATCATTAAAACAGAACAGGTATTTCCAGGGTGTTCTTACAGTTGTGCTTTGTCTCTTTCACTTTAAGGTACAGAGGGTCACATCTCCTACCATCGGATCCTTGCTCAGTTTTTTCAGAAGTGCAGTTTAGAGCTTTGTAGCTGGGCGAGAAAAATGGAAGAGATTCCTTGGCATCTCAAGCAAACTGGTTCATTTAAGGATTTGCATGATTTTCTCCGTGATCGGGCGTACGTTTACTCTAGTTTGTCTTTGAATACAAATATTTAGCTAATTCAGCAACTGAGTTTTCTGTCAATGATGAAAAAAAATATATTTTTCCTAGTACCGTGGAGTTTTTGTCAAGCAGCCTGAAACGATACCCACAGATGACAACTGATCTTATACATTATTGGACACTACTAAGGGAGAGAGGACTTGGCCCTGTGACTTCATTCCAGAGTCTGATGGCTCAGACTTGGGAGCATTTTAAAGGTAAAACGTTGTATTTTTATTATCATGAGCAAATCATATTTATAAATCATATACATATATACATAGTGTAAGTCTTGATACTATAAGTATTTATATAATTCCTAAAGTAGTAAGTTCCAGATTCTCCAGAACATATCATAAATATGACACAGGCCTCTTATTGCTATCTCTTCTTTATGAACTTTCTTTGGGGTCGTAGACCATGTCCTCCAGATCACTGGTTTTGTGGAAGTCCTGCATTGTTTGCTGTGTTCCTAAATTGTGATTGCAACTCACAGTAGAATGTAGGGCATATACTGTAAAATATTGCCTTCTAAAGATCCTATGGAAGTAATAATTCTGATATGCAGAACAGAAGAGCATAAATTATGACACAGTGATCACTTCTTGGTAAATGTTAACTAAATTCTCCTGGTCTTTCGTAGACGTTGATCCTCCAGATCACAGCAGTTTGTGGAGACTGTCATTGTTCTGCTGTAAAGTTCTGCTCTGTTTGGGTGAGATGCAACAAGCTGAGAAGCTGCTACTGCAAGCAGATCAAATTTTCCAAAAGGTAAAAATAATAAAAGACACTAATATTTAGATTATATTATTAGCTCTAATCAATGACAGAAATAGCATACATTCAAAAAAGGATCATTCGCAAAGGTTTCATTCACTTATAATCTGTTTTGATGGTTTCCTCCACAGGATGTGGAGCTGGATAGTGACAGTATGAGGTTACTGCTCAAAGTGCAACATATGCTGGCAGAGCTGTACGAAAAAATGCATCTGCCAAAAGACACAGAGATGTATTGCCACAAGGGACTTGAGACAGCCCGGTCTTTTGCAGTAGCCCACCTTGCCAGCTCCAGAGGTCAAACTGATAGTTGGTAAGATGTATTTCATATTTCATCCTGCATTCACATAACTGTTATAAACAGACATGCAAGTTATTTCTTGGCTAGGGTAAATTTGAACGCATGTAGCACTAATCTGCTCTCACAGGACAGCTGCTCTGTCGTCTGTGTGTGGCATTGCTGGAGGATAGACGGCTGCATGAAGTGCCAGGGATTTTCAAAGAGATCAGTTCTGCTAGATACATCTCTGGCCATCCTTGTGCTGAAGGCACAGCTATGCTACTGAAGGCCATTCACAAGTAAGATAAAAAGTTTGTTTTTCTCTAAATTAAATTGATAAATGATGCTACATCCACATCAATAGGTGTCAGTATAGTCCATGAGTCTATGACCACTGTTTTATTAGTCAGTAAAATATACAGAAATTACTTGAAGTCCATTTTAATGCATTTTCATCATTTGTCAAGGTTGAGTCTTTGTGAGCCCAAGACTGCTGAGAAATGCTTCCAAGCTGCTTTGGCCAGCAGGAGGCGCTGGTATGGCCATGATCATCCTCTGGTAGCAGAAGTGGAGGAGCAGCTTTCAGATCTCTGGGCCAGAGATCAAACCAACACGGAGTGAGATGCTCGTATTTAGTTACATCAATCTGTCATCAAACCTCAAAGTCACTTAATGTGATTTCAAGGCTTGATTTCCACTTTTAGATGGATGCAGAGGAAGATGGTTGAATTGTACCGGCACGTTATAAGCACTAAAGAAACTGAGGCTCAGATGTTGGAACTTCCAAGCATGCAACACGACCTTGCTGTAATTCTTATGAAGCTTGGTAAGTGACTAAATGGCCTTAGCGACTGGTTGTGCCACTGCGTGCTTGAACACAAGAGTAACCTTTTAAGGGGCCTTGGTTTCAATGGCATATTTTTCTTGGAAAGTTTTGAACCAAACCAACCAGCTCCAAGATTAATCACAACTTTAGAAAGTCTGATTTGAAGGTAAAATATATTAGATTTTTTTTTGGGGGGGGGGCAAAAAGAAGAGTGCTGTGTGTATATATTTATACACTACCAGCCCATGGTTAGGAATGATGAATAAATATTTTTGAAATATTTATATTATGTTTACAAGGCTGCCTTATTTGAGCAACAATACAGTAAAATTGTAATATTATAAAATATTATAAAACTTTAAAATGACTGTTTTTGAATATATTTTAAAATGTAATTAATTCCTGTGATGGCAAAGCTGACCTTTCAGTAGCTATTACTCAGTCTTCGGTGTCACATGGTCCTTCAGAAATCATTTTGTTTATACTTTACTTCGATAGTCCACTTTACACATTCTACTAATTATAAGTAACTTTGCAACTACATATTAACTTTCTCTCATTAGTGTATTAGTAGACTGTTAGGGAAGGGGTTGGCAGAATAAGTTGAGATGTGCTTGCAAAGTTACTGAAGCACTCAAGTAATGGCTTCTAAAAAAACAGCTTTGCCATTACAGAAATAAATTACATTTTAATATATATTCAAATAGAAAACAGTGATTTTAAATTGTAATAGTATTTGAAAATAGGACTGTTTTTATTGTATTTTTGATCAAATAAATGCAGTTTTGGTGAGCATAAGGGACTTAGGCCTATTTTCAATGAAGCAATTGAAGTAATTCGCTACAAGCTTAAAATACCATATATAGTATAGAAACAAATATTCAGATATATAAATTCTACTGCTGTGTGTGTTGTCATTCTCTGTTCTGTCACAGATGTTCTGTGTATTTTATGCTGTCTGGCAGGTAAAGTGTTGTTGCGTAGCTGCAGTAGAGTGGACAGGAGAGAAGGACTGGATCTGCTCCAGAGAGCTGCAGACATAAGGATTCACCCACTGACCCGAGACCTGGAGCCGTGAGCTCAGTTTCACTACAAGATTGTATTGTAATCACACAGATGCTCTATAAATTCATTCTAATCTTATCTCTTCTGCAGTGTTTCAAACCCTGATATTGCAGGACAGAGGAAGCATGTTCTAGAGGTCATCGGGTCCACCTCAAACAATAAACTGTCACTAGGTAGGTCTACATCTGCTTTCAAGAAATCACACAGTGGGCTGCTGCAACAATCATCCTCTAAGTCATGTATAACACGACCAACTACCAAACTGCCTAGAAGCTTCTCTACAGAAACAGCATCGTGTTGCAACAAGGATGAAACCCTAGAAAGACCATGGACTGCTTTCCAGGTCTCCGTTTTTGGGCCACAGAGTGATATTAGGACTCTACTGCAAACAAGAAACATTGGCAGGTTTGACCGACGACGGTCCCTTACCAGATCAACCGGGGGTCTTTCCCATGGAGATGCATCATGCAGGAGGAAGCTCTGAAACCATTGAACCCAGATGAGAAGACACTTTGTCACATAGTCAGAGTAGCCATGTTTATTCAATTCTATTCTAGTACTTTTTACATTTTGTGTTGCTTACTGAACTTTCTATAAACATTTCTATAAAGCTGCTTTTGAAACATACAGGTTTTGAAGCACTATTTAAAATTGACAACTATTAGAATAGACACATTTTCCATTTAGAGTGAACATATCCATTTGAACAATTTATAATTTTATCAGTTTGCATAAATAAATATGTGTTTATTACATAATTAAATAATTATGTAGTAAACATATGTATTTATGCAAACTGGAATGTGTAATATTACAATATGCATACATAAGACATAAAAATAAAAAGCCTGTCATAGAAATAAACTGCAATGCTGAAATACTGTAAAAGTATATATATAATCCATCTATCTATCTGTCTGTCCGTCCATCCTCGGATCCTGAGAGTGAACGACTTTTATTTTGAAAAGAACTGGGACTGGGATCTTGGCATTGACTCAGACGAAACTCACGATTTCCGCTTTCATTTCTGAAGAAAGGCAGAATAGAAACTGTACTAATAACAACGCTAGACAGCAGCCCAGCTGTGGTCTCAGATCTGCGCAGACATGTCGGCCTACTCTCGGGTCATACATTATGCGACCAGCGTATTATGCAGCAATAAAGGCTCCATGGAAATATCTCAGCTGCACCACAAGGTCCTCCAGCGCTTTGATATCTCGGAAGAGGTTTTCTGGTACATCGTTAAGAAATGCGCCCGCTTCGCTGTGGTCCAGAGCAAACCCAGAACAGAGGATGAAGAGTCTGACAGCGTCGTCGTCGCCAAAACATCTCTGAAACTCTGCAAGAAATATTCCAAGGATGAATGTTACGAGTGCCAGGATTTACATCTGTGCAAATATTATGTTTACGGGAACTGCAGATATGGAAAAGGAAGGTAAGGTTGGTCTATATCTACATATCTAGTGTAATATATTACCATTTAAAATAAATAATACAAGACTAAATAGATATACTTGTGAATAACAACAGATATTTGCTGTCAGCATGTAAGTTCATGAGTTTAGTGGCATGAAAAAATACATAACTCATGTAATTTCTGTAAGACCCATTGACGTTTTGCATGCGCTTTAATTTAATTTAAAATTTGCACACACCTACTTAATTATTATGACTATTTTACACATTTTAGAATAATAGTACAGTGAGTTATGAAACTAATAAACAGAGATTAGCCAGTATATTATTTATTTTAACTGATTTAATTACAATTTTCTACGTTATTAGGTAGACGAGATTCATTAATTTTAATACAAATATATATTATAAATTACGTTTCATTAATATTAATAATAACACCCATAAATTCTATTCAATGGTATAATAACTTGATTGTAATAATATGAATATGTTTTAAGTGTAATATTAAATATATTGAATCTCATTTAGTTATTATTGTCTCAAAAGCAGTGATTAAAACAGTTAAAAATCATTCTGTATTTTGGTTATTACATATTTACACATGAAAGTAATATGTATCAGTCATATAAAAGCAATATCAGTCAACCTCTTACACAAATGAGTATATGGAAATTATATAGAGCCCTAAAATCATTATAATCTGATGTGTTTGTGTTTGTCAGGAAGGAGTGTAAATTATCCCATGATATCCAGTCACAGCATAACTATCCCCTGCTGCGGGAATGTACGCTTCATGAATTAAACGAGGATGATCTCTTCCTGCTTCTGATCCAGAACGACCCTGCCCTACTGCCAGAGGTGAGGAAATGCAAACAGGAAGGCCACCTAAATGTATTTTGGACTCCATTCTCATGAGAGAATTCCTCCCCGAAGCTTAAATCATGCTATGACTGGGATATTTCTGCATTCCAGGTACCTCTCCTGCCGTTTGAATCGCCCCTTTCTTTCTTTCGCTGCGCGCTCAGTTACGAGATGTTTTCAGAGTAGAACAGAGCTCATGTAACCGCTCAGACGTTTGTTCTGGCATACTTGAATAAGCGACTGATTACACCCAAATATACAATGAAGTAACTGAATATTTGAGTATGTAATTAGTCCATCAGAATGCAAAAGGAGCTTGTTTTCTGCGTTATATCCTGGATACGGTGCAATATGATCAGTACCATCAGTCAAACGCCTGTAGTCTTAATAAAAAAGCAAGACAGCAAGATAAAGTCAACCAGTAAGTCATCCAAGTGAATTTCTACTTCCTGAGCGTTCCAGTCAGTGTGTTAATGTTGAGGGGAGGGAAAGAAAAAAAAGAAAAACAAGTGGTGAATTGAGAAGAATTGTGGTCCGCGTTAAGGATGAAGAGTTCCAGATGGTTCTAAGATCTTCAGGCGTCCTAAGTGTGTTTCTCTTGTTTGGTTTGGACAAAAAAAAAAAAAAAAAAAAAACTATCAAACAAAAGCACAAAAAAGGAGAATGTCCTGTAACCAGGTAAAGTAGAATGCTGCACTGTGATGTACTGGTTCATTCTTGAAGTTTCACTGTATTTTTAAGGCATTTCATTTGTTTACATTAATTATTAATAAATGCATGTGTGGTTTTGAATATTGTAATTTGCATATACGCTACCAATCAAGTTTGTAATCATTAAGATTTTTTTAATGTTTTGAAGTCTCTTATGCTAACCAAGGTTGCATTTATTTAATCCAAAATACAGTAAAAACAGCCATATATTTTAAAATGTAATTTATTGCTGTGATGGCAAAGCTGAATTTTCAGCATCATTAGTCTAGTCCAGTGTTTCTCAACCCTGGTCCTGAGCGCCCCCCAACACTGCACATTTTGTATGTCTCTCTTATCTGACACCCATTTCAGGTCCTGGAGTTTCTTCTAATGAGCTAATGAGTTGAATCAGGTGTGTTTGATTAGGGAGACACACAAAATGTGCAGTGTTGTGGGGCGCTCAGGACCAGGGTTGAGAAACACTGGTCTAGTCTTAAGTGTCACTTTATCCTTCAGAAATCATTCTAATTTGTTGATTTGGTGCTTAATTGTTAGAAATTATTATTGGTGCTCAATTATTAATAGTTATTATTATTTAAAGCAAATATAAAACCGATTTTGCTGCTTTATTTTTATGGAAGCTGATACTTTTTCATGATTGTTTGATGAATAGACAATTGTTGAATATGAATTATTAACACTAATAATAATAAATAATAAGAAATGTTTCTTGTGCAGCAAATCAGCATATTATAATGATTTCTGAAGGCTCATGTGACTAAAGACTGGAGAAATCATGCTGAAAATTCACCTTTGCATCACAGGAATAAATCACATTTTAAAATATTATTTAAATTGTAACAATATTTCACAATGTATTACTGTTTACAGTATTTTTGATCAAATAAATGCAGACTAGGTGAGCATAAGAGACCTCTTTCAAAAACATTTAAAAAAATAAAAACATTTCCAAACTTTGACCGGTAGTGTGAGTCAGATATTTGAAGACTTCACCTCATGCTGTATGTACACAGGTGTGTGTTCACTATAATAAAGGCATAGGGCTTTTCGGGGCCTGTATCTTTATGGAGTGCTGCACTAAGGTGCACATTTGTCAGCACTTTGTGCAAGACGACTGCCTGTTCGGCCCCAAGTGCAAACGGCTGCACAGTATCGACGAGCACAGCCGCAGGATGCTGGAGGAACGTGGTCTCAGGGGAGACATCATCCATGACCTGCCCTACATCTACCAGAACGTTTATCGCCTCAACTCACAAACGATAAGCAATGGTAAGGGCACTTATATTCGTTTACACATATTAAATATACAGTCATTCATTATACATACATATTCATATACATTTCAGAACTGATATCTGATCAAGCCGTCAAACCAGCTGCTCAGATGGAGAAGAATGAAATCTGTCTCCACTTCATAAGACGGAAATGCAAGTTTCAGGGTTGGTGTCCATTTCATCGAAGTTACCTCTGCTAATCTTGTTTTCTTTAAGCCATTCACATTACATTTAAGTTATAATGGTTTTGTTTTATTGCTTCAGACCAGTGTGTACTTGTCCACTTTAATCTTCCATACAAATGGGAGGTTAATGACAGGAAAGGCTGGAGGGATTTGAGAAACATGGAGGAAATAGAGAGAGCTTACTGTGACCCAAAGAATGAACACAGGTCAGTACACATGCTCATACATGTGTTTGCTTAAAGGGGGTCATATGATGCCATTTCTATTATTCCTTTTCTTTAGTGAGAGAGAGAGAGAGACTGGGTCACACATCACAGCGTCGTGTAGATTAACGCGTCGTGTGTGTGTGTGTGAGAGACTGGGTCACACATCACAGCGCAGTGTAGATTAATATGTCGTGTGTGTGTGTGTGTGTGTGTGTGTGTGTGTGTGTGTGTGTGTGTGTGTGTGTGTGTGTGTGTGTGTGTGTGTGTGTGTGTGTGTGTGTGTGTGTGTGTGTGTGTGTGAGAGAGAGAGAGACTGGGTCACACATCACAGCGCAGTGTAGATTAACACACCAGACCCACACGAGCGCAGTGTAGATTAACTCGTGTGTGTGTGAGACTGGGTGTGTGATTAACGTGTGTGTGTGTGTGTGTGTGTGTGTGTGTGTGTGTGTAGCAGAGAGAGCAGTCTGACATCACAGCGCAGTGTAGCGTCGTGTGTGTGTGTGTGTGTGTGTGAGAGCTGGGTGCGCAGTGTAGATTATGTGTGTGTGAGTGTGTGTGTGTGTGTGTGTGTGTGTGAGAGAGAGAGAGAGACAGGGTCACAGGGGCATCATCACGGTGTCTGTCACGCGACTCTGTTCCCCTCTCGGGTTTGAACTAATGGTAAAACTAAGGACATTATTAACTGTCTTTACATTCATTTTGAAAGCTGAAGCTCGCGATTATGGTAAGGGGCGTTACATTTCCGACTCGAGCTTGTGGTGTTCGAGCAAGCGTTTGAGAGAGGCGGGGCATATGGATCTACAATAATGTACAGTATTTGAAAAATAATGTGTTTTTTTAACATTATAGCATGTCAACATATTCTGTTACACCAAATACACAACATAATAATCTTTAAAAAGCATCATATGACCGCTTTAACTTTTTTTTGCTGTTAAATTGTATTATTATTTAGTTTTTTTTTTTTTTTATTCTAATGGGGGGAACTTAATGAGGGTTTTATGCTTATTATTTTATAATTTATTTATTGCTTTTTAAGGGCTTTCTCTTGAAATTGAATAACAAAAATATCAGAAAATATATTTTTTTTTACTGATTTTATATTGCATTAGACGTTCTAATTAATTTTTTTTGTTTTTTACATCATTCCCTATTCTATCTTTCCAGTGTGAGTTTTGTATCATTGAGATACTATTATAATTTTTTTATATTTTCTGTTGAATTTTAGTTGAAGTTGTATTAATTGTGTTATGTGTTTTGTCATTTTAATAGTTTAGTTTTGTATTTATTTATTTCTATAAGAGATAAGAGTTATTTTAGTACATCAAGTTAAAATGAAAATTGAGAAAATTTGCCTTGCCAACTAGATGAAGTAAAATTAATATTTTAATATATTTCAGAAAAAGTTTGTTATTTCAGGTAACAAGAGTTTATTTTATGGTTTTAGTTGACTATAATGACACTGATTGCTTCTCTTGAATTCAGTCCAGGCTCGAGGCCGGTGGATTTTGGGTCCATGACTAGGAACCATGTCCCTGTGCGCCGACTCTCAACGGTCTCCTCCATCTCTAAACCCGCCCACTACATCCTGACAACAGAGTGGACTTGGTACTACAAAGGAGATCATGAGAACTGGATAGAGTACGGTCACCCGGTGAGACTGGATTGCAGTCATACTCTTATTTGAGAGGAATTTAAGGTCAGGTTGTGGTTTTGTTTCAAAATCCTTTTTCTTTAGGATGACAAGCAGCGTGTGACATCTATAACGTCCCGAGAGCTGGAAAAAGCATTTCAGGAGGACAGCAACGCAGAAGTTACTGTCATTAAGGGAAATAGGCATTACTATGTCAGTTTCCAAGGTACTACACGTATAACAGGATTCCTGCGGTCATTGGAAATATTTTTTTATATTATATTATTTGTAAGTATTTGACTGTTCTGTTTTTACAGATATGTATCAAAGAAACCCCAAACACAACACAAAGAGGAGGGTGCGCAGACGACCACGCTTTGTGTCTATCAATGAGGTGGAGGCTAAAGCTACCCAGTGACAGACCCACACACACAAACACACACTGTTTATATACAAGAAGACTGACATTCAAATTATGAGTTACTGCTTAAGATTTGTGTCACTTTTTAATTCATAATTTGAGGATATATAAATGAAATGCAAATGCTTTGATTAAAATAATATTTAAGAATTATTAATTTTAATAAATCTTAAAATATTCCATTATTTTTTAAACAAAATTGACCTGTCTTTGCCACAAAAAAATTATGTGCCTACATTTTTTTTAAGTGCTTATGATTTATTATAGCTCAAATAACTGCTCCTACGAGAGAGTTTTTCCTTCCTTTTGTAACGTCTCGTCCTTCAGATGAGACGTTAAACCTAGGTCCTGACTCACTGTGGTCATTAAAAATCCCAGGATGTCCTTAGAAAAAGAGTAGGGGTTTAACCCCAGCATCCTGGTCAGATTAGCCCACTGGTCTCTGACCATCATGGCCTCCTAATCATCCCCATACACTGATTGGCTTCATCACTCTGTCTCCTCTCCACCAATAAGCTGGTGTGTGGTGGGTGTTCTGGTGCACTATGGCTGCCGTCGCATCATCCAGGTGGATGCTGCACACTGGTGGTGGTTGAGGAGATATCCCTCTTTACTATGTAAAGCGCTTTGAGTGTCTAGAAAAGCGCTATATAAATGTAACAAATTATTATTAAATGGGCACATTTAGACTGTGATTTTAGCATAATTGTCCCTTTATTTTTCATGCCTGGATTTGTCTGGTGTGCCTTCAGTGAATGTGGTGCCTTTGTGAGGTGATGTAGATCCATTCATGAGGTATAAACTTGACCTTTTTTCCATATCATGTATTCATCAATAAACACTCCCTGTTTTTCCTATTTAGTCATTCATTTGAATACAAAAGAAACACATTTTCAGTTCTGCACGAAATACCACCAAGGATTTTATTTAGGTTAATTTGACCTCTAATAAATATTTGAATAAATTAGAAATCTTTGAATCCTGGTGTATGTTAAAGAGAATATTTTCTTTGGCAAGCATTGAAGGATGTGATAATGATGCAATAATATACTTTTGTGCATTTTGTCCACCGAATACTACAATAATGTAAACACATCTCACTTTTTAGTGAGTCTCAAATGGTCAAATCTCCCTAAGAAGAGTCAAAAAAGGTATTTACCCAATATAATATTATTTTATATTATTACATAACTTATAAAAATAACCATGCTATTAGTATAGTAAAACCATACTTTAGGTATAGATGGTATAGCTAATGGTATAGTTGTATAGTAGTATATAGTAGTAGTAATGGTATAGTTTTACCATTTTGATGATCATGGATAAAATATTATTAATTTAGTAAACTCATGGTTAATTTTAGTAAGGGACGTGCTGTAATTATGTTACTTTGTCAAATGCGTTTCAGTAACAACTATAGTTACATAAAAGTTCGTCACCAACAAAAATCGCTTTCGCGTGAGGAGGTAACCATAGCAACAGCTTAATCCCTGTAACAAACGGAACATCCACAAAAGCTAATTATTTATTAAGTTATCATAGACTTGGCTCAAATATATCACGAGTAAGTTTGTTAGTGTTTTGTTTAAACGCGTTTAAGATAGTTGACCGTTAACTACGCTAGAGAACATCGACGCTCGCCGCGAAAATTACTAACGTTAGCTAACGTCAAACGAAATGTATGACCCTTCCGAAAGAAACAGATAATATAAATAAATACAATTATATAAAAAAATCGCTATGAAATCTACGCTCAAGTCATTAGCATTTTTACAGGCTATTCAAATTTGTAATAAGATGAGCGTATGATTTGAGGCGTCTCAGGGCTACTAAAGGATCCCGCGGATAGCCAATGACTGTGTCTCTAGTATTCCTTAACGTTACGTTTCTTATGAATAAAGCCAAGGGGCGGGTCTTTGCCGAGCGCCGCAGATATCGAGACGGCGTATTTCTCCTCTGTGGAGTGTTTAATGCCGAAGACATGCGCTACCAACAGCATCTTTTAGAAGCGGCTCGAGTATTTATTTAAGCGGTGCAATTTGTCCAGCGTGTTTGGAGGGGATGGGATCTTGGGAAATGGGCCGTGCATGGGAACAGCAAGAACCGCTTCTTTACAATTAGATCCACACCGTATACCGGGAAATGAACCACGCACGAGCAACGAACTGGATACCGTCTATACGAGGAGCTGTCCGCATAAATATATGATATGTTTTAATCTGATTTGATCCCTTGCATTGATATCATCGATATTCTCTATGTATGGCCGTTCTGTCATCATGCTATCGAGTGTGTGAAGGGGCGCGAGCGTGAGCCGCATCCGCGCGAGGTGCATCTCAAAATGACAGGTAACGAAAATGACTCCGATGTACGCTTCCATTCACCTTCTATATCCTTGCATGTCGATACCCATTTAAATAATACCAATAATATGTGTCATATGATCTGGGTTTGGGGAGATCCTGCCGGTATGCGCGTCTGAAGATGCTGTTTTTCCATCTTTGACCCAGTGCATGCGCTTAGTCTGTTCCTACACCCGCCCTTTTCCATCTGTACCGCTATTTATCTGCTTCAGATCTATAGCTACCTGTCTGTCAAGATGCGCGCGATATTAACCTCACGGGAGCCTGGCCGCGCGCACCGATGAGCTGTCGTTATAACCTACATTCTCACAGTGTGGATAGTGACTTTATAGCGTTATAGGTTTGCACGGCATTGAAATACATGAACATATACATGCTACGGCTGATCCATGTGTGATAGATAGATAGATAGATAGATAGATAGATAGATAGATAGATAGATAGATAGATAGATAGATAGATAGATAGATAGATAGATAGATAGATAGATAGATAGATAGATAGATAGATAGATAGAGCCGGTCTTATTTCACAAAATTTAGCTTTTATTGATATTTGTGATGTGAGTTTAGATAGCAATAAAACATTTGATTGAGAAAAAAGCTAAAATACAAATGTAAACAAAACAATTATTTGCATAATCGTGAAAAAATTAATTACATTTGACATTGGAAGATTTAAAAAATATATTATTTTAAAAAGTTCGAATTCATTTTGAAATCACAGACTTTGATTGCAGACTTTAGGATCTTGACCAGCTGGACTCCGGTTGAGACATTTCTGAGATCTTTTCTGAAACTATATTGACACTAACGTCTAGAGAAACACCTTCAGCCATATATATATATATATATATATATATATATATATATGTTTATATAGAAGGATGATGGTGATGCTTTCAATTCATCCTTCATAAAGCTCTGAACTATGTAATGTGAAACTCAGCTTTACTCTTTAACAGATTATGTGTTTCTTCTTCTCGCAGCAACGTATAGAAAAGGAAGGGTACCAAGCGGCAAGACCTGTGGCTATCCAGGGACATTTTATCAGGGTCAGATGGCCTGTCTTGAATAAGAAACGTGCAAAAATGGAGAGCAGCGGTTCAAGGATGGTCCTGAGGATCTCGCGGCGACTGCTCGGATGTTGCGCGCTTCTGCTCGCCGCTGCGATGTTGGTGGGCTTCATGGCGACGTCTGGCACACCCGTTGCAGGTATCTCATCACAGAGTGCACTAAAAGTTTGGCTTTAGGCTGGTACTTTTGCTTTTTTGTCACTTCCGTCCCATTTCGTTTAGTTTCTATGGATCTATTGTGAGTCAGTATCACAAAAAGCGATTCTTTTTCATCAGCGTTTATTTGAATGTCAGAGGAACTGTGGGCGTATGTTCGAGAGATTCTCTCTTTGTGTGAATGACGTGTGTCGCAGTTAGAGGTGAAGAATGAATGGGATTCACAGTGAATTGTATTGAGATGTGTGTGAGACAGATTCTACATTGAAGAAAGCACATGTCTACCCACAGACTGAATTCTTAAAATGATATTACCTTGAACTGACACGCTTTGAACCCTTTCCAACAATGACTGTATGATTTTGAGATCCATCTTTTCACACCGAGGACAACTGAGGGACTCATATGCAACTATTACAGAAGATTAAAACGCTCACTGATGCTCCAGAAGGAAAAACCATGCATTAAGAGCCAAGGTGTGAAAACTTTAGAAACAGAATGATGTGTATATTTTTCTTTTTTTGCCTAAATATCATATTTTTTTCATTTAGTACTGCCCTTCAGAAGCTACAGAAGATAGTTACATGTTTTCCAGAAGACAAATTAATTTAAATACACCCTGATCTTCAAATTCAAAAAGTTTTCACGCCCCGGCTCTTAATGCATGTTTTTTCCTTCTGGAGCATCAGTGAGCGTTTTAATCTTCTGTAATAGTTGCATATGAGTCCCTCAGTTGTCCTCGGTGTGAAAAGATGGATCTCAAAATCATACAGTCATTGTTGGAAAGGGTTCAAATACACAAAAATACTGGAAAACCAAATAATTTTTTTCAATAAACTTTGTGAGAGCTTCTAGAACGTCTTATATTAAAAACAAACAATCAAGCCCTGCTCCATATTTAAAAAGTAACGCAAAAGTAACGTAACGCATTACTTTCCATAAAAAGTAACTAAGTAACGCAATTAGTTACTTTATTAGGGAGTAACACAATATTGTAATGCATTACTTTTAAAAGTAACTTTCCCCAACACTGGCTGTGGATCATTCAGGTAACAACACAGTATTAAGAATTAAGCGTATGTAAACTTTTGAACGGGGTCATTTTTATAAATTCAACTATTATTTATCTACATGTAAACATATTTTATGTGAAATATCTTATTCAGGTCAGTACTAAATAAACAATAGCATGCATTTTGTATGACCCCTCTTATTTTGGTAAAATAATCAACATTTTGCAGATTCAGAAAGGTGTATGTAATCTTCTGACTTCAACTGTATATATATATATTATTTAAGAAGTAAAATGGCAGTTAATAAGTGTTGTTTTCAGAAAAAAATATCAAAATTAAGTGAGTTTAAATAACTCAAATATCTGCCAATGGGGTAAGAAAAATAAACTTAATTCAAAGGAAAGCTATTTTATTTGTCTAATCCCATAGGCAGATTTTGTTCTTGTTGTAATCATAAACTTTTTAATAAAAAAAAACTAAATTTTGATAATTAGTTAATAGTTACTATTTAAATAATTTAACAACACATTCACGTGTTTACTGTTCCCAAAATAATGTTAATAATAATAATTAGTAGTAGTAGTAATAGTATTTCAACTCTAATTATAAAAAATAAAGACAGTAATATATCACGGTTGTAAATTACAATTGTCCTGTAAAATAAAAACTGAATACTTGATAATTATAATAATAAAATGTGACTATAGGGTTATTTAATAGGACAAATGTTATTAAACTAAATTGCAGTCTTTTATTTGAATATTGCAATAAGCTAATAATCACATAGCCCTCTTTATTTGTTTTTATTTATTTTAATATATTTATTAAAATTTGTACTATGACCAGACCTGTTAGAGACAATGTCTTAGCCATTAAGCCCCCATTTTTAAACCCATATTAATTTAAAATATATTATATTATATGATATTATTAATATATTATGTTAATACTAAAATATTAATCAATAATAAAATACAAATTGTACATTTATTTTTTTATCAACTTACAAACCCCCGTTTTGGAAACCCTGCTTTAAAATGTTTTTTTTACAAAAAGGAAAAATGCTTCTTTTAAGAACCGTTCACTGAAAGGTTCTTTTAAGAACCCAAAATGGTTCTTCAAAGAGAGAAAACTCCCTTTTAATTTTTAAGATAGTCACTGGAAACAGTAGGCTGATTACTGTGAGCATGTTTACGCTGGTTACACATCACTGTAAGATTATATTATACACACACACACACACACACACACACACACAGTGCGTGCGCGCACGCATCCCAGACAGATGGATGAGAGTGTCTCAACGCTCTCTGAAAGGGAAGATACAACTATCAAACGCACACCCACTTCATCAGATACACACACACACACACACATTCAGTCGGAAAGGATGGGGTTCATTAGGAGTCACACACACAGACGAGCCCACAGCTGTGATGGAAATGTGTCCTATAGTTCAACAAGCCCTCCATTAAAGCCATTGATCTTGCGTTGAGGAGTGGAGTCTATCTCACACACAATCTTTCTCTTTCTGTCACTCTGTGCTATCTAATGGTCGGTATTGATGATTGGATTTAGGAACATCAAAGCTAAGTGGACTTGGGTCTGTAATAATGCGCTGCTATTCATAGATGCAGTTTCTCCTCTGTTTTCTCCTTTATGCCTGGGAATCTGTGTCAGTGGAATCAGCGTACGTGTGTATGTGCCCGCGTGAGCTCATTCTGTCGGTGTGAGAAATGCCTGTGTGCTCTCTCCGCTGCGTCTGTAGCATACTGATGAAGAGGTCGGCGTGTGACATACTCCTGCAACACACACGCATCACGCTGCATCACCATGGAAACACCTCGCCTGACCACGCCACAGAGCCAGAGTGTGTGTGTGTGTGTGTGTGTGTGTGTGTGTGTGTGTGTGTGTGTGTGTGTGTGTGTGTGTGTGTGTGTGTGTGTGTGTGTGTGTGTGTGTGTGTGTGTGTGTGTGTGTGTGTGTGTGTGTGTGTGTGTGTGTGTGTGTGTGTGTGTGTGTGTGTGTGTGTGTGTGTGTGTGTGTGTGTGTGTGTGTGTGTGTGTGTGTGTGTGTGTGTGTGTGTTCCCCCTGTGTGAAGTTGTGTTCTCCGTCGGGATGCTCTGACAGTTAACTGAGTCTGAAGTTAATTACTGAAGTTATTTCGTATGTCGTTCCCCAGAGTGGTTCATCTCAAGGTTTAACTCACATACATTAGATTCTTCATAGATAGGATAATGTACATGACCAGATTTAAAAGGGACAATTTATCCTAACAAAAATAAAAATTCTGTCATCATTTACTCACCCTCATGTCGTTCCAAAAAATGCTGGGTTAAATACAACCCAGCACTGGGTAAAATATGGATGAATCCAGCGATTGGGTTCTTTAGACCCAGCGGCTGGGTTACTGCCCAGAAACTTGTTTTAAACATTTAACTCAACTGTTGGTTGAAAACAACCCAGCATGTGTTCTGTCCAATATTTACCCAGCACTGGGTTGTATTTAACCCAGCATTTTTTAGAGTTTAGGACTTTCTTTTTTCTATGAAAGAACATATTTGTATTTTTTTTTGTCCATATAATGAAAGTTAATATGGAAAAATTTATTCAAAATATCATGATAGAATATCATGTTAAATGTGATTCTAATTTTTTTATTTTTTTAACTGTGTAGATTTTTACTGTAGTGAAGTTAAAATAGTTTGCATATTTGCTTACAAATAATTGTGAAATTAAGAAACTGACACATAAATACGATATAAACAGTGTCATTGAGATGCTATAGATTTATTAGCATTTTGGATTAGTTTTTGTTTTCCATTTTCAAATTGATTTTAAAGTTTTAGTAATTTAGTTGTTTTTTATTTACATTTTTATACTTTTTTTAAACATCTATGTTTTATTCATTTTTATTTTAAATGTAGTTTCAGTTAATGTAGTTAAAATAAATGTTTAAATATTTATTTTTTAATGGTTTTAGTTTTTGGTTTTAATAATTTTATTGTTATAGCTTCAGGGAAGGTTCATGTCATTACACAACATTTCATTAAACAAAAAATAAAAAATTACACTCGTAATTTTCAGAAATAACAGTATCAGAAATGTGTTTTGAGGTGCACATCTGCTAAAAATATAAAACATTTAGGATAAATCTACATAAACTAGTCAGCCTCACTGTTAGTCGTTACAGTAGTGGGTTGTTGGACAACTAGTCGATTAGTTCATCATCATCACCTACTTCTGAGTACACATTTTGTATTAATATGCAAGTTTAGGTGTCGCTTAGCAAATGTATTGAAATTTTCCCTTTACCATGATCACTATAAATAAAAAATTAGCATGAAACTGGGTCTAAAATAAGTGGCTTAGTGGCCTAGACGTCTGGTCAAAATAATAATTATCCTGTTTTATATAGGCAGTGTTGGGGTAATACATTACAATTAACGGGAGTTACTAAATCAGATTACTTTTTTCAAGTAACTAGTAATATAACGCATTTCTTTTCAATTTTCGAAAAAATATCTGAGTAACTTTTTCAAATAAGTAACGCAAGTTAATTTGTTTTCCCATTTATTCACTGACCCCTTTCCTGTCCCAGTGTTGAGAGAAATGCTAAGGCAAGACACTTCCTTTAGCCTGAGGCTCATTAACTTTACGTTTACAGTTGACAAAAATATAACTTTTGGGTTTCTTGCTATTAAAAAAATATAGCAACAAAATAAAGAAAAACAATCCCAGCCAAGGTGACAAAAAGTAGCACAAAAGTAACGTAATGCAACTCAATTAGTTACCTTTATTGGAGTAACCCAATATTGCAATGCATGGCTTTTAAAAGTAACTTTCCCCAGCACTTCTAATAGTTCTGGTCAAAATACTAATTCTCCTGATTTAAATCCTCACTGTGTTTTTTCGATTCTTGTCAGTGTCATTGTTCAGGTATAAATTATTATCCAGATACCCGATGAAGCAGATAGCATTTTAACAAGGAGCCTGTTGTTTTTTGGTCCAGAGATTATAAACTTCAGCCAATTTCCGCCAATGTTAGGTACCAATCTTTGGAATTAACAATTGTACTTTTTAGCGTACAAATGTGTCATAAATACTTCTGAGATTGAAATCAAATTTTGCCATCGAGCTTCCACATCCCAATTGTGTTCTTACAGGAAACACAACATTTGATATCTAATGATTGGCACACAGCTCTAGAAATATTTATTTTATTCAAGCAGTTAGTGTCATTGTGACTCACTAAACAGATGGATTGCTATTTTAGAAAAGTGTTTTTTAACAAGATGAACAACTTCATATCTGGCCTGAGGAAACATGACAGGGCATGTCTATGTCTAGCGCTGTCTGGTACCATGAAGTTTGAAGCTGTTCGACCTCAGTGTATAGTGATGGATGATGTCTGTCTATAAGTAAAAGTCCATATTTGCTACTGTACAGTGATGTTGACTTCCTGTTTCTCTCGGTGTCCTCAGCTAGTATGACACACTGGCCTACTAATGTCGCTCAGCTGGACTGTACTCCCCTGTTCCCCCACAGTGTTCTGTTCAATCAGCCTCGTTACCCACAAACCCTCTGTTCTACCCTCAGCAGCCCTCAATGCTGATGAATCACAGTCACATTAATAAAGGGCAGCTCTCATAGTCCAGCTTCAGTACCATATGGCTCGTTGAAAATAAAAAATAAGACTTATGATATGAGTCTTAGTTTAGCTGTTATATCTGTCCATGCAAAACCATAATAGGATCATGATTTTTTAGAATCAGTACCATTTGTGTCTGAAAATGTAAATTATTGTTTTGTGCCCTTTCAAGAATCAGATCTGTAACCACCAGAGGGTGGTGTGTGTGCTAATGTTCAGGTGATGTATTTTTTTAAAGGGGTCATATGATGTTGCTAAATAGAACATTATTATGTGTATTTGGTGTAATGCAATGTGTTATGCATTTTAAGGTAAAAAAAAAACATTATTTTCCACATAATGTACCTTATTGTTGCTCCTCTATGCCCCACCTTTCTGAAACGTGTCGATTTTTACAAAGCTCATCGTTCTGAAAAGCAAGGTGTACACTGATACCGCGTAAACATAACCATGTTTGCATTTGTGGAGAAATTGGCCGCCAATACCTCAAAACTTGCGATTGACAGTGGCAAATTATTTAAATAAGAAAACGTACTTACAGGCTGAGAGTCATAAGCGCCAGACTGTCTTTGCAAAAAAACCCCACTTTATAGAAACACTTTGTGCAGAGCTGGCAGACTCTCCCAGGTTCAGGAAATAAAAATGTGCTGCACACACTCTAATACTTGCATTGAACTGTTCTGCAGTGTTGCGTAAATACAACTTAACCATGATTTGCATTTGTGATCGGAAGCTCAAACAAAGTAGTTTCGCTTTCACAACGAGAAACACCGCGTCTCCACGACATCGCTAGCGGCAGCAACAACTACAGCAAGAATAATAGTTCTGCCCTCTTTCAGTGTATATGAAATCTTCCCACACAGTGACGTAACATGTTGTTTAAATTAGAAAGGGGGGCGTGGTCGAGTCTTAACTTTTATAAAGAATATCTCTTTGGGTTTGATACTTTAGTCTTTGTAACTTCAGGGATCTTATCTATGCATGAACAGCTTGTAACACTCCAAAGAGAAAGGGAAACTTGAAATCGCATCATATGACCCCTTTAAATTGTTGATTTCTAAATCATCACCTCAATCCTAAATATGTGGTTAATGTATATTTATTGTTACCAGTGTTAGTATTGTTATATACTATTACAACATTTATTCATAATTTGAGTTAGTTTTATTTTTATATTTTCAGTTTTCTTTTAAATTTATTTTGTTTTTATGTGATGTGCTTTTGTAATTTTTTTTATATTTTTTTTATTTTAGTTTAAACTTACTTTAACTTAAACTTCTTTATTTCAGTTAGTTGCCAAGATAATCTTTTTTTCAGTTTTTCATCTAATATTTATATTTAATTTATTTCAGCTTTAATTTAATTATCAAAACAGATTTTTTTAATAGTTTTAGTTAACAATAACAACAGTTGTTACTGTTTTTAGGAATTACTCCATTTGTTACTGACATATATTATATTCATATACCATATTTGTGTAATATATTCAAGGTTACTAACCTTTAGCTTAAAAATTCATATTATTTTAACCTCATACAGTAAGTCTGGAATTATACATTACAATACAATATAATATAATGTAATATAATATAATAAGTAAGCTTCTTGAGGCCAATATCACATTATTTGCTTAAATATGATGAAATATTCTAAAGGTGTTTTTTATCCATATATTTATATTTTTATAATAATAATAATATTATTTATATTTATATATAATTTAACCATATTAAAATAAATATTGTGATTTTATTATTATATATTTGGTTTTATTTTATTTTTTTCTATTGTTATTCATTTTTTCTTGTTTTTGCATTATACTAAATAGAGCTGTAAGTCATGTTTTTGCTCGGGGAATCTATTGATATCATGTAGATATAGATGTACTGATTTAGATCAATTTTGGATTGATTTAGATAAATGGTTTTAGATCAAAAGTTTAATACTCATCCACTGAACTAGTTCCCATAGAAATGTTGTTAAAAATGACTTTCTGACAATCTGGGCTTTCCCCTGTACTGTGTGTTATGAAAGATTTGGATGAGGTGTATTTACAATCTGTCCTTCTGCTGATTGTAAATATTGAATTTCTTGTTGTTTGGTTGCGCGCCATCCTGCAGCACACTCAAGCTTTTCTTTTTTTCCATTCCTAAGTGGAGCTCCCCTCCAACATGTCCAGAAGGAGCCTCAATCAGCTTCTAACAAGAACACGTTCACCTCCTGCCTTATCTTCATCATCATCATCATCACATCTCCTCATCGATCTGAAAGAACCAGGCTTCCAGCTCATACGCCTCCAGGTGCCAAACATCCCTCGTCCCCTGGACGCCATGACAGTGCCTCCAGTATAGATCCCACCCCGTCCCTTGGTTCCGAAGGGTCAGGTAACTTAGGCGATGGGGCCCAGGGCATCCACCTGCTGTTACGGCCCCCAGACCTTTTAACACCCAGCCAGATGCCTCCCCTCCACGACAACAGACCGCCGACACCAGCCCCCCCAACCCTGGTGCCACCCGAAGACCAGTATCCCATCAACTCTGCGGAGATGGACTGGGGATCCGGAGACTACCTTGAAACTCTTACTTTCATGGGATCGGAAGGGGAGGAGTTTTCTCTCGTCACCGCCCTTCCTACGCATGGATACGATCCGTATGATATAGGCGATGACACCACGGTCAACTACAACACAGCTTTCCCCTCTCGCCCCATCCTACCCCTCTCGTCCAGAGACCTCCAACCCAGCGTGACTGTAAAATATGGGACTAACTTAAGGACGGCCCATCCTACCGATCCTCGCCTCCCATTGGCTCCTGACTCCACCCATGCGAGCGATATGGAGGATGATTTGGATTTCGATTGGGCGGAGCTTTTTCCCATTGAGCCGACTGAAATGCTGCTTCCTGATATGAACAGTTTGGAATACTACAACACGTTGCAAGCCAAAGAGAACGCTAGTATTGTGAGGAATAGGACGCACCCTCATATTACCCCTACGCACACTGTGGGACCCACCCACACTCCCACTGCAACTTTGGGAAAAATCCCGGACAAAATTGACCTGACGACTCCTCAAACTATTCCATCAGTAACCCCAACTACACCCCAAAAACCTACAAAGCCTCCCATTCCATCAACCACCAAGACCCAACGACCTCCTGTAGGCCCAGATAAGGGTGTTCCTTCCATACCCACGTCCCATGTGGGCAAAACCCGACCACCAGTGCCAACCGCCCTGCCTCCACCCGGCACCTCAGAGGGTCCAGTAATACAAGCTGTCACACTGAAGCCCCCTGCTACCAAACCCCGTATGACCACCATCAAAACCACCACCAGAACTACAACTACAACCACAACTACCATGAGCACCACCAGCCTCTCCACCAAAAGCCCACCACCTACAACCCCCAGAATTCCTCTGTCCATCGCACCCCGACAGTACGTCTGCAATATCACCAAACCAGATATGTACCTAGTCAGAGTGGGTAAGTGTACAATTTACACAATATATCAGTATCATATTAGAGATATTAGAGTTCTTTAGCTTATCATATTATTTATTATTATTATTGTGCACATATTTTATTTTATTTTTACATTTAGTTAATTTATCATATTATTATTATTGTGCATATTAATTTTCTTCATTTTTACATCCACTCATCTTAAATGTCATCTTTAACCTTCTTGTCACATACATTATTATCATCTCTTACAACCTTCTTGTCTGACTCTTGCAGGCATGCCGAGTGGGTCATCGGTTGCGTTTGCCAAAGCTCATGTGCGGGAGATCCTTCGACGAGAGTTCAACCGTTCAGTGGAGCTCCAGGTGAGTGTGTCAGATCACAACAGGTCACACATCAGCGATGTATTTGTAGCACCACTGATGTCTATCTGTGCTATCCATCCAGGTCCTCAAAGCCCCGCCCAATTTCATCTTCCGGGCAGTTTCCGGTCCTCTGGTGTACACTGCTATCTCTGTCATTAATGCTCTCCGCCAATCAGTGCACAGCACTTCCTCTTCTTCCATTCTGTCCATCACAACTATATACGCAGTGCCTGATTACAAACATCATGTCCACACAGGTGAGAGAGACACAGTATAACCAGTGAATGGCACGCTGACGAGTGGCAAACTCTAAAACCTGGCAATAATTATAAAATAAATAATATCCGTTTTATTTAAATATGTAATATCATATATAATACATATTATATTTATATTTTAAGAATGATTGTGACATTAGTTAATTTGCCTTGCAGTGCTGCAGTTTGTACCGAGTCATGTGGATGTTCGTCTGTGTAGCTTCAGCGAGCGTGTAGAGAAGGGCTTACTCATGGCGTACGCGGAAGTACGCAAACGCTCACAAGAAAATGGAAATTTCACAGTTCATGTACGTAAATAATTTAAAATAAAGCACAATTTTTGCACACTTTACATGTCACTGTGTTTCCATGAAAAGCTTGTTAACAACAATTCTGTGTATTACATACATTTAAATAGTATTGATAATGCCGTATGATTGCTTGTCTAGATTGTGAATATCACTAGTAGCCTTCCTAAGGGTCAGCGTCAGCAGAAGGCACCGGTGGACATCACTTTTGCTGTGCGTGATTCTCAAGGCTTCCTAACGGGATCAGATGTGAGTGGCCACATAAGGCAGCTTAGCGCTGTAGAGTTCAGCTTCTACCTTGGTTTTCCTACCCTGCAGATCGCTGAACGTGAGTCACAAATACACACACAGGCTCTTTGTCTTAATTTCTCCTAAACTTTATTCATTCATCACTCTTTTTATCTCAATTCTTGTCTTCCAGCTTTTCATTATCCTGAACTTAATGTGTCGCACCTATTACGCACATCCTGGGTGAAAACAGGTATGTTGATGTGTTAGAAATTACAAATAAACTGATTTTGAGATACGTGACCACAAAGTCATAAGGGTAATTTTTTTTTAATTGAGATGTGTACATCATCTGAAATCTGAATGAATAAGCTTTCCATTGATGTGTAGTTACAATACGTACCATAAGTTTTAAATATTAAAAAAGTAATATTATTTTTGAGGTGACTTCTTATGTGAGATAAATATGATTATAATACATTTTTCTTTAATTTAAATTATTAATTAGTATAATTCAAATAATTTTTTATTTGATTTATTCATATCTTGTATTGAATTCAATATTATGATCTAATCTTTCTATGAGTCTATTAATGGTATAGATGTTTATTTTACTTACAGATGGCAGGTGGATTTATACTAGTCTGTAATTTATAATTATTACAATTTAGTACTTCGTGCATGTGTCTGATGCTACTTTCTTTTTGTGGATTTGTGCAATTGTTCTAGTGTTATTGGGTGTGTTGGACCAGCGTGTGAATGAGAGGACCTTCCAGGCCAAAATGGAGAGGCGATTAGCACTGCTGGTTGGAGAGGGACTTGGGATCGGGGTTAGCAGTCGACGATGGAGAAGAGCTACTAGTGTTCGCAACAACAGTGTACAGGTACATTCAAACACATTAGTGTACACAGTTTGTTTGTCTTTCCCACACATCATATAAGCACAAACCCTGGTGTGCCTCAGATCGTGCGAACGTCCCGTCTGGATGGCCCGGACTACCCCCTGGAGCTGGTGTATTTTGTGGAAGCGGGGTCAGGAGAGAGGCTGCCAGCTCAGGCCACTGCGGCCATGCTCAACAGACTGAACCTGCAGAGAGCCTGCATCATACTGGGCTACAGAGTACATGGAATTCTAGCCACACGTGAGTCAGTGTTGTATCAACTAAACACTGTGACAAACTAAATCTGCATCAAAGAACTAGCGGCTACTGTTTTGTCACCTTGCATCACCTTCATCTACCAACAATTTGCGCTTGAACACACCACAAAGATGACAGCCAATGGACAATTATAATGTGCGTCCTGTGCCTGCTTGAGAGGAAGTCTATATTAATCATATGACCCCAGCTAACAGGGAACGTTCTCAGAATGTTCTGACATGGTTCTCGCAAAGTAATGAACAAACATTTGTCCAGTAACATTAATGGAATGTTCATTCAAAGTTATTCGGTCTTTAATAATTCTCTAAATATTTGCACTAAAATTGTATTTATATATCGATCATGGAAAAATGTTTCCTGAAATTTGACATTCGGCTAACATTTTTTAAATGTTAAAAAAATAATAATAAGTGTAGCTACTAGCTACTGTTTCATAATGTTCATAATGTTTAGTTTTTAATCAACATTAAAAACTAAAATTTTCTTAATGTTTGCAAAATGATAAAATGAAATGTTTTCTTAAAGTTAACGCAAAACCAAGAAAAAAGTTTTTAAATCATTAAGAACTTAATTTGGAACGTTAGAAAACATTTAAGAACATTTAAACGTAACATTCACATAATGTTTGCAGAATGATGAAATTGAATGTTTTTATTGTTTTTAACATTAACACATAACCAAGAAAAATCTGGACATTCTGGATGTTTAGAAATAACGTTTTCAGAACTTAATGATAACGTTAGCAAAACATCCTCCGAATATATTTGTTAGCTGGGACTGTGGATATATAAACCGTAAATAAAGTACCACTTGCTTTTCATTTTGAATATGAATCCTGTTGATCAGTTGGTCTTCACTATCTTCATTCCAGACATCTTTATAAAAAGAGCTTTCCTCATGACTTTGTCATTTACTTGCTTTAGTCTTTCTTCTCTGCCCAACGCCAGTTCAACATGCTTAATCGCCCACAAATCCACCGACTGTGTCCGACTAGTGGCAACGGTGCAGAACACACTGCAAAAACTTGGTTTACAGACATTCAACAACTATGACTTTGACTGACTTGATGTGTCACGACCTTAAAAACGTGCTTTAAGATTTTTTTGTGCCAAATATCACGCTACTCTGTTTCAGCGGTGGAGAAGCTGCCCCTGCCGCCCTCTGAGACTCAGCCCAGTAACGTGTGGCTGATCGTAGGAGTTGTGGTCCCAGTTCTTGTGGTCATCCTCATTATTATCATCCTCTACTGGAAACTGTGCCGCTCTGAAAAGCTGGAGTTTCAGCCAGACGCCATGAGCACCATCCAGCAGAGACAGAAGGTCAGGGTCACTGAGTGTGTGTGTGTGTGTGTGTGTGTGTGTGTGTGTGTGTGTGTGTGTGTGTGTGTGTGTGTGTGTGTGTGTGTGTGTGTGTGTGTGTGTGTGTGTGTGTGTGTGTGTGTGTGTGTGTGTGTGTGTGTGTGTGTGTGTGTGTGTGTGTGTGTGTGTGTGTGTGTGTGTGTGTGTGTGTGTGTGTGTGTGTGTGCACTCATAGACACTCCATGTGAAGTGACAGTGCTCATTTTTACTCACCTATGTCAAGGGCTTTTATGGAAAAATGGGCTGCATTGCAATAGTTAATGTAACATGTTGTATCATACTTACTGTCAATTCATGTGTTTGTCATTTTAGTTGCAGCCTCCCAGTGTTAAAGGCTTTGATTTTGCTAAACTACACCTGGGGCAGCATAGTAAGGATGACATCATGGTAATCCAGGAACCTGCCCCTTTACCGCCATCTGTTAAAGAGGCTACGCCCTCAGAGGGCGGAGAATTGAACACTCCTAAATCAAAGAGCTCATCTACAAAAGCATCCCGTGCAGCACGGAGAAGAGGCAGGTAAGAAACTGTCTGTGATCATGTCCTTTGGCTTGTGTGTGAGCAGGTTCTGTTGATATCAGTGTCATTTTAGTATTATTTATGTACTATTATAGGTTGCGTAGCGTTTATTTTTATATTTTCAGTTTAACTGTAGTTACATTTTTGCTAATTTTATTATGTCATTTTTATTCATTTCTGCTATTTATTGCTATTTCGTTTATTTTTATTTCAGTTGTGTTTTTTATTCAAATTTAGCAATTATAAGGGCTTCAACTTAGTTTCAGTTAATATCAGTTAATTTCATATTTATTTTCAGCCTTTATTTTTAGTTAACAATAAGGTTTATATAAAAAAATTTAACTAGCACGTATTTTTTTATGATTATTTTTTTAGTTTTGTCATTTATGTGTATTTTTGTTTCATTTTTAAAATACTGCTATTTAGTACTATTTCGTTTTTTTTTTTTTTTTTTCAGGTTGTCTCCATCTGATGGAGATTCATTAGGAAGTGAAGCTTCCAGCGGTAGAGAATCAGCAGAGGAAAGCACCAGACCTGCTGTGACGCCAAGTGACAGCAAACCCCAACATCGCAAGAGCAAGCATTGTATGATACGACAAAAACACACTAATACTATATGTTCTATATTATATTATTGTACTATATATTAACTATTAATAATTAAAAGTATAATATAAAGTTGCTTTATAATGATTTGTATTGTGAAAAACATTTAAATGTATAATTATTATTGTAAATGTAAATTATTTGTATAGTATTAAAATAGTAATAAGTTATTATTATTTAAAACAAATTGTATTTCTTTCTCTCCTCCTCTTATTACATTGGTTCATCAGCAAAAAACAAACTTGGTAAGTATCCTTTACCCATTCATGTTGCATTCATATATTGTTAGTTGCAAATTGATGACCTTTGACATCTGGCCTTGATGTTCAGGTGCTCAAACTGGAAGTGGTGCGGATGAACAGTTGTCCTCGTCGTCCATATTTGAGCATGTAGACCGCCTCTCTCGAGGTTCGTCAGATGGAACGCGCAGAGTGTCCAATAAGATACAGCTCATCGCCATGCAGCCCATGCCAAGCCCTCCCTCACATCCACATAACCAGGCCCTGAGTCCCAACATGACAGACAAGATGCCTGCCGGAGCAAAGGTCAACAGTGAGGTTAGCAAACACAAACACGTTTGTAAAAATGACAGGCTCCCACTTTAGACACACAGATGTGGCATTCACGTGACGTTTAACCATTTGAAACATGATGTCCACTACTATGAAAGGTGTTTAAAAGCTTTTTTAACATTTCAGATTGGGATGTTACATCCTTACCCATAATTCTATATCACTGTCCTCTTGTTTTTGCTACTATTTTCTGTAGCAATACAGAGTGTTGCTCTATCAAAATACATCATTTTGGGGAAGTATAGGAGAAAAATAGCTTTAAAATTGAATGAATGAATGAGCATACATACATACAAATAAAATAAATATTCTATATCCATTTATTTATATATTATAATAAACAACAAGCTATTATTTCCTATAAGATTATTTTTTTTATTTTGAATTGCCAAAGCATTGCGGTTTACCAGCATACAATTATAACTTTTTAAATTAAAGTTAATTCAAATAATTTATTTTAATTGTTTATTACACTTATTTTTTATTATTAATTGACTATTTTTAATAACTAAAATGTATATTTTAAATTAGTTATATATATATATATGATTGAATTATAAGTTAGTTATTTTTTCTGAATTCTGAATTGCTGGTCTTTATTTTTTCTGGCCTAATGTTTATATTTATTAATTAATGCAATTATATTATTATATAAAATAATATTTGTTTCTACTTATTTGTATGTTTATTTATTTATTAAAATGTGTACAATCTAAATAAATGTCTATCCTGTTATACTTGTATTTATTTTAAACATTAAGCACATATTTTCTTTCCTTTTCCTTGTGCTTCCTGATTTAATAATTCATGTATCAGAGGCTTAACTTCAATAAAGTAACATATTTCCGAGAGAAACAGAATATTCAGCAAAAATGTCATCTATAAGAAAACATTCGTAACCCTTTCTGACACAGATCCAAGTGGCCTTGAGGCATAAATCTGAGATCGAACACCATCGCAATAAGATCCGCCTGCGTGCCAAGAGAAAGGGCCACTACGAGTTCCCCTCCATGGACGACATCATGGCAGAGTTCTGCGACGGCTCCGAACAACAGCGAGTGTATCAGCAAGCTCAGGAACAGATACATAGGATCCTGTATCCTGAAGAACACACACCTTCATCGTGTGGAGAGCCACGCAAAAGGTCAGGATAATAAATCTCACTTGTACCATCTGCAACGCGTCTTGAGTTTGTTATCCGGGAAAGTGAATGCATTTTGTTTGTGAATTGCAGCTCCAAAGGAAGACGCTCACCCAGACACAGGCAAAGACAGAATTCGAGTGGAAGCGGAAGTTTGAGAGACAAAGATCACCTGATTACCGACGGAGATGCCACGTACAGGAAATACCCTGGGGTCAACAATGTGGCCTATGTGGTAGGACACACACATGCACATGCTTTCACTCAACTAAGACACAAACTCACCACTCCTCCTTCATGTAGTCCGATGCAGATCAGCTCCCAGATGCAGGAAGCCTTTCTCCTACTGATGAGGTGTTTTTAGACCCTGGATCGCCACCATCAGGCCCCGCCCCTGCCCCGCCCAGCTACGTCCCTCCTCAGCCAACCATAGAAGAAGCCCGACAACAGATGCATTCCTTATTGGATGACGCGTTTGCTCTGGTCTCACCTTCTTCTCAAGGAAGCCCTGCTCCTCTAACATTTACTGGCGTTGCGGCGGTCACTGGCGTGGGAGGAATCAGCCCCGGTCAGCCCTCCAGCCCGTCCTCACATCCTTCACGCCAATGGGGCTCCTCTTCTTACCCAGCAGCCCCTGTACACAATCCTTTCTCTGCGGTGAGTGACTGCAGACATTTGAATCATGGCATTTGAATCCAAGTAATGTGAAATTGTATTTATTTTCTCTCTGCTTTGTAGAGGTATGCCGAGTTAGGAATGTCTTCCACATCGGTTCAAGGTTTACTGCAGGGGTGAGTTGGATTCTGTGAGGTTTTGGAATAAACTAGTGAGAAAAGTCAGGAGGAAGTTGAAAAATGCATGTAAACATGAACATGAAGCACAATGCTCTCCTACAAATGTTAAGCCAACAAATAACATGATTGAGTACAGAAAAGCAAATATGCTGCCTTTGTCAACTCTTAAATATTCATCAGGTTCAGATATAATATTTACTCAGCAGATTGTTTGTATAACTTGTCAGGCAGACACAGGGCTCTGGATATGTGATGTCAGCAGACATGCTGACAGATCCTGGATACTCCAGCAGGGGGCAGTATGGAGAAGAGATGCCTTCGTCTTCTCGGCCACGACCAGTAGGGGGCAGCACAGGTAATAGATATAATAGATACGAATTAAACTCATATTTCAGATATAGTATGTTTACTTAAGTATACATTTATTTAACATCTTTTGCTGGTTAACATTGATGACAGATAATTAGGAATGCTGTCCATTTAAGATGGAAGGTATGTAATGCATGTGATACTGACACACATTCAGTTTTCACCCACCTGTTTACGCTCACTTAAGCCATAAAGTATTTACGTGAGATCCTCTACACGATAGACATTTGGACTGCTGTGTGTGTATTTGAGCAGTGAGCACTGAGAACTGATCGCACGCTGTATGAGACTGAAGAATTGGAGCATGCGCGAGAGAGAGCACGATTCTTCATTAACTTTAAGTTAATTGACAACAAATTGTGACTCCCGGGAAAAAACAGGACGTCTGGTCACCCAGTCCCTAACCCTTCGGGTGCTGAGGCCATTGTTTCAGATCGCTAGTTCACGTTTTGGTAGCCTATCCGTCCACTGCGGCTGCCATACTGAGACTAGATATAACGCCCCTTATCCAATGACAGAGACGCACATTTTGAAAGACAAGACAGTTAACTTAGCCTATAGGATGTATTTTGAATGTCCGGTAGTCCTCAAATAACATTTTAGTCCCGTCTCGTCGTGTTAACGAAGACGCGGCATACATTTCGTCATAGTTGTTAATCATCAGATATTAGTTTTAGCTCGTCAATGTCTCGTCTTAGTCACAGAAAAAAGGTTCGTTGACGAATATTTCAGTGCTATGATAATTGCTATGTGTTGTGTGTGTAGGTGCACAGTTGCATCAGCTGACACAAGTGGGTTTGTCAAGTCGGATTGGACTGTATCCTGGAGTTGGCCGTAGTGTATCTGGACCTTCAGGATCAAGCTGGGCTCAGTACCGCTCAGATGAGGAGATTTCCAGACCAGGATCCAACCGAGAGGCTGTAAATCTAACATGCACATTCATAATAGTATATATAAATAGTATATCATAAAATATGGGATGTTATAAAATTCCAAAACTGTGCTATTGGATTACCAAAGCTTTGCAGTTTAGCTGCATTCAATAAAAGTAATAAAAAAATCAGTCATATAAAGTATA
This sequence comes from Ptychobarbus kaznakovi, assembly GCA_027422405.1. Taxonomy (NCBI): domain Eukaryota; kingdom Metazoa; phylum Chordata; class Actinopteri; order Cypriniformes; family Cyprinidae; genus Ptychobarbus; species Ptychobarbus kaznakovi. Next base: position 39,759,992 of record CM049795.1, read on the forward strand.
ATGGCGATCAAGTAATGATAGCAATTACATCATTTAATTTGTTTAATTTTATACAAGTTCATTAAAAAAATTATTTGAATTGTGTATCTAATTTTAAAGAAAGAATTATACTAATGTAAGTAATTTAAAAGTATTTTATTTATATTAATTCAAATTTATTTTATTTATAGTATATAATTTTGTAGTAAGTAAGAACAATTCAAATGTATATTTTAAATCTATATATATATTTAATCTATCTATATAATGTATATTAGTTTAATTCATTGTGTTTACATATGTGTTAATTTTTTTCCTGAATTGTTGAAATTTTATTCATAATTTTTTATCTCCCTCTCTGATTCTCACAGAATATATTTACATGTAATGAATTGAAATTTATTTAATTTAATTATTTAAGTTTTATTTAAAATGTCAATTTATTGTACATTTTATTTTGTTATATATTTTTTTTATATTTTATTCTTGATTTCTCTCTCCCTCTCTGTTTCTCACAGATACTGACATTCCCAGAATACTCTTCATCACCAGTATTCCAGATGCCCAGGACGTCCCTGCAGGATCCCACAACACCCCAGGGTCACCTGGAAGCCTCGAACGCAGGGTACATCGCCCCTGAGGAGCGTTCTCCACCCCCCCAATCCTCTGCCTCTCTCATCAAGGCTATCAGGGAAGAACTCCAGAGACTTTCTCAGAAACAGGATGCTGTTGTCAGCTACCAGAGTTGAGAAAGACCATCCCAAAGACCCCAGCCCTGGTTAACTTCCCGATGTACCACATAAACAAACTTACAAATCCAAACACAGCTCCATCGCCGAGAAGCTGCTTTACACAAAATCTAAAACAAAAATCTTCAGATTCAAGTACGGCTGGTCTGTTACCTATGAAGAATGACTCGCAATCTTCCATACTGGAATTGCCAAGACATGCACAATTTAAATTCCACTGCTGACATGCAGAAAATAAACTTAAATACCCTCTCCTATAATTCACAAAGAAAAAAAAACTCATGTCCAGACTGTTTAGAAAAATAGACAAGTCTCCCCATATTCAGACTCTCAATTTGCATGCTGAGAGCTGTGAACCTTCAAGACTTCGTACTGACTGTAGCTAATGTGAAAATCCCTCCCCTTCGGTTCCATGTCTCTCAAAGTGCTTCCTCCAAATGGGTCATCTTCATGTCTCTGGACTTCCTCTGGTGCTAAACATCATTGCTGGGCTCCGCCACGATACCACAATTCAGCCCTGCCCAAAAACTCTAAAGGGGTGTCCTTTCCTTTTCCTGTTCTCCCATTTATCAAAGATGAGCTCTGTTCCAAAAGCTAGTGAGTTGCCAGTGAACGCAAAACGTTGTCTGTCGTTCATGAAAGAACAAAAAACGGGGTCGCGCTTGAAAAAGGTTAAGAACCGCTGTCTTAGAGTATCACATCATTAGCAACATGCTAACATGTCAAATCCTGTAAACATATAAATATATAAAAATATATTATTTGCAAGTTTTTTTTTTTGAGTATCGCGCGATTAGCTTAGCAACATGCTAATGCCAACCCGTGGACGGGACAACAAATATGTTGATTATAAAGTAATATTTAATTCTATAATGTTCATAAAACCTCAAAAATATGTTATTTTGCTCAACGTGAGATTTATTTAGATTTATACTAGTGCTGTCAAACGATTAACCGCATTAAAAATACAAGTTTTTATTTACATAATATATCTGTGTGTAATGTGTATATTTATTATGTATATATAAATACACACACACAGTATATATTTTGAAAATATTTACGTGTATATATTTATATTCATATCATTTATATTATATATAAATATATTTAATATATAAACGTAACATATTTTCCTTAAATATTTACATGCATGGGTTTGTATTTATATATACATAATAAATATACAAATTACACACAGATATATTATGTAAACAAAAACTTATATTTTGGATGCGTTTAATCGCGATTAATCATTTGTCAGCACTAGTTTATACTTATTGGAATCGCATCTCATTAGCTTAGAAACATGCTAATGTCAAAATTTGGATGGGACAAGAAATTGTTTTATTATATTTGATAATCTATATTTAATTCGTTAACGTTCATAAAAACTTCAAATGTTTTATTGTACCCAACATTTGGGAGTACTGTGTATTTTACTTATTAGAATATCCCACCGCTAGCTTAGCAAAATGCTAATGTCAAACTCTAGAAGGAGCAAGAGATATGACGATTCAAAAGTAATAATTCATTCAATAACATAAAATCTTAAATTTGTACCCAACATCTCAGAGTATTTCTATACTAATTAGAGTATCACGCCATTAGCTTAGCAACATACAAATGTTAAACAATTGAAATCAACTGCAAAATCGAGTCAGTTTGTGTTGCTGCCTATATAGTGATTTCAAAATGAGCCACTTATTTAGGTTCCATGACACTGTCTTTGTAGAAGGTGCTGCAGCTCACTGGGTTTTGGAACAGAGCTACTATCTGTCACGGTCTTCAGGTACTTGAGCTCTGGGTAATTCAGACTCTGCAGGGGAGGGAAGAAGAGTTGTTGTTGGGATCGTAAACAGTGAAGTGAGTTTTTGAGTCAGCCCACATGTGGAGATGACGGACAGACGGCCTCAGCTGCTGACCAGCATGGTTCCCATGCCGATAACATCATGATATTTTGTCCAACCCGTCTGCATCTGAGGAAAGGTATCAAAGCAAGCATTCATGATGCCCGTGTTTATTCTTTTAAGCTCTTTTTGCAAGTGGGTTTTGAATGTTGGCTGTCCAATCAGTTCTTTTTAAAGTATGGCTGGGGTAGTTTCTCAGTTTACAGATCTTAATTTTGCACATTTTCTCATCTTTGCGCATTCATATCATTAAGATGATGGAAGTCAATCAGTTAAAGAGTTTATTGTGGAAAAGAGAGACAACTATACAGTAACTATATAAATATATAAGGAAAGATATGAGTTCATATACATATATTGCATATTGATGTATCAACTCATTAAGCACAAGCTGATTATATGTTAGATTATATGTTAAGCATATTAGATTGTATTTATTTTTTATTGTTATGAAAGTATTACGTATTAAAGATGTGGGAAAATGTTGCAATGGGACTTTTAAAAAAGACCAAATCACTGTTGAGGCATATAGTTATTTAGCTTCGTAATTCAGTAGGCATTTTCTATGTATTTGGTCATGTGGATTTGCACAGAGGTATTGATATAATTACTATAAGGAAATGTGTTCAGGTTAAAGGCCTTGATCAATAATCGGTTTTAATTCTCTGTCCTATTTTTTCATCTCTTTATTTTTTTTTCCTATTCCTCCGTTTTTTTTATTTTTATTTTTTTTTTTGTCATAGTGGGTTCCCACAACTGAAAATATAATTTTAAAATAGTTTCAAGCTTGAAAAAATGTTCATTAAAAGATCAAAACTGATGTAATTAATATAATATTTTCTAGAGTCCTAAAAAATATTTAATTAACTTGAAATGTATCTTTGTGAGTGCGATAAAATGATTTCCAAAAATCAGAAATGACTTGAAAAGTCATGGAAGAAAGAGTTGTGGAAACCCTCGTTTCTTTCTTTTTTTCTTTTTTTTTGCATCTATAATTTTCCTTCCTTCGTTCTTTCTGTTTTTCTATCGGTCATGTAGACTCCCTAATGGGCCTTAAATCGGGACGCGTGTGAAGTGATGGATTATGCTTTATTTCTTCCTTGTTTATTTTGTGTGCTAATGTCTTGATAGGCATGCTAATAGTCTAAAAATATCGAAATATACAAATAAGCTTGATAGAATTTAGCCTACTTTGAAAGACTACTATGTAATGGTTCATGAGACTAAAAATCAATGGTCAAAGCACAGAGAAACCATCTGATCATCAACAAAAGAAAAAAAAGAAGACATTTTCAGTATTTTGTCATTTATAAACTTGAATAATATTTTTGAAAGTATTTGAAAATCAATATTTATGACTAAAATATATAATATAAAAGGAGTATTAATATGTAAATGGACATTTCTCCATATTTAAATATTCAGTATGTAGTCCACAGCTGACCAGTAAGAGGCAAACATCATTGGTAGACTACCTTTCCCACTGTGCAAAGACCAACTGGGATTCTTTTTATTCTTTCTTTTTATGTTCAATTTTGCCGATTTCTTGAACTGTATGCATTCATAAAAGACTAGGTTGAGAATAAGTGTTATATTTACAGTCATTTGATTAACATGGTGCTACTCAACGTGTGTGTGTGTGTGTGTGTGTGTGTGTGTGTGTGTGTGTGTGTGTGTGTGTGTGTGTGTGTGTGTGTGTGTGTGTGTGTGTGTGTGTGTGTGTGTGTGTGTGTGTGTGTGTGTGTGTGTGTGTGTGTGTGTGTGTGTGTGTGTGTGTGTGTGTGTGTGTGTGTGTGTGTGTGTGTGTGTGTGTGTGTGTGTGTGTGTGTGACTGTCTGAAACCATCAAAACCTTACAGCACTGAACTTAATCACATCTATAGCAATTATAATATACAAGTTCTGTGATTAACTGAATGCTGTGTGTGTGTGTGTGTGTGTGTGTGTGTGTGTGTGTGTGTGTGTGTGTGTGTGTGTGTGTGTGTGTGTGTGTGTGTGTGTGTGTGTGTGTGTGTGTGTGTGTGTGTGTGTGTGTGTGTGTGTGTGTGTGTGTGTGTGTGTGTGTGTGTGTGTGTGTGCGCGCAATAGCATACCTCCCCTTGTCCCTATGTCGGTGCCATAGAGGATGTAATAGGAATGTAAACGAAATCTTACAGAAAGTTCATTTTTCATTGTATGTAAACTACCTAAGATCTAACGACATTCTGATCTTTTTGTTGAAGATGCTTACATCATCTTTGTGATCCTATCATTGAGGAATATGTATATTTCTCTCATTCTGTCTTATTTCTTTCTCTCTTGGTCTCTGCAAACTGCATCCCCGTATTTGATGTTTAATGTCTCTATATTGTTGTGTAAATTAAATAATAAACAATGTGCCGTCAATGATGTCTCTTTTGTGTCAGTGGGTAGAGGTCCATTATCTAATACAATCTGCGATGCAGAATAAATCTAAAAAGAAGAGATTAATAATACAAATTTATTTTAAGCTATTGGTTTTATCTATCTATCTTTTACTCAACAGATCAATATTCAGATATGGTTGATAATAAGGCTTCAATAAAATAAAATGGGCCAATTTATAACAAGTAAACAAAACAAAGCAGAGATGTATTTACTGTTCTTGTAGTCATAGGCTACAATTGTTCATATTAACATACGGCTATTCATTAAGAGTATGTTCCCTAATAGACATTTGCATAGGCTATATTACCTAAAAATATATAAAAGGCTTCTTTCTAAACGTTCGAGATGAAATTTAGCACGTAAAGTTTGGGACATGTTACGTAGTGATTTGCTGACTCGAGAACTGCTCGGACCGATTCAGTTCGACTCGTGAACAAATGTTCGGACTGGTTTCTGAACAGGTTCAACGTGTTCATTTAGAAGATTCGACTCAAAAGAATGAATCATTTACGAATAGGACATCGCTGATATGCGAATGAATTAAATGTTGCTATTCAGGATATTTTTGACACTCCTTGTTCGCTATAAACCTGTAAAGTTACTCATGTCTCCTGCCTAACAGGTCCACGGAATTACATTGTTTCATGTTCTAAACAGTGTCCACAGCACTGTTTACATAATACAAAAAAATAGGTCAGTAGATGAAGGAGAAGAGCAAAACTAGCCTAAAACCTGTTTGTCCACTTTTACTAAATAGCCCTCGCTTCCTTTTAAATACAGTAAAGAAACCCAATCGTGGGTGTGACATCTCAGAAAAAAAGAGACATGGCCCTTTAAATGCTAAGCCGAACCCCTTCCAGGCTGAAGTGACGTTTACCTGTCGGCAGGTATATTCGGGTGTTACTGCGGGAGAGGTTGATGATGCATCTTTTCAAAGGGAGTATTAACATTTAGACAGAGACAGAATTCGGATTATAGTACATTATAGTACATAGTACATTCGTGATAGATACCTGTTGGATTTATAGTTTTGAAATCTGCCGGACCTATTTTATCAGCGCTTTGCGAGACTGATTTGCATAAATCGCTGTAAGGTTTTGGCACAACATACGGGAATTCTTGAACAGGTGCCTGTGAAATAGGTACAGTATAGCTCAAAAGTGTCCATCTGGATGAGATGCGATGGGAAAAGCGTCGACATGACAGAGAATCGTGTTTGATGACCTCATTTCATCATCCGATGTTATAGTAAGAATTGATTTTATTTACTCAGAAATTTCACAATACATTAATTAAATGCTTTGTGATGTACTTCTGTCCCTCAGAAATATTATTGTAACATAAATAATTATTACAGCACTTAAAAATGCAGTAGGCCTACAGTGAAGGTATATCAAGTAGTCATATCATGCTACTGAATGATTAGCCTATTTTATCTTGCATGGTATTTGCTCAGCAATGTCATCAAATAATATAATGATATTGCCTTGTTTTTTTCAAGAAATTAAGGTGTAACCATTGTTCTTATCCAAAAATGGTGTTGTCCTGGTATGTGTGGTAACCATGGTGCATGTCCAAAAATAGACCATGTCCGAAAACATGGTTTAACAATGTTAAATATCCCAAAAAATGTATAAGAAAATATGGTGTAACCATTGTTCATGTACAAAAACATAGTATTATTGTACTATATGTCCAGAAACATGTTGTAACCATGGTGTATGTCCAAAAGTAGGCGAATACCATGGTACTGTGTCCAAAAACATGATATAACCATTTTAAATATCAAAATGAAAAATAGTGTTATCTTATATGTGTCCAGAAATATGGTGTATGTCCAAAAAAACATGTCCAACACGTATATTAAAATCTCCATACTTAAATATTGATTTATTACTTTTAGGTTTACTTACTATTCTCTCTGTACTTACTATTCAGGAAATTAGTAGAGTTTTCAAACAGGATGGCATTAAAGCGTTCGTCTTCCATGAAGACCCAGCTGGTCGATGCCATTCAGCTTCAGGAGATGGAGGTGGAGGTGGAGGAGGAGGAGATCAACACCAGCAGCAATAATAACACACCTGCCGAAGCTGCTGAGGCCAAAGGTGAAGGACATACAAACAAAACAACTAACACAAAGCACTCGTGTTTATACTTGTGAGCAGTCAAGAAGCATCCAATCATCTTAAGCGTTTTTTTACTTCTGTAGCCCAAACAGAACCAAAATGCTACACCGTGGAGGAGGCTGTGGAGAGCATCGGCTTTGGACGCTTCCATATATTGATTTTTATCATCATGGGTAGTGCCAATGTAAGAAAACTGCATCTCTGTAATTCATTAACCTGCATACTGTGTTTTTACTGTTTACACATTGCGTTGCTGATGTGCTGTGTGTGTAGATAGTGGAGGCAATGGAGATCATGTTGTTGGCTGTGGTTTCTCCTGAGATCCGCTGTGAATGGCATCTAGAGGATTGGCAGGTGGCCCTTGTCTCCACGGTGAGGAGCTCGTCCAATCAGAGCCCTTTATTTTGTTTTCACTCTGAAGTTTGACAGGAATGGAATGTTGTAGTGCGAGATGCGCACATGTGACCACCCGACCAGTTTGGTTTATCTTTTTGTATCGTTTTGAAGGTGACGTAAGGTGTATTTCATGTTAAACAACGTATTTGTGTAAAATGCAAGCATGCATTTTTTTCTATAGGCTACACTTTTTTTCTATAAAATGTAGAAATAATAATTTACAGCCTTATTTTGTTTGTGTATGTGTATGACTTTAGATGGTGTTCCTCGGTTACATGGTCTGTGGGGCCCTCTGTGGTTATATTGCTGACAAATATGGACGTTGGAAGGTCAGGCGATGTTTCGTTTGACTCATAAGTGCTAGAGTGTGGATTTTGGGTAAATTAGATGAAATAAATGTGTTTGTGTGCACAGGTGGTGTTTGGAGGCTTTATATGGGCATCATATTTTTCTCTGCTGACTTCATTCTCTCCATCGTATGGCTGGTTCATCTTCCTGCGCTGTATGGTGGGCTGCGGTGTCGCTGCCACCTCTCAAGGGTGAGATTACGCAAATATTTTCACATAATTTCCATATGTACAAACCTGAAAATCATAGGAAATAATTTTTTTTTTAAATCAAGCCTGAACAGTTATGTAAGCTCGCTAAATAAAATCTTTAAAGTCATATATATTTATACATGTATATACAGTTTTGGCTTTTTGCAAGACTTGTAAGGCATAGAAACGTTTATGTGTGAGCAAATTTTTCACTCTTAAAAATAAAGGTGCTTCACGATGCCAAAGAAGAAAATGTTTTATCTAAAAGGGTGTATTCACACAGGAAAGTCCGATAGCTCACTTGCTTTGGTCCGGACCAAATAGAATGTTTGTTGTTGTTTGGTGCGGTTCGCTTTCACACTGCCCTTTTTGCAAGTCAACCGGAAATTGTAAACAAAACCACACGTGTGCAAGACAGGAGGTCATCCATTCACTGGACAGAAATTCTCACGCAGGGAAAACAGGAAGTGCAAAAACAGGCTAATCGTGGAGATCTTTCGTAGTGCAATTTTTATTCATTTACTGATTTGCTGTTATGAGATACTAACGCAATATGAAGAAACTTATGAGCATCAAATGAGACAATGTCATACGATGTAATTACAACTTGCCGAAAATAAAATCTATAGATATAAAACACTTAAAGCATATCAAAATGTTAGTTTAAACATTTAACCTAGATAAATGTGCGCTAGGTGCATATCCAATCGTTTATGTGGAGAGTGGAAGCTCTGAGAGCTGAGAGTGGAAACAAATTAAATACTCTGTATGTGTTGCTCATAACGGTAAGAATAATACATAGTTCGGGACTGTAAACGGTCTATTTTTATTTGTGTGCACTCACAATATCAAGAAAGCGTAGTGCTTTTCTAAAATAAAGAAAACTAATAGGATGCGCTTGCCGTCCCAGTCTTGAACAGGAGCACTTCACAAAGATGAACCGAAACTCAGTGAATATTTTCCTTACAGACACGATTAATATTTCTATAGAAAGCTTTGAATTACTACAAAATAAATAATTCTTATCCAAAACAAAAACTCTTTCATTATAATCCGTAAAGACGCCTTTCTTTCTAAAGAAGCATCCAATGAGGAGATGGCGAGTCAGGATTTTTTGTGACACTCAGAAAATTCTCGTTTATTAATAAATAATTCAAATATCTCCTTGCCATTTTTCCCCAGACACAATCATTGTAACTTTTGCTGGGGCTTTGCATTGATTGCAAATGCATTGAATTATTCCCCAAATTCTCTGCTATTTTCTTTCTAAAGGTTTGTTTTGAAGACTGAATTCATCCCGGCCAAATACAGAGCGTCTCTGCTGCCTCTTGCCTCAGTGAGTGCAAAATGTGAAGTTATGTTTGACCTTCAACTGGGAAACCTTCAATACTGACCTTACCTGTGATTGGTTGACAGATCTTCTGGATGCTGGGATCTATGCTTATTATTATTCTCGGTATGACGGTGGTGCCCACAATGGGTTGGCGCTGGATGATCCGTTTTTCTATCATCCCCAGCATCATTCTCATTGGACTCTTCATGGTGAGTTTTGTCTAAATGCTACTGAAACATGCTGAGTGATGGAAGTAGATGTTTGTCTTTGACTCACTTGCTCACTCTTTTCCTTTTTTAGTTTATTCCCGAGTCTGCTCGGTTCCAGGTCTCAGCAGGGAACATACAAGGGGCCATGTCTACTCTTAATTGGATCGCTAGGATGAATGGTGCCACCTTACCTGAAGGAGAACTACGGGAACCTGAAGTGGTGAGTATGAGAAGTTCCTTTTTCTTTATCTGTGTCTTTTATGACTCTAACAGTTTATCAGCAATAAGCAAATGTAAATAAAAAAGAAATCATTTTATATTGCTTAATATCATTTCCATTAATATATAGATTATAAGGATTATCTGACAGTAAAAATTTAGGACACACTATAAACCAATAATGAATTATTTTCAAATTATGATAACTTGTAAATGACCAATATAAAAATGGTAAATAAATTACAAATTAAACATGTGAATTTAGGCATCACAGCATAATAATGTAGTGTGGAAATTTAGCTCGGCATCACATTTTAACGTTTCATGATCACGTTTTCAAGATGAGAAAGGTTTGAATCTAAAAATAGTGAAAATGAGCATGCACAATTAAATATACAATATTTACAGATAAATAAAAAAATATCAGCCAATTACCAATATGGTGCTGATTTGTACACTAATACAAATATATAGCCAGACACAAAACATACACACATCTTACTTCTTTATGTTTTGTGTAATAATGAAGCCTGATTTCAAAATACATAAATAGTTTGAGACAGTAGGCATGTATTTTTAATAGTTATGAAGTATCTGGAAGTGAAAAAGGGAACTCATCTCTCTCATCTCATGATCATCTTTGCATTTATAAGAGTATAAACGCGCTCGAGTGCAACTAACAGGACTATTTGTATTCAGGCAGAAAGAGGAAATGCCGTCGTTCTGATCAGCCCGGCTTTTAGAAGAACATCACTTTTGCTGTGGTACACATGGTAATGGCTAATACACTTCCCTTTGGTTTGTTTGTTTGGTGTTGTGTGTATGAAATCAGCAAAGACACTTGCTTGGGTTACTGTGCTAGATGTCATTATTCATCCACAGGTTTGTGGCCTCCTTCTCCTATTATGGCTCGGTTCTGAGCAGTTCTGAGTTACTGGAGAAGAATCTTCTGTGTATGACGGACGCTGATCCAGAGCACCAGATCAAACACAACCAGGAGGAGGCGCTGTGTTACTGTATCCCATTCAACATGGCTGATTACCAGACTCTCCTCATCAGCTGTTTGGGCGAGGGGGCACGTGAGTGACCTTTGACCTCTCACTCAACCTTGTTTCACACACTCAGCTCAGTCGAATGTTAAACGTTTCTCCATGTGTTTCCTCTGCAGTCATACCCCTCAATATTTGCTTGTTAAATATATTTGGGCGGAAGCCCAGTATGGCCATACTTCTGTTGCTGTCGGCCTTTTTCTTCATGCTTGTTAATATTTGCACAACAATGTGAGTATATTATATCATATTTAATATATATATTTATTTAATAATATGTAATATATTTAATATTTCGATTTTTTTCCCAATGAGTTGCCAAGGAAAAAAAATACTAAAACAACCAAAACGGAAAAAAATTTATGAAAGCTATACAGATATATAAAGAACAAAAACTAATAAAAATGACAAAACACAACAAAATTACTAATATTTCAAATAAAATAAAAACATCAAATATAAATATTTCAAAATAAATACTAGTTCAAAATATTGTTAAAAGCTATAATGATATATTAATGATACTGTACTTCACTAGTCCCACATTACATCACACTATTTATTTTATTGCATATTTATGTAATTCTGTGTGCACTTAATGTTGAATTATATTTTGTACCTGCTTGAAAGTACATACTGCTTTTATTATTGCTGTAGTAATTAATTAATTATAGTGCCACAATGTGCGTGGATACTATTAGTGTTACCATTCATTGTGTTCAATACAAAAACTCATACATATTGTATGCATATTATAAACAGTGTACATAAACTATGCTGAAGATATAGTAAAAGTAGTACGGTACTATGCTAGTTTGCACATTTTGTGGCCCTACTGTGACCTCGTGTTAGAAGTGCAGCTGAAGAAGAAAACTAAAAACTGTTTCTCTCCCTCGGCAGGTTTGGTTTCACTGTACTGCTCTTCCTTCTCCGCTCTGTGGTTTCCATGAATTTTAATGTGGTCTACATTTACACAGCAGAGGTAAGACTCGACATGCAGTATGAACACTCCACTTACTTTTAATGGAAGAGTTCACCACACAATTCAAATTGTCCCGATTGGTGTTTGTGTACAGGTTTATCCCACGGCTGTGCGCTCCATTGGAATGGGCTTTTGCACATCCTTCAGTCGAGTTGGAGGAATGATCGCACCTTTTATTGCTCAGGTGCTCTATGTGTTTTACTTTGCATATGTTTGTGTGTGTGTGTACATAAAGATCCGTGTTCAAATCTGTGTTTAACACATTTGATTTACACAAAGATAACACTGTGTTTGCACGTGTCATAGGTGTTGATGTCTAGGTCTGTGATTCTGGCCCTGTCACCGTTCGCCACGGCGTGTGTGATTTGTGCGGTGGGAGTGGCGTTTTTGCCCATTGAGACCAGAGGACGTGCATTACTAGTAAACTTCTTCATATTTTCTCTCAAAACAGATTTTAACTGAGGTCAAATTGAGAGTTTAACAACTTGACATTTTGTTTTGTTCCTCTATTTCAGCAAGATGCCTGAAATACACCAGATGGAAATGAAGAACTTTGCACTTTTGTAACAAAACATGATCTCATATTAAAGCTGGAACAATTTTCTATGAATTTTAATGTTGCCTGATGTGTTCTTGTTGTGTTCTTTATGAATAATCATGCGAAATCTTTTAAAAAAAACCCATTTCCTGTGTTAACATAGGCCTATTTCTGATTTTAACAGGAAATCAGATTGGGACACATAAAAAAACACGATTTACTTAATTTGGTGGCAGGCCGCAGGTAGAATTAAGAAGAGAGGGAAATCCTATGTTACTGAGCATTTTATTGGACAAAATTCTATATGCTCTCATGAACAAGATTAGTCATCAATATCTTTAGTCCTTTTTTCCACAAGTGTAGGTATCTGCTTAAATTTTGTTTTGTTAACATTTTGGAGTAGGCCTACACTAGCAGAGATTCGTTTAGGTCATAATTTTGTCTTTTGACAAAAATATAATTTATTTAGTACAAAAATATTTTATTCGTTTTTAGATTAAACCAAAAATTATAATATTGTATATGCTAGAAGCATAGCCTATCAGCATATAACAAAACCAAAACTGTCCATGTAAAAACCTAAACTCCTGCAATAACATCGTAGTATGTTGTGTAGTATTCCTGCTTCAGTTATTCATTATCCGTGTATTGTTTACGGAAAGAGCATATTCACGTTACGCATTCTGAGCAAGCACGTGCGTTAAAGTGCATTCGCGCCATATGTTTGCCCATACAAGTTGTGAAATTACGTTTATGCAGTGTATATTTCTGGTTAGGTTTCGTTTGGGTAAGTTAACTAAGCTGCTAGCAGTGATTCAGCTCAGTTAAAATGTAATTCTCGTCATGTTTCGTTTCGTAAACGACTATTTTCGAGCGTAATTGACTTAGTTTACGGCATGAACGCAGCGTTATTTAAATCGAAGGACCCTCTTTTCTTGGAGCCCAGTCTGACAGGAAACCATTCCCTGTTGTTTCCTCAGGGATGGCCCTCAATTAGACTAGCGAGTTTCTGAATTAATGACTGAAATTATGAATTTATCTTTAAACTACAATAACAGCCACTTGAGGGAGACACTACGCTCTTTTTGTGTTCAGCAGGGATAAAGACAGTCAACAGTGTGACAGTTTAAGGTAATGTTCTCCAGGTCTGTTTCCTCCACCTCCCTCCCTCGTCTGTGCTGTGTAATCTCTTTAAGAAGTCTCCGTCCCGGGGCAAATCAGATTAGATTTAGGGCTGCTTTCTATAACACTCCCAACAGCAACCACCAGCAGATCCTCCGCAATACTGAATAATGAATTTGCACGATTAACCTGCTCTGCCTGCAATATGGGAATCATCTACAGGCTGTATGTGACATAGGGATGCATGTGTGTGTCCTCAAAGACAATGTTTGTGTTTGTTGCCTGTTTGAAAGCGTGTGTGTAGAGGAGGAGTCAGCATGTGCCTGGTAGCTCCTTCCTCTGACCTTGGCTACAGAGAGATGTAGAGAGAAAGAGTAGCCTACTGTGTGTGCGTGTGGAGCGGTGGAGCTAATTCCTGCACTGCAGCAGTGCATATGAGACCAGAGTTAATGTGGCACCAACAGCTCTAGATCCACTTAGGAACTTGCCAGAGAAAAACAGGGCGAGAGACGAGGAAGGAAAGCATGTCAGCAGTATGTACACACCGCAGAGCAGCAGCACGGTAAATCTCACTTGCATTGAATGTATTTGTGTGTGTGTGCATGTGACAGTCTGGTGCAGCAGTCTTGAAGCTTTGTGACAGGATCTTAAGCAACGTATATTAGTTCATATTCTGAAGTAATATACGTTCCTTAAGATCCTGTCACAAAGCTGTTCAGATGCTCAATAGGATGTGGAAAGAGGTGACTGCATCTGCTGGATGATCATTCTTAATGGTGCATGCCTACATGGTAACACTTTGACACTATATACTCAATGAATGACTGTATAGTTTCATTAATATGTGCAAATGCTCTTATACAGTAGTTTCACAGTGTAATCAATGTCTGAATGGCTGACTAGAGGAAAAACTGTGATCGATCCTCTTTCTGCAGCACTTGCCTTGCGTTCTGTAATCCTCTGCTCTCAAACTGCACAGCAGTCGATCACTGAGACATTTGAGAGAAGAGAGAGGGGGGAAAGGATATTGATACAGGTCATTTATTTTTATGGTGATGCTTTAGGGTTTTCCCCTTCATTTAAATGAGGACCATGTGTGAATGACCTCCAATAAAACCAGGGGAGTTTTGAGAGTAACTTGTTCTTCTTCTTATACACAGTTTCCATGAACTACTTGTGAGCATTTTCTTTGCTTAAAGGAACAGATCATGCAGAAATTACAAATACTTTCATCATTTACTTATCCTGAGACTTTCTTTCTTCCGTAGAGCACAAAAGGAGAAGTTTAGCAGAATGTTCATGCTGTTCGATGCACATATGAATCATTAAATTACAGTACATAAAATGTATTAATATTTATTAGGCCATTAGTGGTTCCGACCATATACATGTAATTTCCTTTCCGAACATGGTATTCGTATTCGGGCACATCCCTAATGGGAAGTGTAAAATATCTTTGATTTATTAGGAAGTTAATAGTTAATAAGACACACTGATTTCTTGAGTCAGGTGTCAGGACTACCCTGTAGACTACTAGTACTATAGACTGGTGCATTTTTGCACCAAAATACTGGTGCGTTTGATATCCAGTGTGCACAAAAAATTTGATGAAAAATTGTGAATTGTGATTAAAATCGATTTTTAATCGAATCGTGACCCCAGGAATCGATATGAATCGGATCGTGAGGTACCGAAAGATTCACACCCTTAAAAAATAGTGCTACAAAAGTAGTCCAAATGTCATCCAAAGTCAAAAACAGCTTTTTTGAGGAACAGGCTGAAATTTAATTGAAATAATTTTCTTCAAAACTCAAATTTGTACAATTATATTTATGTGCATATTGAAATGTGGTACAAATGAGGTGTGAGGAGGAAGATTATTTTATGAACATTATGAATAACAAACATACATGTTGCTCTTTTTCAAGCGAAAATAGCTATTATGTGACATTAGTAAACTTAGAATAAAATACATGATCCTTTTATGGTGTTTTTTGTTATTCTTGGGATGTGACAGCCCCTGGTCACCATTCAATTTTGATGAGAGACTTTTCATTTCATCAAGTTAAGAGAAAGATTAGTTTGACAGTCAACTTGTCTCACCCATAATCCCCCTCTTTCTCCCAGTGGGTTGCTTTCCCATGAGTTAATACCAGGCTGACCCCATCTTTAAAGGCCCTAAACTTTAGACACTACTGCTTTAATGCATTTGAACAATCTAAGCACAGATAGATAGATAGATAGATAGATAGATAGATAGATAGATAGATAGATAGATAGATAGATAGATAGATAGATAGATAGTATCTATGCTCGATATTATACAGATATACATTTTAGATAAAACAATATAATCATAGGTGATGGGATTTTTTATTGTTCTTATTTATTTATTTAGTTGTTTGTTTGTTTATTTACTCAAAACATTTCCTAAAACATTTGTAAACAAAGATTTAGCATTATCAATTTAGCAAAGCTTTGGATTTTGGGAAAGTATTAACTAAATAATGGCTCTGAAGCTTATATTATATTTTTATTATATTTACAAATTATAACTATATTGTGTATTTATTAATATAGTATAATACATATTTATTACTAATCATTTATTATACTAAATATCACAAATTATGTATTTCACTTATATAATAATTTGTAGGAAAGTCCAAGACAATTCGATTAATTTAATTTCAATATAAATATATTGTGTCAATAAAATGTCTCTTGTAAAAATTTGTCTTGTATAAGCAGTGACACATTGAGTGTCATTGAGTTGAGGAGCTAATGAGAGACATGTGTCTGAGTGGAACATGATGTGCAGATGGGTAGCGAGAAATAAGAATGTGGCAGAACTTTTGCTGACGCATCTGCCTCACAGCCTATCGATGCAAATTGCTTTCCTTTTTATCTCCATCTCCATTCTCTGTTCCCTATTCCATGTTCATCTCTTCCCCGTATGTCCAAAATCACCCTGCAATCATGGGAAATAATTCCTCTTCCTCAGATGTCCTGTGTCTGGTGCCTTCTGGAGGTGAGCTGACTCCTGTGCGGGTCACTGGGGTCGTGTGAGGAGCAAATATGTGGGACGGCCAGTCTGAGACGTGTCAGCCACACACCCTGTTCGATGCCTTCGTGCAGGCCGCCACATGCAGGGAGACCCTCAGGGCCTTCCAGGAGCTGTGTAAAAAGCTGAAGCTGCATCCTGACGGTCAGCCGCAGTTCTACCACACCCTGAGGAGCAGACTGCATGATTGGAAGGCAAAAGCACTATGGGCCAAACTGGATAAAAGAGCCAGCCAGAGAGAGTACATGAGAGGCCATGCTTGCACCAGCACCACGGTACAAAGAGTCCCCCGCAGTGCATTGCAGGAGAGAGTTGTCTTTACTAGTGCACTGACAGCTGTTTCACATGCAGGTTTTTGTTGTGTGTTCAGTGTCTGATCATAGGTGCAGGTCCGTGTGGATTGCGGACGGCTATAGAGCTGAGATTCCTGGGCGCCAGGGTGGTTCTGGTGGAAAAGCGAGATGGTTTCTCACGGAACAATGTTCTTCACCTTTGGCCCTTCACCATCCAGGACCTCCGTGGTTTGGGGGCCAAAAAGTTCTACGGGAAGTTCTGTGCCGGAGCCATAGACCATATTAGTGAGTAAATGTGAACTTGAGATCAAAACTGAGTTGAATGCACATTTGTGGTTTTATTGTACGCAATTTATCAGTGCAAATTATTCCAAGGGAAAAAAACTGCTCCACCTCTGAAACAACTTCCTTTCCAGGTGACATCATTAAGGCCATGCAGGCTATTGGTCAATTCCCACCTTTCACAATCCAGTCTTTTTCTCATTATTCATCCTTTTTTTATCTATCCTATCCTATTTTTATTTATTTTTTGCTTTTAAAGGTGGCCTTGTTATAGATTTAAAAAAAAGATCTGTATTGTCAGTATTATCAATGTCAAATTTGCATTTCCTCTGTTCTTTTTTTACATCTACAATTTACTCTACATTTACCATTTAATATAAGAAATGTAGATTCAAAAGTTAATTTATATAATGTATAGTTTATATTTTACGTATTAAGTTAATTTAATCTGAAGCAGTTCTTATTAGGGCTGTGCTATTAATCGAGTTCGATTAACATGCGCATCTCGAGAGTAAAGCCGGTTTCTTGATTAGCAGTAAATCGCCATCACCTGTTTTCAGATGGAGCGGCAGTTAATACACAGAGCCGCAGTTCACTGACAAGCTACGCGATATCTCGTTAATAATCAAAGGCGATTCGTCTGCAATTATGAACTCGATATTGCCTAGCTTGTCAGTCAACTACGGCTGTGTAGTAAATGCCACGATTTACTACTAATCACGAAACCGGCTTTACTGACGAGATGCGCATGATAATCGAATTGGATTAATTGCACAGCCCTAATTTTGTAGTGAATATCTATTTTTCATACTGTACATTATCATACATTTTGTAGTATTTAAAATAATATAATTTTTATTTATTTAGACTAAAGACCTACCATTTTCAATCTTTTAATTATTAATTTTACTCATGCATTTCATAATTTCAGTGAGTTTTATGATTAAAAGTCTGTAAATATAAAATATACTTTGAAAACTAGTTATAATACTTTACTATGCAGTTTTGCTTTATTAGTTTAATCTTATTTTAAGGATGTTGAAGATTAAGCACTACCAAAGAATTGTGTCAATTCTTGTAATCATTGTCTTTTACATTTAAATAAAAAATATATATATATACAGGTGCATCTCAATAAATTAGAATGTCGTGGAAAAGTTCATTTATTTCATAATTCAACTAAAATTGTGAAACTCGTGTATTAAATAAATTCAATGCACACAGACTGAAGTAGTTTAAGTCTTTGGTTCTTTTAATTGTGATGATTTTGGCTCACATTTAACAAAAACCCACCAATTCACTATCTCAACAAATTAGAATATGGTGACATGCCAATCAGCTAATCAACTCAAAACACCTGCAAAGGTTTCCTGAGCCTTCAAAATGGTCTCTCAGTTTGGTTCACTAGGCAACAATCATGGAGACTGCTGATCTGACAGTTGTCCAGAAGACAATCAACACCCTTCACAAGGAGGGTAAGCCACAAACATTCATTGAAAGAAGCTGTTCACAGAGTGCTGTATCCAAGCATGTTAAAGAAAGTTGAGTGGAAGGAAAAAGTGTGGAAGAAAAAGATGCACAACCAACAGAGAGAACCGCAGCCTATGAGGATTGTCAAGCAAAATCGATTCAAGAATTTGGGTGAACTTCACAAGGAATGGACTGAGGCTGGGGTCAAGGCATCAAGAGCCACCACACACAGACGTGTCAAGGAATTTGGCTACAGTTGTCGTCAGAGGCGTCTTATCTGGGCTAAGGAGAAGAAGAACTGGACTTTTCCAAAGTCCTTTTTCAGATGAGAGCAAGTTTTGTATTTCATTTGAAACCAAGGTCTAGAGTCTGGAGGAAGGGTGAAGTCATTTTGCTTGAAGTCCAGTTTAAGTTTCCACAGTCTGTGAGATTTGGGGTGAATGTCATCTGCTGGTGTTGGTCCATTGTTTTTTTGAAAACCAACGTCACTGCACCCGTTTACCAAGAAATGTTGGAGCACTTCATGCTTCCTTCTGCTGACCAATTTTAAAGATGCTGATTTCATTTTCAGCAGGATTTGGCACCTGCCCAACTGCCAAAAGAAAAAGTTGGTTAAATGACCATGGTGTTGAAGACTCACCAGACCTAAATAGAGAATCTATGGGGTATTGTCAAGAGGAAAATGAGAAACAAGAGACCAAAAAATCAGTGAGCTGAAGGCCACTGTGCCTGGGCTTCCATTCAGAATTTATTTAATACAAAAGTAGCCCCTACCAAGAGTTTCACAATTTGAGTTGAATTACTGAAATAAATGAACTTTTCCACGACATTCTAATTTATTGAGATGCACCTGTATTATATTATAATTTTGTGCTTTTAATAGTGCTTTCTGAAAACATTAGTGACATTGTCATTTGTTGGATCTGATTGTGTTGATTTCTAGTCTTTTCTCATTATTTATTTATCCTGTTTTACCCGTAAATGTTACATTATGAGAGTAAAATGTATTTGAATGGCATTTAATGTTTATTAAGACCATTTAAATCCCATTTTCATGTTAATTTGATTGTATCAACATCTATGTATGTGCAGGTATTCGTCGGCTGCAGCTGATGCTTTTGAAGGTGGCCTTGTTATTGGGTGTTGAGGTTCATGTGAATGTGGAGTTCAAGCATCTAGTCGAACCTCCAGAGGACCAGGAGAAACGTATGAATGTAATCAAATACAATTTCACCCTAATTTTAACTGCTAAATTAATTGTCAATTTTCACATTTGTCCCGTTCAGGTGTTGGTTGGCGAGCAAAGGTCCATCCTATCTCTCATCCAGTCAGTCAGCTGGAGTTTGATGTGGTTATTGGTGCAGACGGTAGAAGAAACACTTTACCAGGTATCTGCAAAAACACATGGTCTCAGGCCTGTTATGATCACAGATAATCCAATCAATGCAACAAACAGTCGGGGATTAATATGAACCCTTATTGGTCATGATAACAGTCTCTTCCTGGTTTCACACCATTTCGTAACTTTAGTTCCCCAGTTTCCGGCTGATTTACAATGGCCTTCCTTTTTTACTCTCACACATTCGTCAAAACCCAAAAACGTGTTGTGCACAATTTGTTCTGCAATTTGTCTTTCATTGAGGAAATGATGCCACTCATATTTTGGTTAATTAAAGGCACAAGCTAAAATCCTACTGCTTTAGACTTAAGACGTGTAAAGCAGTGTAAAAGATTTAGTACAAAAGACAAGAGAAAAGTTCAAATGAAAACTTAGCTACACTGTTGAATGAGATAATATATGATTTTGTGAATAGTCAGCCAGATATCACCATCCAGACATAATATTAAGGAATGTATTAGGGAATATTTAGTGTAATACTAGAGTGAAAAGCTATTTTATATTCAATGTCTCTATTTATCATGACTGTGCTGACAAAATCTAATATAAATACACAAACGGTTACTGAAATACTGAAGGAAACAAAAAGTCATCTTGTGTCATCATGAACTGAGGAACATCAAATGGTTGAGTGACTAGCGGTGGCAAGAAGCCTATCACATGCTCCCAGAGTTTCGCAGTCATCTATAACAGACAGTTCCCCTTTTCTAATTTTACCCTGTTTTGGACGTCACTAATTCATTTTCTGGGTTTCAAAGCCTCTGTATGATGGTTTTATTCGTCTGGGTCGGTTAGGGTTTCGCAGGAAGGAGTTTCGGGGGAAACTGGCCATTGCCATCACAGCGAACTTCATCAATCGCCACACCACTGCCGAAGCTAAAGTGGAGGAGATCAGCGGTGTCGCCTTCATCTTCAACCAGAGGTTTTTCCAGGATCTCCGGCATGCTACTGGTACTGAGTTATCTCATAATATCTTACCACACTAGATACCAAAACCTCACGTATTGCTCTCAAATGTATTTTAAGCAACTAACATAAATGTTTACATACAGCAGTTAAGCTTCTTCAAATATGAACAAGTCTTCATGTTTAAGATGATGAAAACAATAATGATTATCAGTCAACATCTTTTCTGTGCAGGAATTGATCTGGAGAATATAGTATACTACAAAGACGACACTCACTACTTTGTAATGACCGCCAAAAAGCAAAGTCTTCTGGACAAAGGAGTCATTCTGCGTGTGAGTTTACTGTCATGTGCATTCATCTGCATAGAGTACATATTGATTTGTGAGTGACTGTTCTCCTGTGTTTGTTTTGCAGGATTATGCTGACACTGAGATGCTGCTGTCCAGGGATAACGTGGACCAGAATGCACTGCTCTCGTATGCTCATGAAGCAGCTGATTTCTCCACCAATCATCAGCTCCCAACGCTGGACTTTGCCATCAACCACTATGGGCAGCCAGATGTGGCCATGTTTGACTTTACCTGCATGTATGCCTCTGAGAATGCAGCGTTGGTGCGTCAGCGCAGGGGACACCCTCTGCTGGTCACTCTGGTGGGGGATAGTTTGCTAGAGGTGAGAACAATGAACAATTAAAAAAATATATACTATAAATACATTTATTTGCCTTATTTCCTAGTAAAAGTCCAAATTACCTTAAAAAAAGATAAATGAATATGAGAAGATAATTTGCATAAGATTTTTGGAAGGAATATATGTGTGTGTGTGTGTGTGTGTGTGTGTGTGTGTGTATATATATATATATAAGTGCTGTCAAATCGATTAATTGCATCCAAAATAAAAGTTTGTGTTTACAGTACATAATATATGTGTGTACTGTGTATATTTATATGTATATATAAATATACACACATACATGTATATATTTAAGAAATAAGTGATATATGTATATGTGTGTGTATTTCTATATACATTACATGTAAATATATACAGTACACACATATATTATGTACTGTAAACACAAACTTTTTAATTTATACAAAATGTATTTTTTATGTATGTATTTTATTTAAATCAATATTCATGTTTTATTAAATCTCAATATGAATATCCATATTTTTCATACATAGCGATGTACATTAGAATGGTTTGATGTCTAAATTCACTCGAAGCATTTAAAAAGATTGATCTTTATTTTTATATAAAAAATGTAAATACATAACTATAGTTTAGAATTTTAATTTGGCACTATTTTGACCATAATATTATACAATAATTATCAAGTTGTTGGTATCCTTTGTTTTAAAGAATATACATGTATTTAGACACTCAATAATATATCATAACTAATTTTGGTAAGTTTTATGATTACATTTGAAAAACTATGTTTTGAAAACTAGTCACTAAAACTAATTCTACTAATAACTAATAATATACTATGCATTTAATCTTAATTTAAAATCTATTTTAACAATGTTTCGATAATTTTATTAGAAAGTAAGACAAAGACACTGATTAACAATATGATGCGATATGTTCTTTTTAGAACATTCTGAAAAAATCGGTGATATTTTCATGAGTTGTTTGCTCTGATTTTAAGCATCTTAGTGTATTTACACAGCTCTTTTTTATAGCCATTCTGGCCGATGGGAACAGGAATTGCTCGGGGCTTCCTGGCAGCCATGGACACGGCCTGGATGGTTCGCAGCTGGGGTCAGGGCAACACCCCTTCAAAGGTTCTGGCTGAGAGGTCAGAGCTAAAATGGGATCCCAATGAAGTCAAGGCAGAATTGTGAACAATCAGTTTTGACAAAGTAGGATTCTGTTCTAATATCCCCCTCCGTTTCTTCCCCGTCTCAGAGAGAGTGTGTATCGGTTGCTTCCTCAGACAACAACAGAAAACGTCAGTAAAAACTACAACCAGTACAGCGTGGATCCTTCTAGCCGCTATCCCAACATCAACACACAACTCATCAGCGCTGCTCAGGTTAGAATCTTGCAGTCTAATCAAGTCGTAATCACTGATGATGATCATGATGTTGAAAATGTGTGTACAGGTGTGTCATCTCATAGACACAGGTGAGGGTCCGGTTTTAAGTCTTGATGCAGTCAGCTCTCCACACCCAAGACTCACACGGCAAGGTGTGTGTTACTTCATATATAAACCACTTATACATTCATACACAATCTAACATGCTGTCTGTGTGTAGAGTCAATGGCTCGTTACAGTAAGCTTCTGAGCTGGTGTCAGGAGCAGACACATGGTTACATGAACGTGTGTGTGACAGACTTCACATTTTCCTGGAGGAGCGGCCTGGCCTTGTGCGCTCTCATTCACAGATTCAGACCTGACCTCATGTGAGTCCACACTCTTTACTCTGGGCATGAATGAGGGTTTTAGGCTGGTAACCTGGTTGGCAAAACTGTGAGTTGCTACTTTATATTGCTACCATTTTATTGGACTGTGGCACCAATATTTTTGGCCTGCTTCCCAGAAGGGACCGTTTTAAATATGTATATCTGCTAAAAAAAAATATTAATGGAGGATTCTGGAGTGCCATAATAAAACATATGTCATTACAAGCATCAGTAGCTAAATATATCATAAAATGTGTCAATACATAAATATACATTTAAATACATATTAAATGTATAAATAAAATATTTAATATATTTTATTGTCATAATGTAAATACATATTTTATTATTTATTTATTTATCCATTGACATGTTTATTTATTTCTTGACAGAATATAAATATATTTTAGTGCTGTCAAACGATTAATCGCGATTAATCACATCCAAAATAAAAGTTTTTGTTTGCGTAATATATGTGTGTCTACTGTGTATATTTATTATATATATATATAAATACACATACATCCATGTATATATTTCAGAAAAATATGTTATTTTTATTTATTAAATATATTTATTTATAATATAAATTATATGAATATAAATATAGACATGTAAATATTTTCAAAATATATACTGTATGTGTGTGTATTTATATATACATAATAAATATACACAGTAGACACACATATATTACGCAAACAAAAACTTTTATTTTGGATGTGATTAATCATGATTAATTGTTTGACAGCACAAAAATATAATGAAATCGAAATTATGAAATGTGTAAATTAAAAAGAAATGTGTAAATAACATTTTCCATTAGACTAGAGGTTTTGGGATTGTCATATTAATGAATATTTTTTAAAAGCATCATTAGATATATAGATAGAGATAGATAGATAGAGATAATACAATGTGGCAATAAAAATGACATATTTCATGATTTATTCATTTATATATGACATATAATTATTTATGGACACTATTTAGTTAATAAATACATATGTCAGTAAATAAAATCTATGTTGTGAATTGTGCCAATAAATAAACTTTGATGATGTTTATTAACATTTTATAAAGTGTTTATTTATTGACTTATCTGTTTATATTATTTTAAAATGTAATTTTATTCAATTGTATTCAATTATATATATTTATTAACACTTTTAATTAAATATTTATGTATCAATATGGCTCTCCAAGTCCTCTATAGGTACTATTATATTGATGTGCTTAAGATTAAACCTGAAACTTTCATGAGGTTTTTAAGTGCTTTTATTCTTCAAAAGGAAACGTTGTAACTAAAAGTGTGGGCTGATTGTATTATTGCATGGAGGTTTTCTGAATGTGTGACTCTGACACTAGTGTCTTTGTTTCTTGCAGTGATTTTGCGTCTCTGGAGGAGAGTGAGGCAGAGTTCAATGGTCAGCTGGGTTTGGACATGGCGGAGCTGGAATTTGGTATTTGTCCTATAATGACCGGCAAGGAGATGAGCGCACTGGAAGAGAGTGACTCTCTCTGCATGGTTATGTACCTCAGTCAACTTTACGAGCTCCTCAAAGACACAGCGCCAGCTAGTGGTCAGGATAAGGCATAATCTGTTATTTTACTTTTATTTGGGTAATATTTTTTACCTTTTATCTTTATTAATACAAACACTTTTTTTTTCTCCGGACAGGAAACCTGAGTTCAGAAGAGAAAGCAGTTCTCTTCTCCAGCCCCAGGTCACCAATCTCACTGCTCAGCAAACTGGGACAGAGTCTGTCCCGTAAACGCAATCCCAAGGTTCACACACACACACACACACACACACACACACACACACACACACACACACACACACACACACACACACACACACTCACAGTTACACAACTGCACCTTTTTAGCAGCCGTTACCCACATGTTAAGATGTGCTATTCTTCTCTATCAGGATAAGAAAGAGAAGGTAGCAGATAGTGTTGGAAATGGAAAGAGGAGGAGAACAAGCCAGACTGGCCAGTCAGAAGAGGTGAGATGTTATTTATATATATTTAGTTCTGTAGTATATATACACTGTAGTTTTTTTCATCTGTTAAACTTTTTTTCTAAATTTTTGTTGATTATCTGTGATATTTTCCTGGTATAGGACGATGTTCCTCATGATGACAAAGAAAATAAGACTGCAGGAGTAACTCCTGGGTCAGAACCGAAGGTCACTGAGGGTCACAGCAAGGTTCGGTCCATGGCGACGCTACTGCTGGCTAAATTTGAGGAGAGCACGCCATCGGCCTCAGCCAGTGCAACTCGCCGACAGGTGTGTGAGTATTTGTGTGATGCATGTGTGCTATTACATACATAAAGGTGTGTTTGCATGTGCATGCATATATTTGTTTTACACCATGTCCTGACAAGGTGCAACACAGGTTTTCTTCTTTTCGTATTTGCTTTCTTTACTTAAAAAAAAACTAAGCAGGAGAAAGGATTTAGTGCTTCATCTCATCAATCAGACTTGATTAATAGTGTTCTGGTTTTCAGTCTTATAGTCACTCAAAAAATCACCATGTTTGATAGATGATGTCGTATTTGGTTTTGGTTGTGATCAAATGTTACACTGCCTCTTTTAGTCATGAGATTTGTAAAATTTTTCGATTTGATTTGTCATTTTTTTCCTAATATAGAGTGAGTTAGCTCGCCTTGCCCCTCAGCGAAAGCTGCTGATTCATCCAGTGCCTGCTGCACAAGCTAAGCATACACACTTCAACAAGAAGAACTAGAATTGGCAAGGCCTCTAGGCAGAGTTTATAATGTGTTTTATTAGATTAAATTAGATTCAGGTGATTGACAGTGACAACTGCAGGGATTTTTACACCAACAATGAATAATATTTTGATGTCCACCAACCCTACTTGAAATTAAGGTCTTACGAATGTCTTACAGGTTTGGAATGACATGAGGGTGAGTAATTAATGACAGTAATTTTCATTTTTGGGTGAACTATCCCTTTAAGAAAAAGCACACAACACAACAGGAGCTGATGTGTTTCCGTTACAAGGAATAGGTCAGAGTTCCCCCTCTGCCGATTTGAAGCGAGAAGGTAAAAAGACACATGTGCTATAAGATAAAACGGGTCCAGTAGTGTACATTTTTGTACACAAATGGCTAATCTGGTTCTGCTTTAAGCTTCTTTGGTCTCTGAGACGGTTGGCCTAGTATAAATAGGTTATGAAGGAGCTCTGTGTGTGAACTGGCCTAGGGCTCAACAGCCTATCAGTGACTGGAAGCCATGGAACATGTGATTTGAGGGTCCTAACTGAAGAATCTCAGACAGAGTGATTTATCTTATCCTCTATGCTACTTTGACTAATTTGACTTTGACTGACAGGTTTATATTGATGGATGGATGGATGGATGGATCAACTGACCTGCTCAGTTCACCCAAAAATTTAAATTCTGTCATTAATTACTCACCCTCATGTCATTCCAAACCCGTAAGACCTTCTTTAATCTTGGTAGATGAGGAGAGATTCCCCCATATGATTGGAAAGCACTTTGGGTGTCCATCAATACACAATAAAGCACTATGTCAAATCCCTCATTCATTTATTCATCTTCAGAACACAGAGTAAGATAGATAGATAGATAGATAGATAGATAGATAGATAGATAGATAGATAGATAGATAGATAGATAGATAGAATTCCTTACACAAAAGTAATTGTGATGCTTTAGCAAGCGGCACTAATGATTGGTTGGAAATTATAGGATGAATTTAATGGCGTTCACATCAAGGACAATAACTATAATGATAACCAAGGCTACAACATTTTAATAATCATTGTAATTTTGGAGAATAAGGAAGTCCACATGACAGCAATAACAATAATTACATGAGGGAATATCATTGGAATCATTTTCAGAATGTGTTTTTTTTCCAGTTGATGAACGATAAAAACATGTACAGCCAAAATCCAATTAGACTTTGAAGCACTCAGGCGGCAGATGTCATAACTGAAGTGTGTACTTATAATACATTATTGCCCATTAGTGTGGATGGTAATACAGCTATTGTTAAGGTTATCTTTATAGTAATAGTTTTTGTTGCCTTTCTCTATTTTCTAAGACCATAATGTAATTTCCACACCTTTATGCTTTCATGGATATTCACGCATCATTTCTTTTGATGGTTTTCATCTCAGAGCCATTTTGCATTCCTGCTTGTTTTCCACGCTCATCTTTTGATTTGTAGAGCTACATTCAGATGTATACGGGCGGAGTGAGCTCATTGGCTCAGCAGATAGCCGATCAGATTCAGAGTCAGCAGGATCAAGCTCCCAAGCTCCTTCACAGGAGGGAGTTGGTAAGAGTCCACATGTAGTACCGACGACAAATCTTCCCTAACACCGTGAATCTTCTTGTGTCCCTTGTAGTGCCTGTATTAATGTGCGTATGAGGTCTGTAACCCAACTTTGACTTTTGTTTGGTGTTATATTTGCTAATTACTGTGAGTGTGTGAATTCCTGCTCTAATCCAATGTCTCTTATAAGGCTCAATGCTTTACAGCTTGGTTAGACCGATCACACACAAAGTGTCATTCCATGAAAGTGCTGCAATCAAAAGTAATTTATTGTAATAATAATGATGATATAAAATGATTTAACACACAGTCACCCCAGTTCTGTCCTGACAGCTGTAGTTGCCCATGTTAAGCATCATTATTTGATTCTTGACCTTTGACCTCTCACCTGTAGGGTTCTCAAAAGGAGTTTCCTGTGAATATGGGCGGCAGTGATGTGTGTTATTTCTGCGGCCGTCGTGTTTATGTCATGGAAAGGCTGAGCGCGGAGGGAAAGTTCTTCCATAGGAGCTGCTTCCAGTGTGATCACTGCAGCACCACATTACGCTTGTCCAACTACGCTTACGACCAGCTACATGGTGCGTGTGTATGATTAATCACTTCATACTTTCACTAAGAAAATGATCATTATCAGTACTTTGTGTTTTTAAGATTTTATGCTTTAATCAAAAACAATGGTGTTTAGCTTTTAATGGATGTTGTCACAAGATGAGCGACACAGCGTGTGAAAATGGCCTGTTGTTCTGTGTTGCTGTAGGCGACTGTTTTCGGCCAAACAAACTGCTCTTTTGTTACCATTGCACAGTCATAAGGTCTGAAATGTGTGTATGTTGGAACAGGGCTTTTATTGTTGTGCAATAATAACAGTGGGACACACACACACACACACACACACAACTGAAGGCCCTCAGCAAAATCCCTTTTAAACATTTTTTAAAATAGGAATCAAAACACCAAAAGGTTCTAACTGATAGGATCGGATAGATCACATGATTCAAACACTTCAAGTTTAAAAAAAAAGAGGCGGCATTCGGACCGACTTCAAGCAACGGTATAAATAAGACATTTGAGTCCCTACATCAGCTACTTTTTTATTTTCCCGCTCTCTCGTGTCTTTTTTTCTTTTGGTTTGTACAGGGAAGTTTTACTGTAAGCACCACTTCAGCTACAGAATGACCAGCATGGCTCCGAGAAAGAGGCCGGCCCCACCTGTGGCCCCTCGACCTACTCAGGTAACCTCATCAGATCACCATTATACGTCTTTTAGATCCTCTATGTGCATGTTTTTAGATATATATATCAAATATAGTTTTATAAGTTATAATAGAAGGTGCAAGGTGGATGTCCAGTGGCAGTTGATTCCAAAGACGGGGGCAGCAATTGAAAAAGCCCTGTCGTCCTTTGTTTTTAAGCGTGAATGCGGGACAGTTAAGAAAGCCCTGTCAGAAGATCTTAGAGATCTGGAGGATGAAAGTGGAGTAAGATGGGGCTTGACCATTAAGTGCTTTAAAAACAAAAAACACAATTTTAAATTGAATTCTAAAATGGACAGGAAGCCAGTGACGAGAGGCTAAAATTGGTGTAACGGGATCAGTTTTCTTAGCCCTAGTCAACAGCCTTGCAGCAGCACACATGCATTATCAGTATAATGACTATGTACGTCTAAGAGATTTGTGAATACATTTATGTATAAACAGGAAAAAATTATTTTAAATTGTATAAACTGCACCATAGTTTTTATTTATTTAATTATTTTTTATGTTTATCATACATATTTAAATACATTTACATGTGTATATAACTCTAGTATTTGTTTATTCTGCATTCAAAGATATGTATTTTATTTAAAATATTTGTAGATAATTGTTTATTTTTATTTAAATAAAAATCGAAAGGCAATCGTAGAAAAGTTGGAATAACAATTAGTTTGATTAAAAAGTATTTATTTATTTTATTTATGGTAACACTTTATATTAAGGTGTCCTTTGTTGCACATGCTACATGTACTTACTATTATAATAATAACAATAAATGATGTGTAATTACATGCAAGTAACCCTAAACCAAACCCTAATCTTATCCCTAACTATATAGTAAGTACATGTAGTTAATTAAAATTACTCAGTACTCAAATGTATAATTATGCCTTAACAAGGATACCTTAAATAAAGTGTAACTTTATTTATTTCTGCATTTATTGACGTGACTTCTCTGTGTCTCTGTCTCTCCAGGCTCCCCCTGCTCCATACTCGGCTTCTACATCTTTGTCCTCTCTAGGGTCAGTGGGCACAGCCACCCCACCAGACTCTTGGTCCTCCAGTGCCCACCCAGACATAGTATCCAGCCTGGCCAAGAGACTGTGTGGTACCCCAGAACGCATTGAGCTGGAGAACTACAAACCCTGCCCAAAACAACAGGACAGTCCACTGCAGGAGGTCACAGAGGAGACGCTTGCACAGCACAACCTCAGTGCTAGCCTGCAGGAGAAAAACACAGAGGAGCAGTCCAGGTATAAAACATGCTCCTCTTATGTTACTAATATTTACTGGCATGTTTTCCCTGGATAAATCTGTCTCTTTTTGGCTTTCAGTAGCTCTGAGTCAGACCTAGAGGAGGAGGAGCTTGCCTGGAAGAAGGAGGAGCGACCGGACATCAGGACCAATGGAGAGAGAGAGTTAGACCTGGGGGAGGAGATAAAGGAGGAAGAGGGAGGAGAGAACCAGGAAAAACAAGAGGAGGAGACAGAGGATGAGGAGGAGGAAGAAGGAGAAATTTCAGAAGAAGAACAAGATGAGGGAGATTCTAGTGATGGTGGGTGTTTGTTTCTGTTAATTTTCTTTAGAAATGGCTCTGATTAAAATGAGTAAAGTTTGATTTTGTCTGACTATATAGTTTGTTTATTGCAAAGAAATCATCTTAAGATGAGGTGTTGTTCAATTTAATGTCTCTCAATATCTGTTTTTGTGTCATATTCCCACAATATGTTTGTGTGTGTATTTGAATGTGAGGTGAATGTTGTCATGCATGTTTGTATGTTTATTGTTGTGCATTCACCAATGAATGTGTGTGTGTTTTGGGGTGTGTTGACGTGTATGTGTAGAGGGTGAGTACTGCCCTTGGGAGAGGGAACGGCTCTCAGGGGTGTGGCATGAGGAAGAGGAGGCGGGGTTTGTTAAAGGTAGCACCGCCCCTGACCATTGATGGCCTTCATTAGCCTTTTTTGCATTATTTTAACTTAAACGATGTTGTTTGTAGGTTATTTCATTTGCAGGCTGTGCATGATTAATAGTGTGTTTTTAATGTGTGTATATTGCAATTGGCTTTTTATATTTTTGGGTTATGCTATGGAAATAATTTGCAGTTGTTTTAGTTTGCCTGTTTTATATATTTTGCTAATTTTAAGTCACTAATTTAAACAATGTCCTAACCAGGTACGACGACATGACAAGTATTTGCATAGCAATTTATTTGCTCACACTGAAAGCAATAATGCTGCACAATGTAAACAATCATTACTAATCCCAACACATGTGCTACATGGTGTAATGATTTGGTGTTTGCCACAACAGAAATAATTAAAAGCAACTTCCCTTGAGTGCACTATGCCTGGTTAGCACATACTTTTAATCACAGTTGCAGTTTGAGAAGTATAAATAAAGAAGTTAGCCTACTTTATAGATCCTAGACAGTAAACATTTATGCACAGCAAAAATTTACACAAAATGTAAAAAATAAATAATAAAAGATGCACATGGTACAAGTAATATTACACTTAGTTCATAACAGTAGCAATAGTTAAATGCACACTCATAATAGGAACTTTTTTAGAATTTATATTTATTTATGTATATATATTTCTAAATTAATAAATTTTTATGTTTAAATTAATATATTTAATTTGAAAACATGAATTTAATATTATTTTTATTTAGCTATTTTACAGTACATTGATTGTACTGTGAATTGGTGAGAAATATAGTTCCTGAATATGGATCTATATAAAGTGAAAAACCTCCAAAACAATACATTTGTTTTCTATAGTTTATTTGTACCATGATTGAACCCTCTTTAAAAATCTTATATTTTTCAGGCTGTTTTGTGTTATTGCTTGTTTAAGAGCAACTGAAAGGCTGCACCGCTTCCCCCACAAAACTATTTTATTGAGAAGATTCTAGAACTCCTCTAGAATTCTTAACCCATTCTAATAATTTTTTTCCCTTATCCTTTCATGCTTTTAATAACCAGAGTCATATGAAGGATACAGTGACGACACAGATATAGGCGCCAGCTCAGTCAGAGAGTCCAAACCATGTGACCAACTGGAACAAGAAGTGTCCGTTTCAGTGCACCAGTCCTCTACAGAGTCCCCACCCTCCTTTAAACCACCAGAATCAGGTCCCACACCTGAGCTGTCGACGAATCCAGAGAAGCCACCTGTCAAGAGCTCAGAGGTCGTAGAAGAGTTCTGGCTGCAGAGTGCTGAGATCAGGAAGAGTTTAGGCCTGACTCCTCTGTCTAGAGAATACGACCCCAAACATACAGCAGCCCAAACATCTAACATTAGAGAAAGCTTCTACACCTCAGTCGCCTACACACCATCCTGCAATACCAATTCTTCCAACCAAACGTTTAGAAACTGTGACTCCAGCACGCAAACTCCATCTCAAAGTACATCCCCGCCTGAACCATCTCACACTATGGACAGCGATGCAGGCGTCGCTTTAGAAGAGACGATAGGCCGCTGTTCTGTAGTCCACAGACTGAGCATCACTGTAGAAGGTTGTGTGATGGGGGACAAGCAGGATTTGGAACTCAATTCCACCTCATTTGGAAATGAAAGCATTTTAAATCCAGACACAGGTCTTCCTACTCCTCCGTACAGCCCATATAATTCCCCTCTTGTCAGCAAGCAATGTCGCGCCCTTCACCATTCTGAACCGATACTGGACAGAGAGGTTAGTGTCTTCTCATCGACCTGCGCTACTCCTGTTCCACAGCGGGATGGTTTTAAACCCGAGCTCGATCAAGCTCAGAGTCTTCCTCCAGATGAAATTGAGATCCTGTGCGGAGACGAGGCGGAAGGGGCTTCCAGACTGCCAGAAAGATCCGGTGTCACAGAGACCGTAGGCAGGATGGACAACCATAGGCTGGAGCACAGAAGGACGCTTCCAGACCGGTTGGTTACCCCACTGCTGGCAGGGGGACCGGAGGTCAGGCTTCGAAGGTCAGAGATGAAGCTGTGTGGGCCGGACAACAACATGGAGGAGAAGGATAAAAAGCGCAACTCGTTGTTCTCGCCTCGTAAAAGCAAGAAGAGCACGAATGCACAGCGGCTGAGGCCCAGCGGGAGCCAGGAAAGCACAAGTCCCTCTGGAAGACTGTTGTTTCGGTGTGTAAGAAGGACAAAAAGAGGAAGGAGGTTGCTATGGTGGCAGAAACTCTACCTGCCGCAACTAACACAGAGAGCAAGCGGAAAGTGTCAGGAATCATCAGAACATCAGGTGAGATGGATGGATGGATCTATAAATATACTGCACCACATGAACATGACTTTAAGGGTCTTTCCACATTGCAGACCTGTGTTTCCGGAAAAATCCAAGTTTCTCTGAAGATACAGATTTGTCCTGCCATGCTCTTCTAGAAAGATGTCCTCTCAGATCTCAGGTAATGTCAAAGTCCTCTCCACTCTCTCTGATCCTTAAGGTCACATTTAAAGTTATTCTGCATATTTTCAAGGGCAAAATGCAACCCAATTGGAATCCATGCAGTTGGAAATTTAGTAAAGGATATTTAGCTGCGTGAGTTGAAAGTGACGTCTGTGTGAACTGTGCTTCATATTTTGCCACATTATTGACAATAGACATATTCAAAATTCTGCTAGCTTTAGAATTAAATGGGGAATTTTACTGTTGTGCCTTTAAAGAGATAGTTAACCCAAAAATGAAAATTTTTGTCATCATTTACTCACCATCATTTCGTTCCAAACCCGTAAGACCCAAATTAAGATATGTTTAATGAAATCCGAGAGCTTTCTGGCTCTGAGTGTGTCATGGTACTCTCGTGAATGGCAGCAGAGACTGACACTGAAGAGAAGAAATCGTTTAATAAAGTTGTTTTTGTTTTCTTTACGCACAAAAAGTATTCTCAGAGCTGATGCCACATGGACTATTTTAATGATGTCTTTACTACTTTTCTGGGCCTTGAACGTTTCAGTTGCATTGCTGTCTATGCAGGGTCAGAAAGCTCTCTAATTTCATCAAAAATATCTTAATTTATGTTCCGAAGATGAAAGAAGGTCTTATGGGTTTGGAATGACATGAGGGTCAGTAATTAATGACAGAATTGTCATTTTTGAGTGATCTATGCTTTTGAAACTTCTATGTAACCGGCCTTTTCACATGTGATGCATCAGAAGTGTCAGAACAGAAGTCCAAGGAATTCAGATTGAGTCATTTTTGCAGCTTGGTTCCAATAAATTGTTTTTATCTAAAAGATGCCATGATTTCATAGTTCAATGAACTCCTTAATTTTTCAGAAAAATCAAGGAAAATTTGATTTCTCAAAATATGACTACGCTTTTATCTTTGCCACTCGTTTTCCTTTTGTATTGCTTTTTGTCCTTTACGCTTTCTTATGGTCCTCTTCAGTCTTCAAATAATTTCAATATTACTGTATACAACAATAAGACTCATTGCTTAGCATTTATCCGTGACTCCTTAGAGCTTTATAGCTGGACTAAAGGAATCATTTAATGCTTCGTTAGTTTTATTATTGAACGTTGGAGGTAATTGAATGTCTTTTTCTGGCTGTGCTCTTAGCTGTGTGAAGAACTGTCTGATATCAAGTCAGACCTTCTGAAAGAAACAATATACGAGAAGTTACATGAAGGGGATGAGGTATCAAATATGACAATAATTCGTTTTTCAGATTTTAGATTGTGAGAGCTGAATGTAGCTTGTGGTTATTAGCACATAGACGTGTTTTGTAATGGAGTTTGTGCTGTGGTTGGTTAACACTGTTTAGCTGTTATACTCAAAATACAGAGTACATAGAATATAAAATAATTAAGTTTCTGCCTTTTCTCTCCTGAGTCGCTTTACGTGCCTCATGCACTGGCATTCAAGAGGGCGTATGCTGTTAAGGTAGCATCTTTTTATTTCACCTGTGTTGAGCCCCTTCAATCTTTAAACCCAATGGCTAAATCAGCAACACTCAGCATCTTGTTCCTCAATAGAAACACAGCGTTTTGCCAGAGCTGCCAACCAAGGTGGCCACCCCAGTTTCGTCATGTTCGTCAGAGGTGGTAGGTGTTTGGGTGGTGTTCCCGGACCCTTCCAGCATAAGTTTCTGTACCACGCTGTTTCAGAGAGCAGAAACCGAGGAGGAACTCAACGCCAAGCTGACACGCCGGGTGCAGAGAGCAGCGCGCAGACAGGCCAAGCAGGAGGAGCTGCGGAGGCTGCACAGGGCGCAGGTGCGTGTGACGTGTTTTGAAGCATGCTTGTTTATGTGCCTCTTAAACAATGCGTATTTATTTTTGTGTATGTCATCTCAGATTATCCAGCGTCAGTTGGAGCAGGTGGAGGTCAAGCAGAGGCAGCTGGAGGAGAAGGGTGTAGCTGTGGAGAAAGCACTCAGAGGCGAAGCAGGTATCTGTCAATCATCTGAGCATCAGGAATCACAGTTTTATAGAATCGTTTAAATTGCTAATTCATTTTTCAATTTAAAGATTCAGAACTGATTGGATTTAGTTATTCAAAACGTTATTTTACTTTAAACATTATATTATATTACGTACGTATTATATTTAGTGCTGTCAAACCCAAAATAAAAGATTTTGTTTACATAATATATGAGTGTGTACTGTGTATATTTATTATACAGTATAATAAATACATTTATTATACTGTTGAGGAGATTCCCCCTTCTATGTAAAGTGCTTTGAGTACCCAGAAAAGCACTATATAAATGTAACAAATTCTTCTTATTATTATTATTATTATTATGTATATATAAATACAAACACATGCATGTATATATTTAAGAAAAATTTATGTTTGTATATTAAATATACATTTATATGTAATATTAATATATAAATGTATATACATGTAAATATTTTCACAATATATACTGAATGTGTTTGTATTTATATATACATAATAAATAGACACAGTACACATATATTATGTAAACAAAAATGTTTATTTTGGATGCGACTTATCACGATTAATCATTTGACGGCACTAATCATATTATATATTTTAAACATTATATTATTTTATTATTTTACATAAATGTAATATTACTTATGTGTTTCATGCAAAAATCCTGTTCTTAATCACTTTTTGTCTCATCAATAAAATAATAAATACAACTAAATAAAATCATATTAAATATGTAATGTTACCTTATATAATTAAATAAATATGAATATCTAAATAGTAATAAAAAAGTTGAAGGAGATATTAACCCTGCTAAAAAAGACTTGCTTAAACACCACTAATCTGGTTTGGTGGTTTTAGCTGGTTTAAATGGTCTTAGCTGGTTCAAAACCATTATGGCCAGGCTTCAGCTGGTCTCCCAGCCTGACCAGTTATAAGAAGCCCAAAACCACTCTATAACCAGCCCAAAGTGCAAACTGCAAACCAGTTTAACATGGATTTTTTTTAACAGAAGGTGGCTTGTTTTTATAGAATATCTTGCATATAGGTGTATTTTGTGTTTTAAGCTTAAACCTCATAATTTTTCTTTATTATATTCATTTATTTATTCATTTACTTAATATTTTATCCATTCTTGCAATATATGTGATTATATGAAATGTTGTCATCATCCCTCATTGATTGTACGAATTATTTGTTTGTTTACAAAGTCTATATTCATCACAAATTTCTACTTTTACTGCATTAGCATATATGCATAAAACACAGAGACAGAGCAGTGCAGGATATTCTGTTTTCTTTGATTTTTAACGGTCAGGATCCTCATGAAGTGTCCTTCCTTATGATATAGACTTCTGGGGAGACTCTAGTACATCTAACCTTTTGGACGTACATCTGGGTGGTATGTACGACACATTTGACTTAGCGCTCATGGTAATTACACTAACAAACACGTTTACCGTCTTGCAGGTTCATAATGTGTTAACACAAATTAAACAACCGTTTTAGTGGTGTAAAAATAGGCTTTCTGGCTTTTTCTGTCCTGTCTCCTTGCTGTTAGCTTTGTGTCTGAATTGAATCTAGATGCTAGTGGTAGCATTAGTTAGTTTGAATCGTCTGGTAGCTGGGACTGTATGAGATGAAGTTTGAATAGCAGTACTGCTGGAAATACAAATAGACATTTTAAGTCAGGGAAGATGGCATTTTTTAGAAGCCATTTTAACTTTTACTTTTGGCTAATCTCTCCGGTGGCCTACTTTCTGAAACCCATTTCAGCTTCGCACCTCACATTCCTCCATTATTCCCATCCTTGCTTGGTTGCGTTCCTGAATCCTTCCTCTCCCTCTTTTTTCTGCCCGTCTCTGCGGTCTTAGTCGAGCCCTTTCTAGGTTCCCCTCGTAGAAGGCCTGTCTATCTCTGTCCTTGCTGTTCCTCAGAAGGTAACACCTCCCCAGTCTCACAGCTCTAGTGCAGGTTGTGTAATAGCTCTACATTCTAAAACCTTTGACTTTTCTCTCCTCTCTTCTCTTCCTTCCTCTGCCCTGCTGTACTTAGCCAAAGCTAAAGGGACAGAGCACGATCATTCAGTTTATGTCTGTACAGTCTTTTTTCTTTATATAGTGCAAGAACCTCCACTTCACCAGCTAAGTACGTTATTCTCTCTTGTAATCTCCAGTTTTCTTCTGTAACCTTTCGCAATGGAGTTGCATGGGCATGCACATTATTGATCTGCATGGCTGTCAGTACATCTATATCCTGTCTTATTTGGGAATTGACACTGTGTGTATGTGTGCTGTGTGTTTTTGTCTGCTTGCACGTTTTTATACATTTTATATACACTACTTTTCAAAAGTTGGGGGTCAGTAAGATTTTATTTTTTGAAAGAAATTAAGTTTTACTCCGCAAAGGATGCATTGAATTGATCAAAAGTGACAGTACAGGCACAATACAATAAATATTGTTCTTTTTAACTTTATATTCATCAAAAAATCTTGAAAAAAAAGTATCACAGCTTCCATAAAAATATGAAGCAGCCCAACTGTTTTCAACATTGATAATAATAAGAAATATTTCTTGAGCACCAAATCAGCGAATTAGAATGAATGATTATTTTCATGTGACACTGAAAATTGTAGTTATGGCTGCTGAAAATTCAGCTTTGTATCACAGGAATAAATTACATTTTAAAATATATTAAAATAGAAAAAAATTTTTTTAACTTCAATAATATTTCACATTGTTTATGTATTTATTTGTCAAATAAATGCAGTCTTGGTGAGCATAGGAGACTCGAGATATGAAAAGGTCTTACTGACCCTAAACTTTTGAACAGTATTGTAGTTTATAAGCAGAGT
The DNA here is from genome assembly GCA_027422405.1 of Ptychobarbus kaznakovi. Lineage (NCBI taxonomy): Eukaryota > Metazoa > Chordata > Actinopteri > Cypriniformes > Cyprinidae > Ptychobarbus > Ptychobarbus kaznakovi. The sequence continues at coordinate 39,798,238 of CM049795.1, forward strand.
CCAAACATAAAGTGTTTTTAAATTAATATTATAATAAATAAATTAAATACAAATATTTAATACATAAATGCAAAAAAATTATAATAGATCTTTCATTTAAAGATTCTACTTATTCTCTATTTTATTTTATAATATATATATATATATATGTTTAATTTCCCATGCTTCACATTTCAAGCTATCATTCTTATGGTTAACCATGTTATATTGAGGGACAAAAGCCAAAGCCAATTTGTATTTGCATTTTAGCACTTAAAGTGTTTATTTGGACCCTGCTTATAAGCACATGATAGCGTGTCCATACAGTGTCCATCCTCCTCTTCTCTCTCTCATAGGAATGGGAAAGAAAGATGACCCTAGTTTAATGCATCAGTGGTTTAAGCTGGTGCAGGAGAAGAATGCTCTCGTGCGCTATGAATCTGAGCTCATGATATTGTGAGTATCAACGGTTTGAATGTTGAATAATCTGAACTGTGTAGACTGATCTGGCATTGTGTGATTGCATAAGTGTTCTGCTTCTCGGTTTGGTCTAGTATTGTTTGCTACGTGCTCATCTGTGTGGTTTGTCTTCAGTGCACGTGAACTGGAGCTGGAGGACAGGCAGAGTCGACTGCAGCAAGAGCTTAGAGAGCACATGGCGGTGGACGGTTAGTACATGCAGAGGATATTAATAGGTCAACTTCCCCTTAATCTTTGTGGTTTTCTCTTGTAATGTCTTCAATTAATAACAGCTTCACAGCACCTCTCTCTCTCTCTCTCAGACGATCTGAAGGGGGAGGATGAGCTGGCGGAAGAGAGGCGTATATTGAGCGAGATGCTGGATGTGGTGGAGCAGAGAGATGCGCTGGTGGCCTTGCTGGAGGAGCAGCGAGTGAGAGAGAAAGAGGAGGACAGTGACATGGAGACTGTCATGCTTTCTAAGGGCTTCAGTCTGCATTGGGACTGACTCGTGCACATGCACGAATCTCATCAGACCGCTTGAAGGGCTACTCTGTGTCTGTTAATGCAACCAAAATACACAGCTGCTGTTTTCATCGGTCCAAACCGGTCCCGTCCACCTGCACTATGGGCTGTATGTGCAACTACGTAGGTGTCTAAATAATAAATCCTGGGATTCAGCAAGATTCCTCTGAGGTGCAAAATACTGATATCTTTAGAGATGAATGGCAATGTCTTGCTGCCAAATAATGCTACTCTAAGACTGCTACGCTACTATGCAAAGGAACGTCTTTTTGTTTGCTCTCTTTGTTGATAATGTTAAGGTACATCTGTAGTTTTATCCAGATCCATCATGTTTTAAATTAACAGAGCTGAATATGGAATGGCAAATATAACCACATTGTCAATGTACAGTACAGACTGACGCATGTAAACTTAGATATACAAAATAAGGCTTCTTAATGTATGATTGAATTTCTTTCTTTTTTTGGACCTGATTTACGTCAACAATTTCTGTTTAATATGTATAAGCTAACCTCACATACAATTGTCCATTCTCTATATTCACATTCATTTATTGGATGAAATGTCTTTTTTTATTATTATCTTGATTTTCTCTTCATAATATACAGTACTTGCACAGAATATTTTTCACATTTTGTTGTTGTTATATTTATTCTGTAAAACTTACTTGCATTAAACAACCTTTCTTTTGAGAAAAATGTGAAGACTGTTACATTTTCATTTGGAGTTTGACAACTATTTTCTTTTTTGGTATGAAAACCATGAATATGGTACACTTCGGTGTCCTGTAACTTTGTTTAATGCATTAGTAATAATGCTAATTCTAGCAAGTATTAAAACTAAAAACAATGTAATAATTTTGATGAAATTACTAAAATTATTATTAAGTATTCAATTATTATTACAAATAAAACTTGTTAATATGCCTGGTTTTATACACTTTTATGATTTTTATTAAATGCTTATTTGCAGAAAATGCCAGAATTGCAAAACAAATGCTGTATTTAGACCCAAGTGTCTTCGTAACAGGGGTGTAAAAATGTAATTACATAATATATGAAGTTTATTTGCAAAAACAGATAACCACGTTTTTTTTAATGTTCATGTTTTCATTGTTTAATTGTTAGTTAGCTGTAGTTTTTACTTAATCAAAATAAACCAACTGCAGTTTGATTGAGATTAATTGGAGTGCACAATGAAAAAACATGATTTTTGAAAACTTTGTTATCTGTTTTTGCTAATGAACTCTTCATATATAAATAAACAGCTCATAAAAAATAGTTTGACATCTTTAAGGCTGTCAGTCAACATTTTCCAAAGGCTATACGCGTCTTTTTTCACGGGCTCTTTGTTGAGATTAAGTGTTTAGGGACAGGGACTAAAGTTCATTTTGCACACTTCTACATTCACTGTATATTTAGGAACTACAAGCCTTGTTATTTTTGACTATGTTAAAGAATCACGCTCGTGCGGGATTGCGTGTGGACTGGCGCCCCCTGCCGGATGACGTCAGCAGTGTTTTCCTGAGGATTTAAACGGGAGTGAAGAAGTCACGCCTCTCCATCTTTCCTGCTACACTGTTTCCGTTCGTGGGGAACTTACTGCCATTCCCGTTTCTTCGAGCTCCGGAACTGCAAGGACTTTTTTTTTGGACTACCATGAAACCAAAAGTCTGCTTACCGATATTTGATATGCGTTTTACGTCTATTGGTCACAGTTAAAACAGCCTTTACCTCTATATAAACAAACGCTATCGAAAGTGAGGAGATTTCTTCGGAAAGAAGAAGAAAGCGAGTCGGAAATCATAAGTTGTGCTTCCAATAAGGTGAGTAAGGCTTAAAGAACGTCAAAAGTGTTATTCTTGTCTATATTTGTTATATTTACAGATATTTACTGGAAATATTACTATGGGAATATGTGCTCTTGGCTTGTTGTGCTGTTCATGTCTATCAGTTGCTAGTATGTTTATATCTGCGTTTAAGGAAATGCTTCCAGTTTTATTTTGTTAAGTGGATATAAAGTAAATTTATAAGTTATAATGTGGTATTTAAACCAAAAATAAACGTATATGGAAGTTTAAATGCGTCAATCTAGACCAGTCTGTCATAGCAGGAAAATCTCTGTTGCTACGGAAACTTCTTGATACGAAAGATATGCGACTTACGCAGATAGACGTAACGTTACAGTAGATGAAGTACATGTGGCGCTGTTCATGTAAAAAGAGTGCATCTGTGTTCAAGGACTACAGTTTAATTAAACTAGGCTTTTTTAAGCGTTCAATAAACTTTTCATCAGTTGTACTGTGTGTGTGTGTGTGTGTGTGTGTGTGTGTGTGTGTGTGTGTGTGTGTGTGTGTGTGTGTGTGTGTGTGTGTGTGTGTGTGTGTGTGTGTGTGTGTGTGTGTGTGTGTGTGTGTGATTAGCGCTGCACTGGAATGTGCAGAATTGGCGCATCTATAAAGCGCATCTCTGAAAGCAGCTGCTGCGTGTCTGCTGCAGACTCATGGAAACACTAAACATATTTACACGCTCATCATTTGCCTGTTAAGGTCTGTGTTTTGGTTAAGCCTTTAATCTGAAAAATTATACAGCTACTGGAATATTACTGTGTATTTCAGCGTGATTCGAACTGAATTTCAAAACAGCTCTTTCATTAGAATTTAAAATATTAACTTAATATTATTAAAATAATAAAATCTTTGCATGACAATCAGGTTAATATGTTTACGTGGTGCATACATAATCATAATATGACTTAATGTTTAATTTTTGTGTTCTTGTGCACATAAATACAGGGGCAGGGGTTATGGACAATAGTTGTTTTCATGTGGTTAATTTTTGAAGATAATGAGTGTTGTATGAATGTAATATTATACACACACTCGCACATGTATAAACTCAAACTCTTCTTTAAGTGTTTTATTTTGTTTAAATATTCTTCTTTTAATATTAATGTTTACTATAAAAAATTAAACAAATGAGGTTGGGGAGACTAAGTTCATTTATGTCATATATTTGAAGAACTAGTCAGCATTTTATGTCACTTTAGATTTGAAGATCTAGAAAAAATATATAATTTTAAGAGAATTTTTTTTTTCCTGGATCTCTGTATTGGATCTCAGTATATCTCATCAATTACCTCTCATCGCTCTGAAAATAGGTTGTTGACTGAAGTCTCTCTTCTTTACATAGCCTACTTTACCACTTCAGTATGCAAATAAGTCTGGCCAAGTCTCATCCACAGCCAGACAGCAGCGTTAGCACATCCTATTTGTGACTCTGGACCACAAAACCAGTGATAAGGGTCAATCGTTTGAAATTGAGAGAAATACATACATTCAGCTTTCCATTGCTGTATGGTTTGTTATGATCGGATGATATTTGGCCGAGATACAACTGTTTGAAAATCTGGAATCTGAGGGTGCAAAAAATATATAATATTGAGAATAACTGAGAAATGTTGAGAAAATCGCCTTAAACTTGTCCAAATCAAGTTCTTAACAATGCATAATACTAATAAAAAATCAGTTTTGATATATTTACGGTAGGAAATTTACAAAATGTCTTCATGGAACATGATCTTTACTTAATATCCTAATGATTTTTGGCATAAAATCTATAATTTTGACCCATACAATTTATTACTGGCTTTTGCTACAAATAAATATACCCGTGCTACTTATAACTGGTGTTGTGGTCCAGGGTCACATTTTAATAACACTAGAGGGCAGTGCATCCCAAAATTCTTCACACCTCCAAAGAGGTCACACAGTTAATGCTAAACAACAGTCTTCTAAAAACAGAGAAAAGACTTCAAGTGTGAGCTAGAGCAGGTCAGAGCGCAGCCTCTTTTGAATAGCGAACAGAGCTAATGACATAATTAAGGACTGAGACAGCACATGCCCTCAGGCTTTCATACACAGGAAGAGTACGTCCTGTGCTGTATGTTTGCATCAAAGGGCATTTTTACAATAACTGATCCTTTTATGTAGTTCTTGATCTAACCTTAAAATCCACACACATGCAAAACAACATATGCACATCGGATTGCTTTTTTAAAAATCAGGTTTCTGATGCTCGAGTCGAGAACCAATTAATTCACCTGTTTTTAAAGCTAGAATCTCATTCTTCAAAGGCCTTCTTTCTGTTTTGAAAATGCAATTTTCTGCGTGGAAGGCATCTTTAATATTCATGCATGTGTAGGGAAACTATTAGAAATCCCATTGCTTGATACGGTTGGTCTTATGAAAATGGCAGATAGGCGGTTTCCTGTTTCTGCTGCTGCTTTAGTCATGCTGCATACAGTTATAAGTCTTCAATTCAATGTGACTCGGGATAATATTACACGTTTTACTCTCTAGCATGGACACGATGTGTGTTGACAGATATTTCAATGATACAAAAGCTCATTATTAATTTAAAAGGTACTGAGAGATCGGCTTTAAAGGCATTTATGTGTGAATGAAGTGTTTAAAACATGAGTGTGTGTACACACAGACGTCTTTGCTGCATAATTATATAAATTACATCAGAGGAACCATCATAAAACCTTTTTGGGGGGTTTTGGCCAATATTAGCCCGAAAAGTATGTATATTTCTATGCACACATGGAAATAGTATGCATTAACAATACTTGTAAAATGCTGTTTATTATCTTTTCTTATACTTGTGACTTCACTTGTATTTTCATGCCATTTATTGACTGTAGCTTCTTTCTGATTATTAGAAAGAAAAGGCATATAGCAGGTTAAAATGTCTTTTTGCTTGCTGGAGGATGAAATCAGCACTAATTTTGTTCCTTCTTTCTTAACACGCAACATCCATTTCCCTGGAAAGTGTTAGAATGTGCTTTTTGCCGGCAAGTCAACCAGCATTCCCTGGATGGGGAGTTAATGGTAGTTGATTTACATATAGGGCAGACTGTTTGGGAATACATCCCTCTTGAGTGCTCAAGAGTGCGGTTTACATGCAAGCCGAACGAAATGGCCTCTCTGAAACCACAGTCATGTATGATGAGAAACATTCAAAGACACGAAAAGCTTGTTGTCTCACAAGTTGTCGTACAGTATAGTGTACAGAGAGTAGGCGTATCTGAGTGTGTATGTGAAGCACTGAGTAGATTGGCAGGCAGATGTTCATTATAGTGTTGTACGAGATGGCAGATTGTGCTTCCTCAGAGTCTGTTTAATTAATACTCCTTAAACACACATCTGGGCAGCGTTTACTACATACTGTGGAGTCCAAAAATCTGTCCCCACATTGAAGATCTGGGAATTTTGTTTCAAATTCAAACTTAGAAAAAATGAACTCCCAACTTAAGACATTTTAGAAAAGCAAATTCATTCTATACATTTAATGAGCAATATTAAAGATTCTAAAGATTGTTTATAATATAATATAATCCATTTTTGTTTAAGAATTTAATACTTTTAGTCAACAAGGGCATGTTAAATTGATTAAACATTTATAATTTTATTTAAAAAATTATATTTCAAATAAATGCTGTTATTTTGGGGGGGAAAAAACACGCTTCCACAGCAATATTAAGCTGCACAGCTGTTTTCAGCATTGATGATGTTAAGAAATGTTTCTTTAGCATCAAATCAGCATATTATAATTGTTTCACGTGACACTGATGACTAGAGTAATGATGCTGAAAATTCTGCTTTGCATCACAGGAATAAACTGCATCTTAAAATACATTCAAATAGAAAACAGTTACTTTACATTGTAATAATATTTTACAGTATTAGTTTTTACTGTATTTCTGATCAAATAAATGCAGCCTTGGTGAGCATAAGAGACTTTCAAAAACATTAAAAATCAATGGCCCCAAAATTTTGAATTATAATTATTATGTAATAATTATATAACTATAATAAAACATTTTAGCACACCTCAAACTAGTGCATGTGTGATTTCTGAATGCTTACTGAATAAACATCTCTTGACGAATTTTCCAAAAGTTTTCCAGATATAGCACTTCTCTGGCATGATTTACATAATGTCTCAGAACCAATACATGCCCATACTCAAGAGAGATTTAAGAAATTGTACTAAAAATACACATTCAACAAGGCTTTGGTTAACATTAATAGGAAACAATGAACTTTAAGAACACCTCTGTTACTCTCTCTGTCATTTTCCTTCTCTCTTTCTCTCCATCGAATATCTTGCAATCCTCTCTGACCACTCTTTGTATGTATAATAAATGAGTGCTGTTCCTGACAGTGGATGCGTTAAGTACCTGTGAACAGATATTCTGCACTGCTTCTCCTGTTATGCTCTATTCAGGCACCCAGACAGAAGCCACGTGAGACGCACAAGACATAAAATATTCCAGAAGAGTATCCCAAGAGCTCTATGTGTAGCACAAGATCCGGAGAACAGAATCAGGAGTTTCATTTTAGCAAATAGTTTGCCAAAAGCATGTTGTAGTGTACTTGTTTTGCAACACCCCTGACGGCCAAATTATATACTCATAAGGACATTTCCATTCAAAATATTCAACTTATGTTTTTGAAAAAAAATGATAATAATTACTATTTGGGAACAGCACAGTATAGCTATCCGTGAGTCATGAAATTAACATTAGGTAATCTATAATGAATGAACATGAATTAACAATGAACTATAGTGTATTTAGATTAACTACATGTTTTATTAAATTATTATTTATTTATTAAACTCATTATTAAATACTTGTAAAATGTTTTTCATTGTTCAAGATAATGCATTAGATAATTTACTGCAAAAACAGTTATTAACCTTATTACAGATTATTGTTTTTTATTGTTTTTAAAATTGTGTAAAATAATTTCGCATAAACTCTTCTCAGTGATTTTAAATGTTTGATCATAGTGTATGATAAAAGTCAATTTGACTTGTGAGGAAAATCCTTCAGTGCCAATATATGCAAATTAAAAACTGAGGAACAATTCTACATTTATGGGGAGGTCCTCAAAGGTATAGGTGTATAAATTTGCTGCCTGTGCGTGCAGCTGTGGGAAAGTATCGTCCACCCTTGCAGCAAAATAAACACTTTTCAGATAATAAATCCTGTCTAATGAGTTTCCTGAGATCATCAGATCTCACAAAGCCACCGCGGGGTAAAATATACAGCAGCACCATATAACACACACACACACACACACACACACACACACACACACTGAGTTACGCAAGATCACAATGCCATTTAATTAGAGTGGAAAGAGCACTAGAGGAAAATAATTATTACTAAAAAATTAAAATACAAACAGTCACAGGAGTATCTCTACAGAAATATCCCCCAAACACACATATGCTTGTTTAGTTACATAAATAGAGACATACAATGATTTTTATTGCTTTTAACCAAATTATAATGCTTCAGGCTAAGAATAAAATAAACCTTTTTTGCATTTTAGAATAAAATTAAATATTCATTATTCATTTCCAAACTATACCCAGTGGTATAGATTTCACAACATCTGTATAAATCTTAGTTGTTATTAAAAACACAGCTGTGAGGTGTAGATGTACAATCTGTTCTGTCTGTTATTATGTTGCGTACTGGGTGTCAATCATTCAGCTGATGCAACATCGGAAATAAGTCTTCTCAGAACATTCTAGTGGTAGAGAAGTCTGGAAACATGGATTGTGTAAATGAAATGTGACATAGTATCCTGAGACAGTACAATCTGTTGAACGAACTGTACTGTATGTGCTTAAATTAGACCCAGTATCAGTCTGTTTTTCAAGCTGTCTCATCCACGCTTCACTGCGGCTCATGTTAGAGGTCAGTAAGCATATCGCCACTGGTTAAATCAGGATCACTAGCAACAAAAAGGACTCTTATTGAATGTGACATTGGTTTGATAGATTGAAATGAAAGATTTAAACTCCACAGAGCTGAAGATGATTTATTAATTTGATGCTGTATAAAGTAGTTTCCATGGCATTGCTAAGAAGTTTCTTTTGAGAGGTTGTTGGTAGCTGGTTGGTTGGTTAAAAAAGTAAATAAATAACTGCTTGTACATAAGTTGTGTTATTTATCTGTCTATCTTAAAATATCACCAGCACAGACCAAATTCTGTGACCCAGTGCGAAAAATAAATGCATGTTTTTTTGGTCTGAAGTGTATTTTAACATGTAAATGTGTTGAAAGATCGTGAAGAGCACCAGCCACACAACACACACACAAAAAAAATTCAGATGCACTCTTTACACTTATGTGGCATGACAATAGAGAAATGACCCGGAAACATTGGCACAGCACAATCTCTGCAAAATCGCTCTGATTAAGCGAGACTGCATGTACTCACAGACAATATCGCAGGGATTTGACATACATGTTCGCAGGGGTTTGATTTATTCCCTCAATCAGCTTTCATTGTCCCGCTTGGCTACTGATACTTTTAAAGGTACATGGGAAGGGAGATAACGCATCCATTGACCTGCAAACAGATTGGCCGATGTGCAGGAGGAGGAGCCAAAGAGAGAGAGAGAGAGAGAGAGAGAGAGATGAAGGTAGGATGATGCAGAGAGGGACGGAGCAATAGTTGGGATGGGAAGAGCCAGGAGAGGAGATCTCTAATAATAGCACTGCAGGGAAGCAAGAGCGTGCAGAGAAAAAAGTGGTACATGCAGCAAAGCGAATCATGCCGACGCACAGCAATGAAAGAGTGCGATGGATCGAGAGCGGGGAAAGTTGAAAGCACATGCTCTGCTTTCCTGCATGCACAATAGGAACAGCGTAAAGCGGGAAAAGACCAATAGGAAGCACCAGGAGAAAGGCATTCTCAATGCAAAGGAATTACGACCTCGAGAAAACCCTCTCATTAGACATCTGTGACCTCTGAAGTTCTTGTGTTTTTGTGAGCACGTCTGTTTAAGTTAAATCCTTTCAAATGGCAACTTTGGACACATGTGTTAAGTTGCAGCGTTTGTGAGTGTGTGTGTGTAAAATATGCCCTCCGCTCGGCCTTCGTCTGATGATGCAGAGGTGTGAGAGTCACGAATCCGAGGTCCAGCGGAAGCCCCTCATTGGACAGCGCAGAGTCTGAATTCACCCGGGCGGCCCGTCGGGGTCACCGCCTGGCAGTGGGGGCCTTCTACGGCTCTCGGGGGTCAAATGTCAAAGATCAAACGGCACAGAGTGACGGTGCCGTGGTCGCTGTCCCACCTGGAGGGAAGCCTCAGGATAAGCGCGTGTCTGCTGGTGGGAAGTACGTTGTGTTTTACATGGACTTGTCATTTGTGTTGCTCCTAGAGTTCGAGAAGCTGAAGATGGCTCGTGGATGCCTGTGCTGTGTCAAATACATGATGTTCCTCTTCAACCTGCTGTTCTGGGTGAGTATCAAAGATGAATTATCCACACTTACATGCATTTTCTTGTCAAAGTTTAATGTGCAGAGACTGCTATAAGTAAGCTGTTTGTAAAATGATTTCCCCAAAAAGTGAGCATGGTGTCTCTGTGGGGTTTTGAAAACAGTGCGCGGTTTGTTTGAATGGTTTAACAATGTTCGTTTCTGGCTCAGCCAATGATGTAAGTTTGGGGCGGATCATTAGCGATGTTTGCTAAGGCAATCGTCATTATTATTATTGCTCATACATGGGGTTGGAGAATTGTGTGAATCCTAAATAGCAACTCTAAAAAATTAAAGGAATATTTCACCCAAAAATGAAAATTTGCTTAAAATGTACTCACCCTCTGGCCATCCAAGATGATTTTGTTTCTGTATCTTAAAATATTTGGAGAAATGTAGAACATTTACATCTCGTGTTCACCAACTTATCCTCTGCAGTGAATGGGTGCCGTCAGATTGAGAGTCGAAACAGTTGATTAAAAACATCACAATAATCACAAGTAATCCACACAACTTCAGTCCATCAGTTACTATCTTGTGAAGTGAAAAGCTGCATGTTTGTAAGAAACAAATCCATCATTAAGATGTTTTAACTTTTAACCACTGCTTTTGCATAAAATATGAGTCCTTTATCCATTGTTCTTTTTCCAGTTAAAATGTTCTCGTCAGAATCAAGAGAGAAATATGCACAAATCAAGCACTGTTTATAAGCGAAAAAAGGTCAAAACAGCTCTAAACAAATATTTTGGGGGATTTTGATGTGAGAGGACAAAACAGGAAGGATTACTTGTGGATTATTGTGATGATTTTTTTTTTATTTGGACACTCATTTTGATCTACCATCATCCAGTCTGTCTGGAGGACCATTTACTACAGAGGATCCACTGGTGAGCAAGTGATGTAATGATACATTTCTTCATTGAAATCTGCTTCAATGAAGACACAAATTAATCTACATCTTGGATGGCCTGAGGGTGTTTACATTTTGGCAAAATTTTCATTTCTGGGTGAACTTGTCAACCATAGAACATTTTTATTAAAACAGTTGGATTTTCATGTGGATGATTGTCAGATGCATGCAGTGTGGGATGAGATTCTTGATGTTTGTGTTTTCTGCATATACTATGTGTTTATTTTCCCATGCTGCACGCAGCAGGGTCCCACAATAATGAAATGATCAGATAAAATAAAAATAGCAGTTTTAGTCTACAAAAAAAACATCATAGATATTAATTAAATCCCGTCATGGAAATTGCTAGAGAAATATTTTTCTAGTATTTTTCAGCTGTAAAATAAATCAGTGGCTAGAAAGTGGTAGTTGTGAATGCAGACTGTATAAAACGGTTTCCAAAGATGCCAATAAATCATAAACAACTGGAAACTCGTGCATGGCAATGTATGCCTCAAAACGTGTAGGATATTCCAATTACATTTTCTATCTTTAATTTTCAAATATATAAATTATACATTCAAAATCCACTTAACTCAGAAATCAGTCTGAATGGGTGTGACACTCCTGGTAACAACTGTAGTATTTTGGTGAAAATTAATACCACAGTCAATGTTTGTGTACATGACACGCATGTGTGTGCTGCAGTGAGAGACAAGAAGTAGGTTCATCACGAGGTGTTAAATGCTCTTAGATCAAAGGCAGTGATACATATTCATCTGAACTAGAGCACTCAAACAACCCCCCCCCCCCACCTTTTTCATCCTAGCATCTCTTATAGGCCTCCAGTTTAACTTTCAGTCATCTGTGTCTATGTTGTTGGTGTTGTGTAAGTCTGTGTGTCAGATTACGGTTCTGTGAGTTGTGAGATTTCGCTCGTTTGATCTGCTGTGTGTTGTTGTTTGTTTGATTCTCAGCCAGTTTAATGACGGAAGCACCAAATCGCACGCAGGAAACTTGAGAAATAACTCCCGACTGATCTCAAATCTCCCACTGCACACCCACACCCACATATACACCCATATAATGATGGAAAAGGGAACATAAAAGAATAAGGAAATTATGTGAAGATTACAAACGCCTGAAGATTTTACACTGTACACCGCGAGGCGGAGAGGGAATAAAAGAAAGATGGAGGAGTGAGACAGAAAGAAAGAAAGATAAAAGTAATTTGAAAGCTTTATATAGAATTACCTTGAGATGAAATGGTTGTCAAAGCCGTAGTGTGGTTTTCTTTTGCTTCACTGGAATTTAATTTCGGAGTTCAGTTTTCCATTGAAGAGAAATTACATTTCTGTTTTGAATTACAAGGTTTACAGAGGCGTTCAATAAAGTCTTTATGGAACAGAATACAAAAACCCTTGATCTCGCTGCTTATGTGAGAGACAGTTGATGTATTGTGTGCATTTGTATTATATTTTTATTTGGCATGTAAATGGGGAGGTAATGATGTTTCTGAGTGGAGTTGAGGAGGTGTTTTAGGTCGCTGGTAATCTATATTTCATGTGCTTGACATTACTGAGCCTGATGACTCTCAGCTCCATGTTTAATACATGAGTCAGAAAGTTAAGGCCAGACTCACTTCACTCTGCACAAGGTCACAAACACACAGTACTCTCATTAGTGTGTGTGAGGTCAGGTTTGCATGTGGGATCTGTTATTAACATGAACGACTGACTCAACTTTTCTAGCTCTTCTGGTATGTTATTTCTAATACTTATTCATCGATGCTGCCTACATATAGTAAAACGTCCTTGCTTTTGTTTAGCTTTTTCCTGTCTTTTACCTTTTTCATTTTTCATTTTTCCTTTAATTTCTTATCCTGTTCCTTTCCTTTGTCATTTAATTTTCTTTCCATTCTACATTTCCTGCCCTTTATTTAGTATTACGCTCCTTTCTTTGATTTCCACTTTTCTTTTCCTGTCATTTTCTATTGATTTATTTTGTTCCTTTCCTTTTTAATTTCTTTGTTATCCTTATTCCTGTACTGTCTTTTTCCATTTCCTTTCTTTCATTTCTCCATTATCCTTTTATTTCCTTTTTCGTGTTTTTTACTATTCCTTTCTTTTCTGTGAATTCTTTTTCTATCGCTTTTCTTGTCCTTTGTCCATTCTTATTTCCTTGTTTCCATCTTTTTAATTACTTTTCTTTTCCCTGTAATTTTCTATCCATTTACTTTCTCATTTCCTTTGCTATCTCTTTTCCTGTTATTCCTTTTTTCATTTCCTGCCTGTCATCCTTTTCTTTTCTGTTTCCTTATTCCTTTTCTGCCCATTTTCTTCCCTGTCTTTTTTATATAATTTATTCTCTTTCTATTACTTCTTTTCATACCCCATTCTTGTCGTTTGTTTCCATGTGTTTACATTTAACATCTTTTCTTTCCTGGGCCAGTTCCATTTTCTTTAGTTTTTTCCTTTCCTTTTTCCCATGTTTTGTTTGTTCCTGTCCTTTCCTTGACTTGACTTTCCTTTCCTTTACTTTATGTCCTGTCTTTGGTCCTTTTTTAGCCCAGTTCTTTACTTTCCATCCTGACTCTACTTGATTGTGTTGATTGCTGCTACTTCTGACCATGTATCTAGTAAATGCCTTCCTCAGTCTACGTGTGTTTGAATGCAGTGCACTGTAAAGAAAACCTCTCGAACGAATAGTCCCCCAATTTGAAATGCAGGATTAGATTAAGAGCAAACCCATTATGTAGGATTTTCCAAAGGCAGAGAGAATAGATTGAATTTGTTTGTGTGTGTCTTCATTCTGGTAGTGCGTCATGAATACTAAAATTTAGGTTAAAAGCTGTCTGCTCCTGTGGACAGAATAGTCTTACTCTGTGCTCTTCCTGTTTATGTTTTATTCTGTTATTTTCAAGTTTGAGTGCTCTTTGGCTTATTTTTCATATTTTCATTTGCTCCCTAATTATTTTCTCGCAGACTTTCTGATTACTGTGCCATACTTTTCATTTTCATGGTTTTTAAAGTTTTCAGCATCTTTAACCTATTTTTCTGACTTGCTCTGCTGCTTCTCTCTCTCTCTCTCTCTCACACACACACACACACACACACACACACACACACACACACACACACACACACACACACACACACACACACACACACACACACACACCTGTTTTATCTCTTATTTTTCGTACTCATTATTTTCCGAGCACAAGGGTTCTGTCTCATTTCAGATTCTTCATGGTTCTCAGTGATTCTCAGAGTGCATGCTGGGTATTTTCTCGAGGGAACTGAATGACACAGCTTTTCAGCTTCAGTTACACTCAAAAGAAGAGTGTGTGGGGAGCCAGACCGCTGCTCTGTAGGGCATATCTCACAGTGACACACGTTATGTGAGGAAGGATTAACAGAGAACATCTTGCCCTGCTAAATGTTTCATTTAAAAACCTTAAAAATATGCTGCAATATATTTTACTTATATATTCATATCATTCATATGTATACATATTTAATATTTAAGAACACAGTTTAATATAATCTTTAGCTAGAATATCCATTTTTCACATTGCGCATTATAATGTTGTGATGTCTAAATGTATTTAGGATTAATATATATATTATTAAATAATAATATATTAATTTATTGACAGCATCCTCATTATACAGCATTTTTACACAAGTGCCTAAAACTTCTAACAGTACTGTAGCTTTGCAGGTAGGTTTCTTGAAGCATCTTGGAGAAGTTGGCACAGTGCTTCTGGATTTGGTCTGTCTCAGTTTGCTCTGTTTCTTCATGTCAGTCCAGACAGACTGGATGAGGGTGAGATCAGATCTCTTGGCAAATAGTGTAACATCAGATAATTATTGCTCATCAGCCATAACATGGAAATAATTATCAGTTAATCGTAATGGCCAATTGAAATCTCCATGCATCTTGAGTCAGAGTGTAAAATAAATATAACTTTGTCTTGCTGTGAAGTGTTAAATACAAATGGGAAATTGTAAATCAACCTACAAATGGCTTACTTGCAGTACAGTTGACTCTACATGGTAAATTGGGATAAAACAATGAAAGCATTTTGATATTTATTGTAAATCTAATTATTCTAATTATGTACCATCTTGTGCCATAAATACAGAATATTCTGATTTTCTGTTTGGAGCTGGTCCAGGTGTGTTTGCCAACTTTCTCCTTTTGCCTGGCCTTTAGCAGTCTGGAGTACTTTTACATTTCGGTTACCTGAGCATGAAATTACAAGAGTTTCTCCCCAACAAGCACACCATCTACTCTCCTATGATCTAGCAGACACACAAAATTCACACTTCAATACTCCACTACAACCTTTATTGCGGACCCATTAGCATTTATATTGCTCTCACAGCAGGGAGAGCTGACACAGGTATCGTTTTGTTGGCCAGGCGTGCGCACACATACCTACCTCAGTCCTGAAACAGTAAATACACCTTACCTTGAGTGAACTTGAGTTTAGAAAGTGCCTCTCATGTCCTCCTGAGACCTACTGACTTCAGTGAATGAATCCGAAGAGTCAGTTTTACACTTTGGGACACGTAAAAGCCTGAAGAAACACTGTCGAACTGAATGTTTGATCCATAATGAATGAGTTTCTGTGTGTTTATTAACGTGAAACGCTCTCCGCTGTCTGTCTCTCCTCAGTTGTCGGGCTGCGGGTTGTTAGGTGTGGGCATATGGCTGTCCGTTTCTCAGGGCAGTTTTGCCACCTTCTCCCCCTCCTTCCCCTCCATCTCAGCTGCCAATCTGGTCATTACCGTCGGCTCCGTCATCATGGTAACGGGCTTTCTTGGTTGCCTCGGTGCCATCAAGGAGAACAAGTGCCTGTTGCTGAGTGTAAGTCGACACCTAAACTCCCACAATGCACACTGCATAGGGAATGTATTGTTAATCCAGGGTTATTTTTAACCTGGGTTAGTGTAATCCTGGGTTGTCAGGTTTTGAGGTTTTACATTTCTAAATTATGCATGTTGTTTTAATACAATTCTCTCTGGTTGTCTTCCAAAAGTAAACTACAAAAAACTTCATACTTCATCACTTCAGCTGTCGCTGCATTTTTAACTGTTCTTCTCAGGCGCTGAAATAAAAGTTTCCGTTATGCTACAAAGCATATTAATATTTAATTGTTTAGTTGAGGGAGTCACAAAAACTTTTTTAATCAGCCAAACCTCTTTGACATAAAATAAATACTTAAGTACCCCCTGAAATTTTAAGTTAATATTTCAGTAGTTCAACAACATATTCGTATGTTGATTTCTCTGATTTCAGCAAATGGTCACATTTTATGATAAGGGCTTTATTTTAATTTTTATTTAACATTTTTATGATTTCATTAATTATTAGATTTTCATCTATTTCTGAACCCTGTGTAGTTCCCTCCCAAATCCTAGGTTTTGAAAATCTCGTTTCTGATAAATATGCCACGTTGTTTCTGTATAGGCACTGTAGTTTGGGTGTTGCTCTGTTTTTCTTTTTGTTTTTCAGATTGATAAACAAGGCTTACCTTCAATCATAATTATTTACAAAACATTCACATTGCCCAGGGCTTTTAAAATACAGGTTTAAAGGAATAGTTCACCCCAAAATTAAAATTCTGTAATTAATTATCTCATGTCGTTCCAAACCAGTAAGACCCAAATTAAGATATTTTTGATGAAATTCAAGTGCTTTCTGACCCTGCATAGACAACAATGCAACTGAAATGTTCCCAGACCCAGAAACGTAGTAAGGACATCGTTAAAATAACATCAGCGGTTCAACTGTAATTTTATGAAGCTACGAGAATACTTTTTTTGCACAAAAAAATTATAATTTCTTAACTGAAATGTCTTCTCTTCCAATCAGTCCCTGCTGCTATTCACAAAAGAGCACTATGCTGCATGACTGGAAGAGAAGAAATGTTAGAATAAAGTCATTATTTTTGTTTTCTTTGTGCAAAAAAATTATTTCCGTAACTTTATAAAATGAAGGTTGAACCACTGATGTCTCATGGACTATTTTAATATTTTAACACTGTCTTTACTACTTCTCTGGGCCTTGAACATGGTAGTTCCCTTGCTGTCTATGCAAAGCTCTCAGATTTCATCAAAACTATCTTAATTTGTGTTCCAAAGAGGAACGAAGGTCTTACGAGTTTCGAACGACATGAGGGTGAGTAACTAATGACAGAATTCTCATTTTTGGGTGAACTATCCCTTTAAACATTTAGTTAAAAGCAATTAAACAAGCTGTTTTTTTGTCATACATTTAATGTAAATCTCTATATGTAAAGATGTAAATGAGTATATCTGTATCATAAAGCACTTAAACTAGTTGTCCATAAGAGTAATCAACTAGTTGGCAGACCAGTGTGTACCTGATGTAAATGATCCACAATACGCCGTACAACTCCAGGGGTTTCCACAGCGCTGCGTTGAAGGAGAGTGTAGGAGTGCAGAGAAAGGCTGAGAAACAAAAGCATCATCATTTCCACATTCAAACAGCTTCCATTGTCGTGAACAGTGCAAAAACATGCTTTATCCTACTCGCTTGTAGTTTCTGTCAGCCTTTGGGCAACACTAGGTTAGTTTTATTTGATTATTTATAATTACTTAATTTTTGACTTAACATAATCCCACTTATTACAAGGCAATGCACTAAATGAATAAATAAATACATCTGTATGTAACTCCGTATTGTTGGAATATAAATAGTTTACTTACTTTACTATCTTTTTTTCTTGTAGTTCTTCATTGTTCTGTTGATTATTCTGCTGGCAGAGATGATTTTGCTCATCCTGTTCTTCGTGTACACGGACAAGGTACAGTATGAACAACAAGCATCACACACACCCCCTCAATCTATTTATTACACGCACACAAACACAGAACTAACCACCCACCATGCACAGACTTTCATTACCCACTCGAATCCTGACAACAGCAACAGCCCACACACCTGCTCTTCTGGTTTACTCTCTCAGTATTCTTAAACTTTTCTTCATTTCCAAAAATCAAATCTGTAACTCATATTCGGATTACAAATGCTTCATGTGACTTCAGGTGAGCGAGAACGCTAAGCAGGATCTGAAAGACGGCCTGACGCTCTACAACACGGACAATAACATCGGCCTCCGCAACGCCTGGAACATTATCCAAGCTGAGGTGTGTGTGGATGAGTGCAGGTGTGATATACGGTCATCAGTGACAGTAATGGCGGGTCACTGTGAGTTCAGCTAGTTGATTGGGCCGCAGCTGCTCTCCACAGAATTATGGAAGATAACTCATGAAGCCCTCCAGTATTGAACAATATGCAGGCGTCTGCAGAAATGTTCTTTGCTCGTTGTGTGAATGATGAATCTGAATATTCACTCTGTCTCTCAGTGGCAGTGTTGTGGAGTAACTGGGCACACAGACTGGCATGATGCCCTGCAGGAGAAAACCGTGCCAGACAGATGCTGCCAGGAACACTATAGAGAGTGTGGTCGCAACGCCACTAACGTCTTCTGGCCACAGGTACAGCTGGATATTTCATTTCATTTCATTCATTACTCTTATGTACATTTTATTTGATTTTAATAGTTTCTCTGATTTGTATTGTATTGTATTTTATTGATATTTTATTTTATTTAGATAGTCTCTAATTTAAATTGATTTTATTTTTATATTTTCTTTGCTTTTATTTATTTTGTATTATTGTTGAATTTTACTTTTTTATTTTATTGCATTGCTCTGCAAAAATTCAGACCAGACTCATTTCCAGAAATCAAACACATTGTTTCAGTAGATTTGTTTGTGTCAGTATATGTTGGTAAATATTGCAGTTTATTGGTGCATATAAATACAAAAATGTTAGTAATTTAACACAAGTTACACAAGTAGTTAATGAATTTTTTCTCGTTTTGTAGTTACTGTTAGTAGTTTAGAAGTAATTTATAAATTGATGGGCCAAGTCGCCCTAATTGAGATATATAGACATAAATACTTCTGTGATCATCCAGTTTAGTAATGTAAATATGTCCTGCTTAAATAGCTTTAATGTAGTTAGCTACTTGCTTATACTGTAGATAACTACTTAAAAAATAATGTGACTATAGTTTAGCTACTTTAAATTCTGAATGTGGTGCTCATTGTAAAGCAATGGTTCTCAATTCCAGTCCTGCAGACCCCCTGCTCTGCACATTTTACATGTCTCCCTTATTTAACACACCTGATTGAGATCATCAGCTTGGTAGGTGAGAGAGCCATGAACTGAACTGACGAGCTGATGATCTCAATCAGGTGTGTTAAATAAGGGAGACACGTGTAAAATGTGCATAGCAGGGGGTCTCCAGGACTGGAATTGAGAACCACTGTTGTAAAGTTTCAGAATTGATAAACCGTTTCAAAATAGCCTCCCCAGCATTACTCCTAATGTTACTCCACACTTCTTCTTTCTGACTCTCAGGGCTGCTATGAGAAGGTTGAGGAATGGCTGAACGACAACAAACATTTGCTCGGAACCATCGCGATGTGTGTGCTGGTCTTACAGGTACAAACATTACAATTACACTCATCCTGGAACGTTTTGGAAAACAGCTTTGCCTCCAATGATATCACATCCTGTTTGATGCATACCCACACTGATGTCATTTTCTCTATTCTGCAGCTGCTCGGGATGGCATTCTCCATGACTTTATACCAGCAAATCCACAGGGTGGGAAAGAAGTATGATGCCTAGAGGAAACCCAGTGTTACACTACACAAAAAAAACTCTTTGAGCACCTAATGTATTATTTCAAGCCCCGCTTCATGCCATCACAAACTATTACCAGTGAAAATGAAGCTGTGTTTTTTTTTAGTGTATCAGATTTAATTATGTAGAACAGACTGTAGATATTTTTGCTCGGCTGCTGAGTGGCTCATTTTTTTTAACAGCAACTGTAAGATAAAAACTAATGAAAGGAATGCATTGTGAGAAGCAATTATGGATGTTTGCAGCCGTTAAGCCAAACGGTTTGGGGAATAGTCCGTTAGCGTATGAACTGAAAAAAAAGCCCATATTATGTAAAATCGTATTTTGGAGATCTGCAACGCTCGTAAAAGGATATATTCACTATTTCTTTATTGGACACTTGTGTACATGTAGACGCAGTTCCCTTTGCTGATGTAATATATCAATCGCATGCTGTATATATTTCACATAAATGTACTGTACAATTGAACACAAACAATGACTTAAGTGTTGGGGAGACTGGGGTACGATGTGTCACCTACTTAATCTACCACAAAACGCAATTATTGTTGTCAGATTATCAGATATTCAGAAAGGCTCTAATTATTTTTATTATATAAAATTAATATGTATGTGAAAATATACAAAATTATTAAAACGGATATATATAAAAATATATTTAATTTTAAAATAGTATAAATGTAAAATATTTTATAAGTAAATTACATAAATATACACACATTATTTTCAAATTTTAGGCTTCAAATATTCTGATTCTTTTTAAGGTATTTCATATTTGAAGTGTCACAGCTTACTCCACTCTCCCCTGCTTTCATTTATTAGACGTATGAATGTGTTTATATGTTCCATGTATGAGAGAGAGTCTGGGCGAGTCATCTTTGTGTCCTGGTGACTCTCCGCTCGTCTCTGTCTACTCTCTTTGTTTTCACGCTCACTGATCTTTTCAAAGTGCATCTGTACTGCTGGGAGGCAAACGAAGCTGTCCTACTCCGCCTACCGTCAGGGAAGAGAGGGAGATGAGATCAAAGGATGCAGGATATAGAGGTTAGGAAATAAAGGAGGAGAAAGACCTAACAATGGACTCTCTTGAAAACAAACAGTATCGTGCAATGACACCTGAACGCGTGCAATGAGAGTTAACTTATAAGCCATAACCTCTGCGAACGGTTTGTCGCTCCTGTCATTTTCCTCAAATACATTCCTACTCCGTTTGTGAGTGCTATAGGTATATTTTGATCCACAGATTAAATGCAAACTATTGAATTATCAGGATAATTTATTACCAGTTGACAAATGCATTACTGTTTAACCAACATATTATTTTAAATAAAAATTGTTATAAACAACGTATTGTTTTAAATAACCTGTTCTTGCCTGACATGAATATTACAAAATATCTGCCTCCAAAAACTAGGTAAAAGATGCAATATTAATATTTCAGCATGCATTAGTTAAGCACTAGCAAGCTGAATAAAAAGAATGGTTTTGGGGAAATGCATTGTGCAGAGTTGCAGACATGTTAAATTAATGCATATTAGTGCCCAGTTTTATGCTAATATTAGTGAGTGCAAACTTAATTTGTCTATTGACTGTCTAGTAGATCTCACACCATGGGATATTCAGATAAAAGCGTCCGCAAAATGACTAAATGTAAATAATTGGTCCTTTTCTCAAACTTGTAGACTTGTTCATTTAAGAGTCATGTTTTTTTTAGGTAACCAAGGACTAAAACAGGCCAATCGCATCTTGTTTACATATGGTATTACAATATTGAGCATTTTTGTCATTCATTACAAGTCGTTGACTTTAAAACGACTAGACATTTACTTTGTATGAAGTATCTTTTAGTGAAAAGCTGTTCAGCGAACAAGAAATATTCTCAGAACTTTGGGGATTTTTTAAGTATTACAGAGCATTTAGAACATCAAACGTAACATTCTGATAATGTTTGGAAAAATGGAATGTTCCCTTAATGTTTAAAAAAGGTTCAAACTGGACGTTTTGAATGTTCAGAGAACATTCAGAAATAATGTTTTTACGATGCAAATGTTAGCAGAATGTTCTCTTATGTTCTTCTGTATGCTTAACACACTTGCTCTCTGTTTAAAGCGCTCTTCAAGTTTATTAAAGCATGAACAGAATCAGGGAGTAAAACAAAACAACATAACTTTATACAGCTCGAAATACACAAAAATACAAAGTAGAAAACAGTATTGTCTCTTGTTCTCCTGAGAGGAGAGATGTGGAGAGAGGACGGTCGTGTCTGTAATACATGAAGGAAGGGCCTTTCTTCTCTCTTTTAGATCTGCTGTGTGATGTTTGGCATTGAGAGGAAACTAAAGATGCTCTGTGTAGCGGTAAGACTCTGTCTCCATCTGTTGGCCTATCACTAGATATAAGTGTATGAATGCTAGTGTGTGAAGAAGCAGAACAATCAAACATTCTTATATACACATACCAGCAAACATACAGTTTTAGGCTCATTTTGCAGTATAGTGGTTCAATTGTTCACACACATGATGTAAATGTGTCTCTGATGCCCCTGTGTCTGAGGGTGAGATCGTGTGTGTGTATGCTTAGTATATTGTGATGTGTTTCAGAAAGCAATGCTTTGTAACTTTTGACAGGTTTTAGCGGTATATATATGTGATACAGATACTTTATGGGGCTAATTTGATTTTTTACCTAGAGAGATGTCCTGCTTTTTGACTCACAACACATTGTATTGAGACCCTACAGAGATATGTTCTCAGACAGTTGACGGGGGAAGGCTGGAAATATGGAGAAACTGAAGAAAGAGTGTCAAAACACTGAAAACTCCACGAGTGTTTGTCTCTTTCTCTCCGTCAGTAGCGGTCCTCTTTTTTCCAGTTATCCCCAAACCCATCTCTCTGACCGAGAAGACTTCAGCTGTACCGACTCGCTGTTGTCTCCGTCTGC
The DNA here is from genome assembly GCA_027422405.1 of Ptychobarbus kaznakovi. NCBI lineage: Eukaryota > Metazoa > Chordata > Actinopteri > Cypriniformes > Cyprinidae > Ptychobarbus > Ptychobarbus kaznakovi. The sequence goes on from CM049795.1 coordinate 39,821,133, forward strand.
CTGCAGCCAAGCAAAGGTAAATAAAACATCAGATGAAAACAAAAAAACTATGCACAATTTATTTTACTTAAGCTCAATAAGCATCTGTGCACATGCATGGTGATTACCACAGAAAACATGTTTGTATCATCTCCAAGTTATTACGGAAGCTTAGAGACCGTGCAATTTTATACTTTTTTTACTTTTTCATGATCTCAACTTAGCAAAAGTTGTTTTTTGAGGTCTTGTTTCTGTTTTAAGAAAAAGCCATTTCTGCACTATACACAACCATTCAAAAGTTTGGGGTTGGTAAGATTTTTTGATATTTTTGAAAGAAGTTCTGCTCACATAGTCTGCATTTATTTGATAAATACAGTAAGAATTATAATATTCTGAAATATTATTACAATTTAAAATACCTTTTCTATTTGAATATATTTATTCCTGTGAAGCAAAGCTGAATTTTCATTACTCCAGTCTTCTGTGTCACATGATCCTTCAGAAATCATTCTAATATGCTGATTTGGTGCTCAAGAAAATTTTAATTTTATTATCAATGCTGAACAGTTGTGCTGCTTAACATTTTGGTGGAGATCATAATAACATTTAAGTTCAAAAGAACAACATTTATTTGAAATAAATAACTTTTTTAACATTATAAATGTCTTCACTGTGACTCTTGATGAATTTAATATGTCCGTTCAATTTCTTTCAAATAAAATCCCCAAACTTTTAATTTTGCATCGTATAGTGTATGGGTGAATGAATTTGCATTTGTTTTAATGAAAAATATTAACTTATTTGTATTATATAGTATTACTTTTTGTGGCAAGCTTGTGTTGTGCCGCCAGTAATTAAGTTATTAATAATAAATTACACTGATGTCATATGATATCCATGTATGTCCACAAGCTATATTCACAAGTACATTATTCACTTGAACATATTAACAAATCATTTTGTAATGACATCAAGATCCCAACAATGAACTCACCTTGCTCGTGATAGCTTTCAGTTTACCCAGTAACGAAGAAGTATTTGAGTAAACAACCTCGTCCTCATTCTCCTCCCCCTCTCCCTCTGCTAATGCACAGCTGTCCGCTGCTGGTAACTCACAGTCCTTATTGGCCGACATCACTAGTCTGGAGTATTTATATTCAAGCCTGTGCAAAAAAAACAAAAGAGGTCAAAAATCACAAAGCACTTTTTGCATCTCAAGCTGAATTTCCACTGACAGCTTGTTACCTTTTGTTCTTTTTCCAGAAATAACATGTGAGACAAACCAAGAGGACGGCCATGAAGGCTCCGCCCCCAATTCCGGCCTTCACCCAAAGGGTGACCACCTCACAGTGCGCAGAGGTCTTGTTCGGGAGCGGTACCCCTTTGATGCAAACTTTGGGTTCGTTCCACACATAGAGTGTGTCCTGTTAACACAGGACACAGATACATGATTAATCCGAACGATGCCAAAGAAATTGCACTAGATGCATTTGTGGAAAGAGATGTACCTGCACTCCTCCTTTGCACGCTCCTTCTATCGAATGGTAGTCGGTTTCAGTGCAGAGAGGACAAGCGCTAGAGCTCTCCCAGAGGAAATGAAACTCACAGCCATTACATGTGCCTGCTGGGCACTTGCTAAACACACACACACACACACACACATTAAGCAGTGTTGGTTTTTGTGATTAACATTACCACATTGTCTTTCCTTCAAGCAATACAAATAGTTTGTAAATGTACGTAATCAGTCCGACCATTTTTGTGGAAGACATATGCAGCAGAATGGTTCGTTTCAGTGCATTTCAAACCAACTCACTCACAAAATCAACATTTCTCACACAGAAAAAGTGTAAATGCAAATCTAAAAACATTGAATATTCATTGCATATTTGCTACTGGCCTGCAAACCTTTGAATGCTATTTGTATTAGCATTTATATTAATAACGGTGTTTCACTCATGGGCAATATTTCAGCTGTTGAGCTTCGATGATAATTCACATATACAAAGAATGCAAATGATTAAATGCAAATGATTTTCTTCAAAATTATGTTATCCATAAAAATGTTTTTCTCTATTTACTAAGATGCTCAGCTATGCACATTTTAATCACATTTGAATAAAAATGCAATGCGTTAAACATATTTAATATGTTAACTTGGTCCTAAAATACATATGTTTGTGAACAAATACAGATAATAAGTATAGAAGGACACGCACCTTGGCACAGTGAGCTCTCCGCGTGCACTCTTCTCAGGGTCACAACGCAGAGTCACGACTGTGCTACGGCCGTTCAGACAAGATGCCGTGGGCTGTGGAGAGCTGAGGTGAAAGAAACACTTGTATTATAAATGAAATATCATCGAACACTTCAACTGCATATTTTAACCAAGTTCATCTTTCTTTCTTTATTTACCGATAGAAGAAGTTGATATCTGGAACTTTCCATGAAGACTCAGGGAAGAGGTTTGAGCTGAAAGTGACCCCATCCAGACTGTTCTGAACAGAAGCTCCTGAGAAATGGAAGAATGAAGGAAATGAGACGAGTGAGAAATTAGAACACGTCTTCTGAAGGGAGCTAAACACAAAAGTGCCATGTCTTTATTCTAGATTAGAGGTGGCCAAATTTCACATATATTCTCTTTATTTCAATGCAAAAAAGTGATTTCTGAAGGATCATGTGACACTGACAACTGGAGTAATGATGTTGCAAATTCAGCTTTGCATCACAAGAATAAATTACATTTTAAAATATATTAACATAGAAAACAGCTATTTTAAATAGGGTGCGCCGATCCGATATTCAGGATCGGTATCGCTTCGATATTGGCCTTTTCTGCTGGATCGGGGTATCGGTCTGACGAGACCGATCCAAATTCAATATTCTGCATAGCTAATATATTTACCAGATTTAGTCCTACACTTATTCACTTTTCTTTGTTCCCCAATAATAATTTTTTCACAAATTTTTGATTTTATAAAATTATTGTGCACTCATGATTTTTCTAGAGTAACTTTTGCTACTGAATTATCCACTAAACTAGTTTTTTTAACAGTTATGTTGTCTATATATAGTAGATTGTGTGTAAAACACAAAAGAGTGATGAGCAGGTCAACACACACTGAGATATAGAAATTCTACACTGATTTAAAAAAACTGTGCTGGTATCGGAATGATATCGGTATCGGCAGATACTCAGAATTTTTGGTATCGGTATCTTCTGAAAAAGTGGTATCGAGCCATCCCTAATTTTAAATTGTTATAATATTTCAAAATATGTCTATTTTTACTGTATTTTTGATCAAATATATGTAGCCTTGGTGAGCATTAGAGACTTCTTTCGGAAAAAAATGAACAATCTTACTGACCCCAAACTTCTGAATGGCTGTGTATGTTAAATACTGTTAAAGAAATAAGCTCACCAAGGAAAGTGTCAGCCAGGCTGATGGACTGGGACGACAGTGATGTTCTAAAGCCCCGTCCATCTGCAGGGATGATGGTCGATTGGCACACAAAAGTCTCGACGAAATTGTTAAGGTCAGTGGATTCATTTTGCAGGTCCTTAGTAGACAGATCCGTCACATTGTCAGTGCACACCGCCACCTTCCTCCCCTGCGAGAGAGAACAAAATATGCACTTTGTGATGATCTTAAGAACTAATAAAAGCTATTTCTACTTTCTATCACAGCAATCTATTTTTAGTCAGCTAAAGATAGAGATGTGTGCATGTGAAAGTACCTCAGCCCCACACAGACTGATATTAAACTGGTGGTAGTATTTAGTTCCCTTGGAGGTGAAACTAGGCCCATTCAAGATTGACCCCACTGAACTCAAGGCACTCAAGTCGTAGGTCAGTGTTCGGTTTCGATCCATATGCGAGAAGGTGCAATCGTTAAAACACACAGAGTGCTCCTGGACACACATAAAACACACATTTTGCATGTTAAACAGTGTTAAAAACCATCATAGTCATGCATTACCTCTTGGTTACACTCATACCTTGTTGTTCTTGCTTCCAGGACCGCAGGGCTGACAGGCCTCCTGGCCGTAAATGTGATGCCCAGAGAGGAAAGTGTTGAGCGGGCATTCCTGGCACTGGTTGGTGTCTTTGTTGATGAAGTGCCCAGCAGGACAGGGGACACAGGAAGAGCCGTCCTGCTGACTCATCATAGCACAGGCGTGGCAACCAGACGCTGAGCCATCCATCGCATTAGTCACCGTGATCAAGTAGATCTTTGCAATGTCATTCACATACTGACGCACCTGGGAGAGAAAGACACCATGAATGAGAACTTTTCCACGGGACAAAAAGGTACATAAGACTAATTTCTGTTGTGAATACTTACATCAGAGGCTTTGTTGGTGCGTTGGAAAGCCCATGTGTACGAAACCGAAGCATTTTTGCTCATGGTGTGGGTGTACGCTTGTCTCGATTTACTCCCTACCCATGATTCCACAACATTTGTGCTCTTCCTGTTTACGTCCTATGGAGAAAACGCATTGATTTAGTAAATAACTTGCAGATTAATTCATTATGATGACTGGACTATTATTCCTAATCATTACTTATACATTGTTCATGAAACTTTCATATAACAGTTTCGGAATGTTTAGAGAACATTAAAAATAATAATAATTCCATAATGCTTGCAAAATATTCAAATAGAATGTTTCCGTTATAAATGAATATTTTTAAAGCTTTTTAAAAACTGTAAGTTTTGAATGTTCCAAGGACATTTAGTAATAACATTTTCATAACAATAGAAATACTAAATTTTTCTTTATCAGTGCATACTACTGTTTCACATACTGCCGTGGTTAAATTCTTGTCTTACTATCATAAAATAGAGTTCGCAGTCTGCGCTGCAGTTGGTCTCGAAGATAAACGTGATTCGGCCGAACTCGGTAGCTGAAGCATCGTCCACAGAAGTAGGAAGTCTGATAGAGATAAAAAAGAGAGGCCACTTGTAAATGTTCTATGCTAAACCAACATTTTAACCCTGGGATTGTAGATCTGACTCACTTGAATCCAGGCACTCGTAAATTTAAGATGAGGTAATCGTTATCTGAGCCTCCCACTCCGCTACGAATATGGTCACCAGCCACTTCCCAGCCTACAGAAACAAATGAGCATCGGGTCATAGACCATTTACTTCAGCGGCCTGTAATGCTGTGTGCATTAGCATACATGCTATATATATATATATATATATACACATTATATAGAGTATACAAAATTACTAAAACTTTCAAACTATAAATATATATATATAGTTTCAAAATTGTAGAAACCTTGTGCTCTTAAATATGTACTCTTGTAATTTTTATTACTCTTACCATTCATTTCATCACATTTGGAGTTGCCCACATTAAAACAAGACGTTTTCATATTCCTCGGCAGGATGTTCCACCACTTGTATTCATATCCCAAAGAAGGTTCAGTTCCTCCCGGGCATCTTTGACATTCTGTGCCAAAAAAAATCTTCTCTGTTACACACTAATTCTAGTAAACCAACAGTGTTGCATAATACATGAGCATGTTTCTATGTTAATGTGTTTCTATATACCTGCGGTGCCATCAGAGTAGGTGCCTTGAGGGCAGTGTAAACAGGTGGAAGAGTTGTGCGTGTAGAAGCCTGGGTTGCAGGGCGGACAGTCCTCTTTCTCTCCAGAAGGAGGCAGCATCACAGCACCAGCCACATTCTCCACGCACACCTGAGGCTCCACCCACCTGTACAGCATCTGGGTCTGAAATAATACAGAAATATAACAATTAACAAATTATCCACACATAATTTACACCAAAACACATTCTGCATTATACTTTCCCTACCTTGCCGTCACTATCACAGGCCGTGTGGATTTGAAAATAGTCTTTCTCTGAACAAGGAGGTCTTTCTTTACACTGCGACCATCCCTCCTCTAGAACACACACACACACACACACACATGTTGAGAAACATTAGGGTGACCATATGTCCTCTTTTTCCCAGCCAGGATTTCTTAATTGCCTAAAATGTCCAGATGTCCAAATGTCCTATTGACACGCTCACAACAGCCCTAAAGTCAATTGGACGATTATGTACAATGCCTGCTCACTATTGGTCAAACTACTTTTCAGTCATGACCTTTAGTAAGCATGAATACAATAGAAAAACAAATCAAAACCCAGACATTTTAGGCAATTTAGAAATACCGAGCAGGAGAAATGGGCATATGGTCATACTAGAGACATTATACACACTGAAAAAGTGTTTGTTACTGGATTGTATTGGATTCTTGCTAAAATGATAACAAGCCATATGTAGATTGTTTGGCACAACAAAGAATGCAAGAAGTCGTCTGAATGATTGATTTTTGTGTGTTCGTACGGGAATACTGTGTTTTAGAGCATGGTGTACACGAACTGGCTCCCTTTCCAGAGTAAGCGTTCCTGGGGCAAAGGTCACATGAGGAAGAGCCTGGGGTTTTACTGAAGGTGCCCGGCCTGCATGGAAAACACTCTGAGGTGTACGCCACACCTGCACAAAAATGCACACAAAAAAACTTAATATGACCATAAAATATCACAACGCAAATAGTTCAGACTGCATCTTGATTCCTCATAAAGAAGGGTGCGAGACACAAAAGTAAACATGATTTCATCAGAATCTCACACCTTCGATCTGGATGTTCTTCAACAGGACCGGCTTCACTGGTTTCCCACCCAAGAGCATTCCTGTGGTTCTCCAGTACAGAATATTAGTTCCTGACTTCAGGTTTACCTGTGACATACAAAAAACAGCTACATTAGACATCAATACTGCAAAACCCTTAAAGAGCCAGTTCACTCAAAAATAATATTCTGTGATCATTCTCTCACTCACATTTTGTTCCAAACCTTTCCCTGGAACACAAAAGAAGATATTTGATAACTAAACAGTTTGGTTTCCCGAAACGGTTTGGTTATCAGCATTCTTCAAAATATCTTCTATGGTGTTCAGCAGAAGAAAGAACGTCATACAGGTTTGGAGTAAATGATGACTGAATTTTCGATTTTGAGTGAACTGTCCCTTTAAATTTGAATAAAGTCCCTAACCGTATGGGTTCCCCAGTCTCCGTTAGAGGTGAGTTTGATCCATTTCTCACTCCCTGTCTGGTCCATCTCCTGACATTGGTCATTCTGAATCTGCATCAGATATAAAACATATTATATTTAGAGATATATTTTCACTTCAACACATTAGTAGAAAAAAACCTGAAAGATGTATGAAGTGAAACACACAAAGAACTCGAAGAAGACGTTGCTGTCGACATATTGATAGTCAAAGGAGACGGATCCCTGCTTCATGAGATGCACTGCGTACACCAGTGACACTGTGCAGTCGTCACGGTTGGATTCCAAGTGAGTTCCCTGAGGTGTCCATGAAGAACTGCAATTAAACAACACAATGTTAACAGGTAGATCCAGATCTGTAAAAGCTTAGAGAATTGAATTTATGGATATATATATATATTTCAGTATGTAACTGACTTGTTGCAGGTCATTGAGTCGTCTCCTGAACCTCCTGAGTCCATGTATGTGGCCAAACTGCTGAATCCCGCAGGAATGGCATCCCACTGGTCAAAACGCACGCCGCTGCCCAGCGAATAAGAGCCAGCCGCACATGATGTGCACTGCTGGGATGACATCTCTAAAAACTCCCCAGCTTCGCAAGAAAAAGCTGTACAACAAGTAAGCACAGACTGTGTTTGCATAGTGACACAATACAAAGACCTTCAGATGTATTCGGACACATTTAAATCGCATAAATGTTATTGCTTTTGACAACAAAATATCAAACCAAGGAAATGTTTCCTTAGTGTGTTTGAGCCAGCGTTCTTTGAATTAACTGCCACTTGGTTTGATATGTTAATTGAAGTAATGCAATGCATGTTCATTAAGAGTGTGTATGTGGTTGTTTTCTTACTGCAGTCTGTGCCTCTGACCGGCTCTGGAAGGCCTGAGCATCTTCCCTGTCTGTGAGGAATGGCAACTCTCCATCTGGAGCCTGTGCTGTCACACTCTGTGTACTCGAAGTAGTAGTCTGTCTGAAACACACATGCAGGTATCGACATATTCAAACATTTACATCAAACACAAGTTATGGTCATTTAAAAGTGAGCTTTAAGCAAGAGCCCATTATTTTTAGGAAATTATATATTTTAACATATCATTTTATAAATAATTTTATATTGTAAAATATGATATTTGTTATATACTGTATATATTTATTTTTTTAATTTTGTAATGTGTCTGAATTTTGTAATGAATATGTCTATAACATATTCATATTCACACTGACACATTCAGACATTTACATAAACCACTAATTATGGTCATTAAAGGTGACCATTTCATAAACCAGCAAGGATAAAGAGTTTCATATTTAGAATATTATTAATGCAGGGATTTTTTTCTTTTCATTTGATAATGTTTTCTGCTTTCACCGCTAGAACAGCTTATCACAAAGTTTGTCAAATAAAATAAAATAAAATAAAATAAAAAATAAATAAACAAATCAACACAATTCAATACAATACAATACAAAATCCTGTGTACATGTGCCAAATAAAAAAATGGGGAAAAAAGAAAGAAACCCATGGACTTTTAATTTAACATGCATAAAAAATGTTTTTAGCCTAAAATAAAAATAAATAAATAACTATTATAAAATACTGGATACATAAAATCCTGGATATGTGTGCAAAAATATATGTATCATGGACAATTTTTTTTGCATGAATAAAAATTTTTTTTTTTAGCAAAAAAAAAAATTATACTAAAACAATAAATATGTGTGCAATATATATATATTATATCATTGACATTTTTTTTTTTTTTTTGGACAAAAAGCTCATGTGCCCTTCTCAAACACAGGAAGCTTTACAGAACAAAATCTGTAAATACACTGGATACATGTGCAAAACATTTTTTTTTGCAAAAAATAAAATTAAATAAATGTGCTCTTCTCAAACACAGGCAGCTTTACAGAAACTGCCCTTTCAAAACATATTGTCATCTGACATCATTTGTGCCATTTTTTTTTGCTGTTTTAAGCTGTTTTTTATTTTTTGATTAAGCAAACATCTTACCCCACTCACCCCTATCTGATCTTTTATTGTTTCCAAAACACACAAACTCTCAGGCACATATAACAGATATTTAGATATGGTGTGTGTGTGTACAATAGCAGGGGGATGGGGACGGTCTGTCTATCTGCCTTCTGTCCCCAGACAGTCGCCAGGGCAACGGCCAGGAGCCCTGTGACTGTTGTTATGATGATCACTCATTGCTTTTGGTTGGGTATGGTTACGGTAATGAATGAAGAGTCTGATATACACTGATAAACAACCTGAAATAATGAGGCCACTAAATACCTCCTGTGTGTGCGTCTCTGTTGACAGATCTTTTATGAAAATCAGTGTGTGTCCAATGCTCTGAAACACAGCGATTGTTCTCTGATCCTTTAGGCGCCTGCTACACACAAAAGCCAAATCGACCGCATACACACACGGGTTGCAGGGTTTCCGCGGGGTCTTAAAAAGTCAAAATTTAAAAATCTAAATTTTAGGCCTTAAAAAGTCTTAAATTCGATTCGCTGTTCTAGGTCTTAAATAATTTTAAACAGGTCTTAATTTTCCGATGTCCATGTAGCGCACTTTAGAATGTTTTTTTTGTTGTTGTTGTTTGTTTCCGTGGTGTTGTAGTTCTTTCTTTCGCTAGTCCAATTATAATTCGCTGTATTACGACTACAAATGAGACCAACATGCAACAGCCAATCAGCTATCTCTTATTGGCGCGAGTTTCTCTCGATTGTACCACAGAATTTAAAACAGATTTTACTTTTCAGCTATGGGGAAGTGCAAGTTTAGCGATACTTGGCTTGAAAAAACTGAATTTAGGGCTTGGTTAAGGCCAGTTGCTAACAACGTATTTGAAGCCTACTACTTAGTATGCAAGAAAGCGATTAAACTGGAACGTTAGGTGTACGGGCGCTGGAGTCTCATGCAAAAAGTGAGAAACATCTAACTGTTGTGAAGGGTCTCCAGCAAACGACAGCTATCAGCCAGTTGTGCCAAGTATCTGGTGCTCCACACTGCTAGGCGAGAACAACACTGCAGCTCCGCAACCCCCGTGAGCGAACCTCCGTGTCGCTTTTGGATCAGAGCCAACACTAAGAGCGGAGGTGCTCTGGTCTTCCACACCGCGTGACTAGACACCAGTCCTATAATGCGAATGAGGAAATCGGTGAATTGTTTCAGACGATGTTTCCAGACTCTGAAATCGCTAAATCATTCAGGTGCGGGAAAGATAAAACTGCCTACATTGCGCGCTTTGGACTAGCGGATTTTATCAAGAGAGACCTAATTTCGAAAGTGACGGGACCGTTCGTGCTGATGTTTGACGAAAGTCTGAATCGCACCTCCAAAAAGAAGATGGCGTGTCTGGACCCCTCTGTCATGTTCAGAGACCCAGACAAGTGCAAGAGGCAGATGAAATGTCTTGTTCAGACATTTCTGCAAGACAAGCAACTGACAGGAGGTGTTTCTGCGGGTAGGAATAGTTGTAGAAGAGGCTTTTAACAAAAGTAAGAGGTCAGCACAGATAATTATTTTGAACATTTTAATAGTGCTGTTAACACAATCTGTGTTATGGCCAGACCTTTTTTTTCTTTACCTTTTTAAAGATGTTTATTTTCACACATCTAATAGCATTGCTTTTAAAAGTTTGTTCTTTTCAGTACACTTATTATTTGTTGTGTGTACTTTTTTCTTTTCTATTTTTCTAGTCAGGATCATATTTTTGAGTGCAGATCTGTTACTTTTGTCATATTCATGGTTAAGCACCTGTTCTGTGTGCAGTAGCAGACTTGGTATCGAAATAGGCTTTATCCACCGTTATCAACAAATGTAGATACAGTGATTCTGCTCATTATAACAGTTACAGATTTTTGATATATTTGTAATGATGTATTGTAATGATTTATCCAACAACAAAAAAATTCACTATTTTTGTCTTTTTTTCGCTGGTTTTGTCTTAGGGCAGAGGTTCTCAATTCCAGTCCTCGCGCCCCCACCGCTCTGCATATTTTGCATGTCTCTCTTTGTTAACACACCTGATTCAGATAATCAGCTCGTTAGAAGTGCGCTCCGTGCTAGGGATGGGCGATACCTCTTATTTTATTTTCGATCCGATACCGATATTTTCAAGCCCAGTATCGTCGATATCGATACCGATACCGATACTTGTAACTAAAATGATCTTTTAAATTATTAAATATATAAATTAATAAGAATATAATCAGTAATTATAATTAACATTAAAGCCATGTTTTTTTAAACATTTCACAGGCCTTTTTTTGTTTACACTGTCAGAAATTAAATACTAAAATTGTATTTTAGCCCTTTACTGGGCAGTAACCTCAAAGGTGCACCTATACCCCTAAAAGGAGCATATTAGTACCATACAAGTATGCATGCTTTAAGGTATAGATAAGTTACAAAGGTGCACCTTTGAGGGTACCTCATGAAAAATAAACATGGTGTTACATACAATAAGTACTAAAATGTATTATTATTATAAGCGCCATAATGGTAAATTTGTGGTTACAGTTTTACTACAAATACTGTGGTAAACTGTGGTTACTGAAATAAAACCATGGTTCATTTTTTTAAAAGGCTGCCAGAATGCTGTACTCCTAAAGGTGAAACTTTAGCATATTGTTTTCTGACAGATTTATTAACAGCAATTACAGAACATAACAGAATCCATTTGAACTTTTAACAACAGTTTAAATTTACTTACACAATTACCTATTTAAAATAAATATTAGGCTACATGTACACAAAAGTTTGGGGTTAGTAAGATTTTGTAATATTTTTTTAAATAAGTCTCATGCTCACCAAGGCTGCACTTATTTGAACAAAAATACAGTAAAAACAGCAATATTGTGAAATGTATTTTCTATTTTAATGTAGGCCTATTTTTTTATATAATTTTAAATGCATCTGTGATCAAAGCTGAATTTTAGCATCATTATTCCAGTCTTCAGTGTCACATAATCCTTCAGAAATAAATCTAATATAATTTGCTGCTCAGGAAACATTTCTGATTATTATTGCTGCTTCATATTTGTGTAGAAATCGTGATACATTTTTCAGAATTAATTTTCTATATAGCAATAATGATATGTAATGTAATGTAATAATGTGACAATGGTTTCTTATGATCTACTTATGCTTCTGATGCTTTTGGGAAACGCAGCTCTATTTGAACAAACACTGTGACTGAGCCATGCGTCTGCAGCGAACGCTGTCTGTGATTGATTGGTTCTGTCTTTCAGCATTTGCGTGTGTTTCCATGAGCAGGAGAAATAGCTCTATCCAACACAATTGTTCGCTAATATAGTCTATTTTTCAATTTAGAAGCTTATTTTATGCACCGAGTTTCTTAATAATATAATTAGTGATTACAAAAAAATGCACTTTAGAATCGATATTTTTATGTGAGGATCGATCCTTTCGATACAACACCAGTATCGAAAGTATCGATACTTTAGGATCGATTCGCCCATCCCTACTCCGTGCATGAACTGTGTTCCGATTGACATGCTCCCTACACAAGGTCCATTGCTCCCTACACCCTGAGCAGGGGAAATCCGCTGAAGTTTACTTTATTTTGTTACATTCATTCATGGATTTGCGCTGCCCAACGTCTTCACGCACGGATGAGTGTGACATCATATACCTCTGTAAATATATACAATTTGAATTCACGTCTTGCACACTTCAATGCACTTTGAATGGAATATATACGTTCGCTTCGAACTGGAATCATGGCGGGATATCCTGTGATGTCCACTTCGCAGGGCACTTACGTTCGAATAGAACAAACTACTGTAGCGATAAGAGTAACATACGAAATATGCAGAGCGGTGGGGCGCGAGGACTGGAATTGAGAACCGCTGTCTTAGGGGATGTCATTCTCCAACAATTTGATTCCTTCCTGTCTGTCGAGTGCAGAAGTGAGGAGTTTCTCTCCTTCCCACCGATGCAAAAGAGGCTTGACGTCTTCTTGAGCAGTTTCCTTTATAACTACCCAGAGCTTTTTGCTTTTTGCCAGAAGCTTCTGATTTTGTCTCATGGACAGCCCACTGTTGAAAGAGGCTTTTTCTGTTAATAAAGAAATAGAAATCTGCAACATGCAAGAGGACACTTTAGTAGCACAGAGGCTGGTATGTGACTATGTCACTCGACACGGGGGTGTTACCAAAGTTCCCCTGACAAAAGAACTCTTGAGTTCAGTGGCATCAGCCAGAACCAGGTACCGTCTCTACCTTGAGACAGAGAGAAAGAAGAAATAATCCCTTGCACAGGGCCAAAAGAGAAAGGCGGCAGAGGATTACTTAGAGCAGAGGTTCTCAATTCCAGTCCTCGCGCCCCACCGCTCTGCATATTTTGCATGTCTCTCTTTGTTAACACACCTGATTCAGATAATCAGCTCGTTAGAAGTGCGCTCCGTGCATGAACGGTGTTCCGATTGACATGCTCCCTACACAGGGTCCATTGCTCCCTACTCCCTGAGCAGGGGAAATCCGCTGAAGTTTACTTTATTTTGTTACATTCATTCATGGATTTGCGCTGCGCAACGTCTTCACGCACGGACGAGTGTGACATCATATACCTCTGTAAATATATACAATTTGAATTCACGTCTTGCACACTTCAATGCACTTTGAATGGAATATATACGTTCGCTTCGAACTGGAATCATGGCGGGATATCCTGTGATGTCCACTTCGCAGGGCACTTACGTTCGAATAGAACAAACGACTGTAGCGATAAGAGTAACATACGAAATATGCAGAGCGGTGGGGCGCGAGGACTGGAATTGAGAACCGCTGACTTAGAGGAACTAAAAAAAAGGAGGAACACTATACAAACCGTTTCTGAAAGTCTTTCCAGAGATGCAGACAAATTTGCAGAGGATGCTGAGGGCAAGGCTGGCAGTAAGATGGCTCAGCTAATAACTAAGTCAAATGCTTTGAGGAGGGCCAGCAAGGAGAAATCATCTGAGCTCAAGAACATTGAGGAGGAGATTCTGGCCAAGGGAGAAGAGCTGAGATTAATGTAGCACACACACATCTGCAGACTCACTCCAAGATGTTTATTTTTTTACTTTTTCTGTAGTTCAACAATGCATCTAACCTGTCTTCAGTACTGTTCAATTTGAATAAATTTACTTTGCCAGTAATTTTGTGATTCTGCATTTTCCTTTTTTTGTGTGTGTGTGTGTGTGTGTGTGTGTGTGTGTTTTTGATGTCGTGATATAGGTCTTAAATTTCATTCTTAATGGTCTTAAAAAGTCTTAAATTTGACTTGGTGAAACCTGCAGAAACCATGGGTTGATACTTCAGGAAGATGATAAATACATCCGGCTGGAGGAGCCTGTCATCTGGTAATGCTTGATTACAGCACACACATTATCACTAATGGTGCACCTGCACCTGCCACTGTTACCCAGCATCCCCCACAAATACTCTTAAAGGAGCAGTTTACCCCAAAATTAAGATTCTGTCTTCATTACTCCCCCTGTGTTGTTCCAAAACTGCATTTTATATATAAAGAAGAATGTTTTTCTATGCAATAAGAGCAAATGTGACCCTGGACCGCAAAACCAGTCATAAGTTGCACGGGTATATTTGTAGCAATAGCCAACAATACATTGTATGGGTCAAAATAATCAATGTTTCATTTATGCCAAAAACCATTAGGATATTAAATAAAGATCATGTTTCATGAATATATATTTATATTTGTATTTTATATATGTAAATTTCCTACCATAAATATATCAAAACTTGATTTTTGATTAGTAATATGTATTGCTAAGAACTTAATCTGGACATTTTTAAAGGCGATTTTCTCAATATTTTTATTTATTTGTATTTATTTTTTCAGATTTTCAAAAGATTGTATCTCAGCCAAATATTGTCCTACCATAACAAACCATCAATTGAATGCTTATTTATTCAGCTTTCAGATGGTGTATTGTTGTAAAAAAAAAAGATGGCCTTTATGACTGGTTTTGTGGTCCTGGGTCACAGATGGTAACTGAGGTGTTCTGCCCAGCATCCATCCATTCATTTGTGGGTGAAGTGGCCCTTTAATAAGCGCGTCATGTATGCAAATAGGGATGAGGCAAGAACAACACGACAGTCTTTTCAAATTAAATGAAGGGTGGAGACCCAGAGAAGGTTATTCGCGTTGTATGAATATGTTTAAAGTGCATATGAATCCATTTTACAAGCTCTAACACGAATGCAGCGCATAACGCACGATAATCGAGCTGTCATCTGATTGGCTAACCGAGCGCGTCATCATATTATACGATCCTCGTCCGTTACCATTTTAATGTCAATAACAAGATGTTCTTTTTGCTTTTTCATCACAGATTGTGTCCATACATAACTATTATGTTTCTGTATTAAAATGACTAATACGTAATAACGATAATACGCATTAAAGACATTTTAGAAGCTCACAATCATGCGAATAGCATTTTAGTATTAATTTGAAATAGTTACACGCAGAAAAAATGGGCCTACGTCGTTACTAGTTTAAATTGTCATTATGTTTAAAATGTATATGTTTTACAAAAAGGGTACATGTTGTCGTTTACCTCTTTACACAGTGGCAGGTTGCTTGTCGCTCGTGCGCAGAAGAAGAGGCTTACAAAGCGCACAAAATACCAGGATGTCCAAAGCGCCCTCTTCTCCATCTCATAAGGCAGGAGTTAAAGGAAAACAAGAGACGCCGAGGATCCGAGTGAAGATAACGAGGTTTCGCGATGTCTATGCATAAACTACATGCGCTCTGCTCCGCGATAAGCCCCTGCTGTAGTTGTGCTTATTATGGGCTGTGATTGACAGCGCGCGACTGACGTCACGCCGGTCTAGTCTCCCAGTCAATCTTTTATTTAGGCCAAGTTACCCGTTTTTGTAAACTCAGCGAACTTTAAGATTCACTAATGATCATGTTCCAAAAATAAATGAAATATAAACTAATAAACAAAAACTATATAGTTGAACACTCCGTGTTCTTTTATTAAAGTGACCCTTAGTAAGAAAGTCATGCTGGGAGAGCATGACAGAGAGAGACAATACACAATAAATAATTCAGCAATATTACACCATCACACAACCTATTTATTGTCAGGATGAAAAGGAAACAAGGTGAAAACCGGAAACAACAATGCAAGTGAGTGGAAATGCATTGCATAAACATCTGAAAAATATATGTATGTGCCCACAAGTGTGATTATCCTCCTTCCAGATGTGGAATATTTCATTTTTTACTTTCTATAGGGCTGTAAAAATGACTTTTCGTTGTTTGAACCACACCACTATCTATCTATCTGTCGGTCGGTCGTCTTTTGGCTCATGCATGCATTATTGTAAGAATATCACTAGTCAAATCAAATCACTTTTATTGTTGGTGTTGGTGAGTGAAATTCTTGAGAGCGTGCTCCACACAGTGCATGAAACAATAACATATAGACAGTAATACTTACACAGATGAAAGAGATATACAGTATGAAAACATTAAATATTTTGATTTCATAGGCCGGATACGTCATGGATGTGCTGCAGCAAAAATGCTTGTTTGGCATATCATGGGGAGTATTTAATGGAAAGGAAAATTAGCTATCCTCGTCGGCTAGTGAAAGTATAATAATTGACTAGTGTGGTAATCATTAATGAAAAGAGATATACAGGAAAATTAAATATTTTGATTTCTAAATCACTGCAGCAAAAATGCTGTTTCATTATTTATTCGAAATCAGTTATTGTAAATCAAATTACATTGTTCTGAGTCTGACCGCACTTTCCATGGCAAACAATCAAAGCATGGTTTAGGTATCTTTCCTAAAAAGATATGCCAAGGTAGCCTACACTTGAATAAGCAGTTTTATTTTTATTACTTTTATTCCGCATTTTAACATTATTTAAAAAATGTTTTATAATATTATATTTTAATATAATATTATATTTTTTATAACGATATTGGGCATAACATAAGCACAACTGTAAGTCTTCACAGACTGAGATATTCTTATTAATTATACTAACAGAGAAGCGAAACAAAACGCCACACAAGAAATGAATCAAAGTAACATAAAATAAAATATATATTTTCTCCAGATTCAACAGCAGGTGGCGCTGCTGAGACTGTAATTAATCTGAAAGCGTGTTAATACAGTCAAATGTGCTTACCGCGTAATAAAACCTTACTCTAGTAACGAGTTTCGTCCACACATAAGGTGGCAACCCACATAAATGAGCACTTTTAAAACACAACGAACATTAAGTCAAAAACAGTCAAACAGCGTTCAGAAGCGGAAGTCACCAGCGGGCTTCTGTAGGCGCTTCCGCTCTGTATGAGGAGAGGCAGAAAAAAAGCGTATCCTCCATCCTGGTATTTGCCTTCATCCTGGTCACTGCGAAGTCCCCGTACCCAAAACAGGAAGTAAGTACAAAACCAAAGCTAAATTTCACTTTCGCTCACCTCTGTGCGCTGGACTTGTATCTTTCTGTTTTTACACGAAAAATAACGCCTCGGCATCGAATAAATGCCGTCGATAGCTCACGGCTTCATGTTGCACATAAACATGGCGTCTCATTATTCCTCATCTGCTTATATTAAAGGAGCACATAGGACATGTACATGAAGGCAATAATCAGCATGGTGCACATTATTCTCTTAACTGGTATTATTCAGCTTTCTTCATAAATGAGGTCGCGAGTCATACATTTGTGTTTTATTAAAGTTTGCTTTGGCCTAAATGCCTATGGAGAAATCTTTTGTGTTTTTGGTGTCTGAGATTTTACATTAGTATAATGAATAAAGTGTTTAGGTTATCTTTAGCACATTAAAGTGAGTCTGTCTGACTGTGTGTGTATTAACCTGTAGGCTGAGCATGAACACAGGAGATGTCCCAGCCACTGTGACCCTTGAATCCGTCAACTCTGTCACATTTACTCAGGACACAGATGGAAACATCATTCTGCACTGCCCTCAAAGTGGTGAGACACACTCCATATTATCACAACCTGTGACCGGTCTCGTGATGCTGTGCTCTATTATATTGTATGTGCTCGTGTGGTTTGGACATGCAGATGGGGAGGATCTGGGTTCAGACGGGACCACCGAACCTTTTCACAAACGGCTGCGGTTGTCCGATGAAGATGGAGAAGACGCTCAGGACTCGACCTCGACGGAGTATTCTGTTGTCACTCTGCCAAGTGAGTATAAACACACATGCACATGTTTTAAAACACGTTTATATATTTAAGTGACTTTTATATCAAACGATAATGCAAATTGTCAGAACTCAGAAAGAGCTTTATTACCAAGTATACTGTTTAAAAAAAACTGTTGAGCCAACTTGAAATTTTAAGGCAACCAGCTTCAGCAGATTTTTGAGTTCTCTCAACTTATTTTTGTAGGACATTCTCAACTTTTTGTTGTATAAACTCAAAAATCTGTTGAAGCTGGTTGCCTTAACATTTTAAGTTGGCTTACACACAGAGCTCCAGTGCAGACAAAGGTACATACATAGTGCAAACAAACATGATATTGCAGAAATACAAAGCAGAGATGGAATATAACACTAATATAAGAAAAACAGAAAATTAAACAATGCACTAATATAGAGAAAAAGCATGTAATTGTTTAACTGTAAAGAGGGATATTATATTAAGTGGTTTGTGCTGATTTTAGTTACAGAAGGTGATGAAAGTTTCGAGGTGACGATGACTGCTACAGAGATGAGAGACGGGGGGGAGCTGGAGTCAGACGATCCTTCTGAAACAACAGTAGAAACATTATATGTTTATTAGTGCTGTACAGCTTCGTTATCAGCTTTAATTGCTGGCTTTGCATGGAGTTAATTCTTCATTTAGTGTGTTATTTATTCCTGATTAATTTAGGTAGTATATAAATATAAAAATGTTGTTTGTCAACAGGATAAGGATTCTTCTGTCCAAAAAAAAGGTAAAGATGTATCAGCTGTCAGTCAAGCCTGGTTCACCACGAAAGAGGATAAAGACACACTGGTTAATAAAGGTAAAACATATTTCTGTATTGTCATGCAAACCCAGCACAAGAAATATAGGAGCTGATATTAATACACACATAGTGTCATAGCATTTGTTCTATATCCTCAGGTCACAAATGGAAACAGGGTATGTGGTCAAAAGAGGAGATTGATCTCCTGATGAGCAACATAGAGCGTTATTTAAAGGTGAGCATGCATTATAGATGCATCACATTAGCTGGAGGTGCCATCTTTGAGTTGCACCCTCATTATTCATCTTTCTGTGCATCCCGACTCAGAACCGAGGGATTCGGGACCCTGCGGAGATCATCTTCGAGATGTCGAAAGAGGAGCGGAAGGATTTTTACCGCAGTATAGCGTGCGGTTTGAACAGACCGCTGTTCGCTGTATACAGACGTGTACTACGAATGTACGATAACCGAAACCACGTAGGCAAGTAAGTTGCTTTTATTTGTCTTTTAAACAGATTTACAAATCCAAACAAAATGACTGGTGTAATATTTGATATGTGCTATTCTTGTCGTTTAGATACACTGATGAGGAGATCCATAAATTGAAAGAGTAAGTTGAGCCATGAATCGTGAATGTCATGAAGTGTGACCGGAATGTGTGACCAGATTTGGGTGTGTTATCAGGCTAAGGGAGAAACATGGAAATGACTGGGCGACCATCGGGACGGCACTTGGTCGCAGTGCATCGTCTGTGAAGGACCGCTGCCGTCTCATGAAGGACACATGCAACACTGGTCAGTTTTTCCAAATTTGCATTTTAGTGTCCCACCAAGGAGCTAGATTATAACATCTATATATTTGTTATATTAAGCTAAAATAAATATTAAACAAAATGCTTCTATGTAGTAACTATGTTATAAAATATGTATTTAACAAAAACCCTAATTATAAAAAATAATATGATAGTGTAATATTTAAATATTAATAATGAGAGAATTATTACCTATTAAACTGTTTTTTTATCATTATAAATTGTATATTTCATAAATTGAATTGTGTATCCTTTATTGAACATATTAATACATAAATACATTATTTTAAGTCTTAAGTAAAATTAGAATGACTAAGAAAATATTAAATAAAAATGTAATTATTATAAATTATGTAAACAATACCGTATTATTATTATTATTTATTTGTGTGACATCATTGTAAACTCGCCTGCTTTAGGAAAATGGACGGAGGAAGAGGAGAGAAGGTTGGCAGAGGTGGTCCACGAGTTGACGGGCACAGAGGCGGGGGACGTTGTTACTCAGGGAGTCTCTTGGGCATCGGTGGCTGAGCTTGTCGGCTCTCGCTCAGAGAAACAGTGCCGCTCCAAATGGCTCAACTACCTTAACTGGAAACAGAGCGGTGGCACGGAGTGGAGCAAAGAAGAGGACATCAACCTTGTTCGCAGGTAGTTCACAGCTAAATTCACAATACATTTACATTTATCAGACGCTTTATCCAAAGCGACTTACAGTGCATTCAGGCTATACATATTTTTGTCAGTACATGTGTTCCCTGGGAATCGAACCCACAACCTTTGCGCTGCTAATGCAATGCTCAGTCTACCACTGAGCTGCTAATGCAATGCTAATGCAATGCTCAGTCTACCACTGAGCCACAGGAACACCTATTCACAAATGAATTATTAATCATAATTATGCATGAGCAGGATAGCTGAACTGGATGTGGAGGATGAGAATGAAATTAATTGGGACATTCTGGCCGGAGGGTGGAGCAGCGTTCGCTCGCCTCAGTGGCTCCGCAGCAAATGGTGGACCATCAAAAGACAAGTGGCCAATCACAAGGAACTTCCCTTTCCTGGTGAGACACATTCTTTATAGTTGAGCATGTCTGAGATAATGTGAGTTCAGACACTGAAGCAGTGTGTTCTGTGCCGTGTAGTCTTGTTGAAAGGGCTGCAGGATGTTGTGGAGGCACCACCGTCTGCGATGAACAAGGTCGTGGTGGTCGGCTCTCGATCTGCTAATGCTTCGCCCAGCCCCGTCACCGCACTGCAGATCCCGGTCCAGATTCCAGTGCACATCACACATGTCTGTGAGTCAAGTAACCTAGTTTCAGTGAATGTTGTGGTTAGAACAGATCAGTGCCAATGTAGATTCAATGCACCATTTTCTCTCTCCACAGCGTCTTCAGACGGTGCAAGCGGTGCCTCGGACAGTGAAACCATCACATTGAACTCTGGGGCTTTACAGACCTTTGAATTACTGCCTGTGAGTACCTCAGATTTTACTTTGATCATTTTTGAAAACTATAAGATTTATAAGCTGTTTATAGAAGTCATTTGTGTAATTTCCTCCCTAGTCATTTCACCTGCAGCCCACTGGCACCCCTGGAACGTATTTCCTCCAAACAGGAACCAATCAGAGCCTCACACTCTCAGCCAATCCCACGGTCACACTCACAGCTGCAGCTTCGCCATCTTCACCGGACCAGATTATTTTACACAGCCTCACCGTAAGTCTTTTGTGTGCACAAGGGTTAAAGTTAACTACAATTATTACTAAATATATTTGTTACTTGAAATTAAATAACATCAAAACTTTTGATTTGCCAAGGCAACTTTTTTACTTTAACATTTTTTATTTACTTTGATATTGAAGTACTAAAGTAACTAAAACTGAAATAAAAATTAATAAAAACTAAGTAGTAATTTTAAAAAATATATAAAAATGACAAAAGCACACAGCAAAATTACAAAAAAATAAACTTAAATAAAAGTTTAAGTAAATAAAATAAATATTTAATAATTGTATTAAAAAGTAAAATACAAATAAAAAAGTAAAACCAAATCAAAATAATGATAAAAAAAATTATAATAGTATATTAATGATATTAAAATAAATATTTTACACGCATATAAACATTATGCATTTTTGAAAAAAATTAATACAAAATGACAAAAACACAACTCGAACACAAAATGTGTTATTATTTTCCATTTTAATTGTTTTATTAAATGTAAAAGATAAATGACAAAGAAAAAAAAAGAAAAATGAAATATGAATAAAAAATGTGTTGGGGGAAAAGTAATAGAATGACAAAAAAATAAAACTAATAAAAATGACAAAACAGCAAAATAACCACATTTAAACTTCATTTATGGAATTATTTTAAGTTTGAATTTTAAGTATATTATTAAAATGAAAATAAAAACTAAATCAAAATATGAATAGTATGTTAATGATACTAAAATATTTACCAAAAATAATGCAGTGTCACAAAGCCTGTAATTCTCTCTCTCTCTTCCGCCCACTTTCTCCGTCTGCATCAGACCGACAATGAGAATGTGACCGTCCAGATGTCCCACCCTGGCATCATCATCCAGACGGTGACCTCAGAGGACCTCTCGGACCCTCTCGGCCAATCAGAGCTGGAGGGAGAGCACGAGCTTGAGAAGGAAGAGCCTTCGGAAAACCAAAACAACTCTGGAGAGGAGGAGCAGAGTGAAGAGAGATCAGAAGAAAAGGTTTCGTTTTCTGAATCCATTATAAAAATGACAGTGTTCTCATGCCACGATCCAGCTCATGAAATTCTCCTTTCTTTGTTTAGACTCTCGGCTCTCCTAAAGACGGGGAGACTGTAGAGACATCTGTGTTGGGTGAAGGAGCCGAGCTCATGGTTCCGTCTCCGAGCAGCTTTATTCCTGCTAATGAGGACATCAGCACGGAGTCTGTCCTTCCGCTGGGAACGCTGACAGGTAATGATGTTAACTAGCTGTCTTCAGGTAGTGTAAGCGCTCTAACCATTTGTTTTTCCATACAGATCCCATCCTGCAGAACCAGGAAGAGGGATCAGACTGACCCACAAGAACACTGACTTTAGAGGATGCGTTCCTTTATATAGAGACACATGCAGCATGCAGGATCATCATAACACTTCAGTATTTATCATGCAAGCCTCATCTGGATCTCAGTGCAGTTAAAAACATCAAATACTCTGAAACTACTCTTTTTCTTTATGGTGTAATATGTTCATTATTTTAAATGTTATTTTTTGTGTATGTATATCTAGATTTGACTAGTTTTTGTAGCCTACTTTCCTGCTTTACAGTGAAACTTCAGTAAAACGGATATAAAGCTACGTGAATCTTCACTGTTCTGAATGTTCACTAGACTAGATGGCCATCATTTATCAAATGGTTTAAATATTCACCTAATCTGTACGTTTATTTATTGAATAAACAACATTTTGTCACCACTTGCATGTCATGATCTGTTCTCATTATTAAAATGAACTGGACTATTGTAGCTTAAAGATTAAGGAACAGGGAAGAGGAAATACATGTTATTGGTAAAATCTCAGTAAATCTTAAATTATGAAGATCTGATTTGTCCCCAAAAGGTGCCTAAAGGGAAGGACTGTTTCACTGAGCTAGAATAACTAAGTCTTTTTTTGGAGAAATGTGTCTAATTTCTGCGCCGTAATGCCTAGCAAAATGGCACAAATGTTGCTGCTTCTGGAAATACATGATCAAAATCATTTTTAATAAATAGAAAAACTAAACTCAGTCCTCTCACCTACAGAAAGTGTTATTTTAATATTGTTTATTTATGCCCTTCTATAGTTTTAGTTTTTTATAGTTTGTATTAATATTTTGTTAGTTTTTACTTTTATTCATTATGGTTTTGATTACATGTAAAAATTATTAAAAGTTTAAAAATATAGATATTATTAGGTTTATTGGTTATTTTATTTTTATCAGTTAGTAATTTTAGTGCCTGGACTACAACTAAACGAAAATGAGCAATGTTACTTACTGAAATAATTTTAGAATTTTTATGGAATATTTATCTTGTCTTTTATTTCAGCTTTATTTCAGTTTTAGTTGTACATTAACACTGCCTACTACGCCTCGGGTTTGTGGTTTCAAGCTGACACACGTATTGGCCACAAGAGGGAGCTAACAATCAGTTATTTTCACTTGCTGTACGCAATAAATAGGGAACTTTGCAGATGATAAAGAAGACTAGACATTTTGGAATTAAGTCAGTGACTCAACCTGAACCAGCTTTCGTTTTTAAGCGCTTTAAATCGACGTGAATGGTGGAAACTGAAGTGCGGTTCTTCCTCCTCTCCACTAGGCGGCAGAAGCGGGTTTCAGCTGCGGTGTCACACCTTCGGATGACAAGCTCGAGTAAACACGCGCAGGTGGATTTAAAAACAGATCATAGATGACAGCTCAGCGACAGACTCTTAAAGTCTTTAAACGACACATATTCCAGCTCAACAGCTAAATAAACCGACACACGGCGCGATAAAGCGCAGGAATCGAGGTTGGTAAGTATCCTTTTATAAAGGAACGCTTACGTTACATTAATTTTGTAAAATGACTATCACTCCTTGTATAAGTCTTTACGTTTAGTAAAAGTCATTGATACATAATTCTTATGATATGTCAGTCATTTAATGGATACATGGACTAAAAGCGTCAAAAAACATGTCTTACATATAAAATCTTGTCGCGAAGTGCTTGTTATTTGACAGCTAACGTTAATTATGTAACGTTAGTATGTATAATGATGTAATGATGAATATTTTGCTGTCAGACCAACAAATGAATCGGTAGTTGTTGCGTTACATAATATTTGAATGATCCACTCTCTGATAGTCATGTTATAAGCTAAAGTAGAGCTATAAGTGAATGGCTGTTTTGTGTTGTTGTTGCTGTCTTTGTTAATACACTCAGCTCTGAAGTGTCTGTTTTGTAGACAGCCGTGTTCAATATTTTATGTCTAATAGACAGTATTAACAGAGAGCAAGTTTTTCACATTGATTTAAACAGGATAATTTTGTACGATATTAATATAAAAATACAAAGAGTTAGAAAATGTATTTCATTTGTTGTTATAAACAACGCGGAGTACATTAAATATTATATTACATCAAGGTTTCCCAAACTGGGTTTGTGAAGGAACTGCAGGGGTTTATTAACTGAATGAAAAGCTAATCATGATTTAATCATAAAAATGTTATATTAAAGCAATTCATTTTAAAATTAATTCAATATAAAACACTTCCTGAAAAAACGAAATATTTTATTTGTTTACCTGCATGTCACGTGACCATAACTATGTCAGAGAACGTATTTATGAAACTATGAACATACAGATGATACTTCATTCATAAAATATTTATTTTATAATCTCAGGAGTACTTCACACAAAAAAAAACATATTGGGTGAAAGAAGATCAGATGACAACAAAGGTGGCGAATTTGTGCATTTTAATGTGTTTGAAAGACAAACAAAAGTAATACATGGTCAAATAACTGAGTGATAATTCAAAGACAAATGAATGTTCATCAGTAGTTGATGCAGGGTTTAAACACTTTGTAAACCTGAAATGATTTTTTCAGAAAGGAACATTCAAATGATGAAAAAGAGGAATTAAGGAGAATCAATAAATTATTAATAAATAGTTGCTATTGTGTAAATAAAATGTAATCATGTAACTCATAAAAAAGTAACTGTAGTCTGATTACGAGTATTTTGAAATGTAATTTACTCTAATTACAAGTACTTTATTTTTGGAGTACTTAATCTCATTTTGTAATCAGTTACTACCCAGATCTTTGTGTGTATGCATATCTTTGATTTATTAACTATTATTTACAGTAACTTTTAAATTCTGATGTTGTGGATATACTATATGGCGTAATGTCTTGGTTTTTGTGTTTCCCCTACAGAATATGTTTTGACGCGTGGACAGATGTGACTGTAATGAGGGACGTCTGCTCGTGAACAGGTAAGGCTTGTGTTTTGTTGTGTACTACACATGTAGGTTACCATCATTTTCTTTTGGAGGTCACTCTTCTAGAAAGCAAATGATGTAACCTAAACGGTGGGGAAGGTACGGCGGGTCAAAATTTTATACAGCTAATTTTTTTTATTTTAATATCAAGAAGCATAACCCGCTGCTGGACATTGCTCTGGGACTCGGGGGGACCCGACTCATCCCCACTCCTTCATTCACACAACACTCACTCATATCGCAGAGATCTGGCTGGGATTGAACCAGCAACCTCTTGACCACGAGGCAGCGCTCTTACCTGTGAGCTACAGATCTCTTCTTGCGGAACTTATATTTCACTATTCACCTGTATGTGATTTTACAATAAATAATTTAAAGCTTTCGGTTGGGTGATTGTTGTCTGAGGTGGGATTTGAACCCATGCCTCCATCAAAGCCTTATGAGCTGAAAACATGTGCTTAACCACTAACCCATTGTTGCTTCACACGAGCTCTTGTGTCTGCGATACTTTGTTGAATTTATAATGACACAGTTTAACAAAAGCTTTCATGGTATTTGAACTCAAGACGTCAAGATTAAAGCTCAACAGTTTATCTACTGAAGTCAACTCGAGGGTGTTTTGGATGGATTTTATTGAACGTTTGTTGGACATGTAGAAAAACTTGGTTAACTGTGGGATTCGAACCTAGGAGTCTCCCCCACAACATCAACAGTTAATTATCCTCTGAGCCACAGAATCTGTGACGAGAAGCAGAGGCTTTTCTTTATTCATTTACCTTTAGACTCAGATGATAAACACAAACACTTGACTTAATATTTGTTTATTCAAATGAATAGTTTTGATGTTTCTGAATCTGAAACACACTTGTCTTGAAGTTTCTAGTAACCCTAAAGACCCTGATTATCTGCTTCAGGTGTTTTTAATCAGATTGGAGTTAATGATGTGTGCTTTCAATGAAACAGTCCTCTATAAAACAAAACAAACCTGCAAATAAATAAAAGAACACATTATACAGACACGTCATATTTATTGGTATTTGATGATTTGTTGATTGCATTTCAAATATTGTATTTTAAATCAAATATTTGCAGTGGGTTTGTAAAAGCTTTTTAAGTCATGTTTTGGTCAGAGTTTTTCTTGCATGTACAGCTTTGACCAGCAGGCATCACCAGTGACTGTGTTCTGAGCTTCGAAACAGTCGAGCATCTTTGTGAACAATGTTGTTTCAGTCGATTCAAAGCTTTGAGAAGCTCCAGTCTCTCTGTCTCTCCTGCTGTTGTCTTATAATCATGCACGTGCACTTTTTGTCCACATGGGGGGGGGGGGGGTGAACACTGAATTGATTTCATGCATTTGCCAGTTAGATTCATCAATAAAACATTTCAGGGTTTAGCCATTATATTAGGCATTAATTTATCAGCTATCATTTTGAAACAGGATCTTTGCAATACATGCACGAGTGATCAATCCCTCTGACCGGCCTGTAGATCATTCCCATAACCAACCAAACACTAAAATAAATGCTGCTCGAGTCTACAAACACAGCCACAAAACACCAACATCATCGTTTAACTGTGAACAAACGAGGCACACATCATTTTAAATAAATACAACTAATATACATCTTCGTTTCCAAACTAAAACAGTCTCGGGAGATCTTATATCCCGTATGTTATGTGTGTTTACACTTTGAGCATGTGCTTGAGTTCAATTCAATGCAACATTACCCATCAATTGAGAGCTGATCGTGTTTATTTACCGATCTAGTAATCTCACGTTTCTCTGCTGCTGACAAGCTCTGACAAGATCATAGATTAGTTCAAAAGAAATTTAGAAACATTGTACTCTGAGTCCTGTCCTGTGAAGTGCGACTAACGTTATCCTCCTAGTGTTCATTTAATCTATAGATGCTGAGACACTCATTGACCGCAAGAGGGAGCCGATGGTCAGCTCTTTGTCTGGCTTATACACATTTAAGAGCGTAAATAGGGACTTTGGCTTAAGTATGAAAAGGTTAAAACATGAAAAAAGAAAGAAACAATTTTGACCATGTTGTCAGTATAATATATGACTCGTAGGTAGAAACTGAAGTGCGGGGTTCATCCGCTCCGCTAGGCGGCGTAAGCGGCTTCACGGTCAGCTGACGCCTCGTTCAGGATGCTGGACAAACGTGACTTTGTTTACAACGCGTGCAGACCGTTTAAAATACAGATCCTGGAGATGACAGCTCAGTGACTGTTTTATAAATGTAACTGAACGTTACATATTCCGTCTCATTAACAAACAGAATCGACACATGCTGCGATAAAATACACGAAACGAGTGACCTGCGACTCTGTGATTACTGTAAGTACGTTAACTCTGACGTTACACACGCAGTGCTTTCTTGCATTATCCTTTTCAAGCTCTTATTATTTACATTTAAGTCATGTTTTAAGTTTTGTGAATTGTTTAAATATCGGCGTGTCATTGTGTTTCTGATAAGGTTAAGCGGGCCTGCTCTGTCAGTTTATTTAGTTGTTGTTGTTACTGTAGGTAATATACTTATGCTTGTTATTGGAGTCCGTGGGTTTGTGAAGCTCTGTTCCTGCTGCTTCTTGCTTTTATACAGTTGCTGTGCTTTTACTTTTAATAAGAAGCGTCATAGTTACAGTCAATTATTTACTGCAACGGAGAGTCATCTCAGCTTTACATACTGTAAATGGACATTGTCCAAACATACACAAAAAGCAACTATTACAAAATTGTTTTGCTCAGACATTTTCGGGTGGTGGTGGTGGGGTCAGCACATTAACCAGAAGCTGGGGTAAACACATAGGGGAGGGGGGCACCAGGACTGGAGGCCATAACCTGTTCGACTTCAACAGCCTGTGATGAAGCTGTCTTTCAGTCTGTTTGCCTGGCTTGGACTCCGCATTCCTCCCTGATGGTCAGCAGACTGGAAAGAACTTTGTGTCGGGTGGGTGGGACACCTGCAATGTAGAGGGCTTTTTCGGGTGAGACATAAGTGATGCTGTAGATGTCCTGGAGGGAGGGAGAGACACACACAACACTTCTCACTGCTCACACACACATGAAGGGACTTGCGGCAGGACGCGTTGCAGGCACCACACACACACACACACAGTCAGGATGCACACGATGGTGCACACACGGTACAGGTGCACACACACACACACACCCACACAAATATGGGGTCCGGGGCTCTGGCTCTTCTGATATATGCGGAGGAAGTATATTTACGCTATATGTGCTTTCTTCGCTAGTGCTGCATGGTTATATATCACGCAGGAGAGACACTGTGATGTGCACACACAGGACACACACACACACACACAACACACATGGTGCTGCTCACACACACACACACACACACACATATATATATTTATATATATACGCACAGTCACACCACACACACACACACACACACACACAGGAGCATGCATATATATATATATATATATACACGCACACCTGAAGTCACACACACACTCCTTCGTCTTCTCACACATTCACATATATACACACACACACACACACATTGTTGTCGCTGCCACACACCCGACACAGGCGGCTCACACACACACACACACATATTGTCTCATCTCTGTTGCTGATGACACACACACACAGTCGTGTCACACCACACACACACAAATCCGCAAATTTATAATATAGCGGTTGGAGTTGTGTGACGGTGTGCAGTCGTGGACACACATAAGAGAGGTATATGTAGGTATATCTTCTGCTTGTATATGGACGCACACACACACACACTCTGTTCCTGTTGCTTCTTGCATTTATTAGGGTCGTGGTCCACACACACACACACACATATATATATAAGAGCGTCATAGTTACAGTCACACACACAACACACACATATACTGCACACACAGAGTCACACACTTTACAACTGTACACACACATATATATATATACACACACACACACACACACACACACATTGTCCTGATATACACACACACACACATATTGCTCAGATTTTCTGCAGCACATTAACCAGAAGCTGATATATATATATTATATAGAAACAGACTATATAACCTCGACTTCAACAGCATGTGAGTACACACAGCATTCATTCAGCAGTGGAAAGCAACACATAACGACTTATATAATGATGCACACACACACACATATACACACACACATACACACACATATATATACACACACACACACACACACACACATATATACATACACACACACACACCACACCACACACACACACACACACACACATATATTTATATATATATACACACACACACACACACACACACATATATATATATACACACACACACACACACACACACATATATATATATATTACACACACACACACACACACATATATATAATACACACACACATATATACACACACACACACATATATACACACACACACACATATATACACACACACACACACACACACATATATAAATATATACACACACACACACACACACACATATATACACACACACACACACACACACACACACATACACACACACACACACATATATATACACACACACACACACAATAACACACACCACATATACACACACACACACACACACATATATATATACACACACACACACACAACACATACACACACACACATAAACACACACACACACACACACACATCACACACACATATACACACCACACACACATATATATTTACACACACACACACACATATATATACATACACACACACATATTAGCTTTAGACTTATTTAAACTGACTTGTGTATTCAGATGGTTTAGGTTTACTATGTATATATAGTAATATCTGTTTATTTTTGTCTTTTCTTTAAAGACAGAAGCAGAGCTCTGGGACGCGTGGACAGATGTGACTGTAATGAGGGACGTCTGCTCGTGAACAGGTAAGGCTTGTGTTTTGTTGTGTACTACACATGTAGGTTACCATCATTTTCTTTTTGGAGGTCACTCTTCTAGAAAGCAAATGATGGTAACCTAAACGGGTGGGGAAGGTACGGCGGGTCAAAATTTTTATACAGCTAATTTTTTTTATTTTAATATCAAGAAGCATAACCGCTGCTGGACATCGCTCTGGGACTCGGGGGGGACCCGACTCATCCCCACTCCTTCATTCACACAACACTCACTCATATCGCAGAGATCTGGCTGGGATTGAACCAGCAACTCTTGACCGCGAGGCAGCGCTCTTACCTGTGAGCTACAGATCTCTTTTGCTTGAGTTTGTGCTGGAACTTAACAATATTTCACTATTGCACCTGTATGTGATTTTACAATAAATCATTTAAAGCTTTCGGTTGGGTGATTGTTGTCTGAGGTGGGATTTGAACCCATGTCTCCGTCAAAGCCTTATGAGCTGAAAACATTGCTCATAACCACTAACCCATTGTTGCTTTCACACGAACTCTTGTGTCTGCGATACTTTGTTGAATTTATAATAGACACAGTTTAACAAAAGCTTTCATGGTATTTGAACTCAAGACGTCAAGATTAAAGCTCAACAGTTTATCTACTGAAGTCAACTCGAGGATGTGTTTTGGATGGGATTTTATTGAACGTTTGTTGGACATGTAGAAAAACTTGGTTAACTGTGGGATTCGAACCTAGGAGTCTCCCACAACATCAACAGTTAATTATCCTCTGAGCCACAGAATCTGTGACGAGAAGCAGAGGCTTTTCTTTATTCATTTACCTTTAGACTCGAATGATAAACACAAACACTTAAATATTTGTTTATTCAAATGAATAGTTTTGATGTTTCTGAATCTGAAACACACTTGTCTTGAAGTTTCTAGTAACCCTAAATACCCTGATTATCTGCTTCAGGTGTTTTTAATCAGATTGGAGTTAATGATGTGTGCTTTCAATGAAACAGTCCTCTATAAAACAAAACAAACCCTGCAAATTAATAAAAGAACACATATTATACAGACACGTCATATTTATTGGTATTTGATGATTTGTTGATGGCATTTCAAAGATTGTATTTTAATCAAATATTTGCAGTGGGTTTGTAAAAGCTTTTTAAGTCATGTTTTGGTCAGAGTTTTTCTTGCATGTACAGCTTTGACCAGCAGGCATCACCAGTGACTGTGTTCTGAGCTTCGAAACAGTCGAGCATCTTCAAGTAATTATCGCTGCAGCCCGGAGACCTGCAAGTGGGAGGAGCTTACGCCAAGAACAACAAATAGGAGGAGCTTGAGAACAGCAAGTGGGAGGAGCTTATGCACAAGTAGGCTGGATTTCATGGTAGGCCTAGTTTAAAAAATGATATAAATATAATGCATTTTCATAGTAGTTTAAACTGAAATCCTTAGTTTTGGCATAATTATGTTTATCCAATACCATTCACTCAACATTGAAAGCAGGTCTTTACACATTTTGCCATGCTTCGTGGTGGTGTCATTTTAAATCCTTAAACTGTAGTAATTTAAGCATATTTCTGGATATTACATTTTACTTTTACAATTCTTCTACAGTAGCCTACCAAGGAACATTAAAGTGAGATGCAATTGCACTTAGGAGGTAAATGTGTGATACATAAAGAAAATGTTGAGTACTGTTAAGAAAATGCAGTTACAATTTGCCTGTACCGCACATGTTTTATTTGGCATATATTATTTGTAGCAAATTACAGCAAATGACAGACAAATCTATTTATGATCTAATACATCTACAAATGTATTAATTTGAAATCTCAGGGTGGGTAAATGATTTTATTTCTGATGAATCATATTATGTACAATCATTCATTCAGCACAATAGACTTGCATGCAGTGGACACGGCTAAATCCCGGATGCACCGCTTCTGAGTAACTTCCCCGGCGCTCGCCTCGCTTGATCTTCCCAACATAACCTGTGGTGGGTACACAAGAAGCACAATGAGCATTAACACATTTAAAACATTCTCCCCATGCCATCCATCAGATATGCATGACTTTATTCTCTTGTTGAACAAAACTGTACAAAACATTTCAAGAATCATTTCTCAGCTCTGTAGGTCTATGCTATGCAAGTAAAAGGTGTCCAGAAACTTTAAGGGATGACATTAGGCCAAGTAAATTATACTTTAAAATCAAATCACTTTTTTATTGTCACATCACCACAGCACAAGTGCCTTGGTGAGTGAAATTCTTACGAGCGTGCTCCAGACAGTGCAAAAAAACAAAACACAACAATTTACATATGGACAGTACGTATTTACAGACTATACAGAGGACAGTGTGCAAAATACACATACATATACTCAGTATACATAATGTACTATAAAGACATACTTCGTTACCAATACACATTATACACCGTATGTACACATCTACATTATGTACACTATCTATACATTAAGTAATCTATACATAGTAATAATGTGAAGGTGCAACAGATTATAAATTTACAGCAGATTGGTTGTGCAACAGATAGATGTGCAAGGTGCAACAGATTATGCATATGCAGTGTCGTGGGTGTGCTTTGTATGGTGTCCAGTGATAGCAGATGTGTTAGTGCAGTGTGTGCGTGTAGTCCGGTAGAACTGTGTTAAAGTGCAGTGCATGGCATGTTGTGTGAGTGGGAGTGTGTTGTAGGGGGTCATTTCTGATTGTTCATTAGCCTGATAGCCTGAGGGAAAAAGCTGTCCCTCAGTCGGCTAGTGCGGGATCGGATGCTGCGGAGACGTCTCCCTGAGGGCAACAGAGAGAGCAGTCTGTGGGACGGGTGGCTGGAGTCTTTGATAATCCTCCGGCTTTTCTTGTACACCGCCTGGTGTAGATATCCTGGAGGGAGGGAAGCTCACCTCCAACAATGTGGCGGGCAGTTCGCACAACCCTTTGCAGAGCCCTGCGGTTGCCAGCGGTGCTGTTTCCAAACCAGGCGGTGATACAGCCGGTCAGGATGCTCTCCACAGTGCAGGTGTAGAAGGACCTGAGGATCTGGGGCTCGTTCCAAACTTCCTCAGCCGTCTCAGGAAGAAGAGACGCTGATGTGCCTTCTTCAGCACTGCATCTGTGTGAGCAGACCATGTGAGATCCTCGGTGATGTGAACGCCGAGGAACTTAAAGCTGCTCACCCGCTCCACAGGTGTCTTGTCGATGGTGATGTATCTTTGTCTATTTTTAAACCAAGTATTACTTTTAAAAATCACTAGACAAAACGCTAGTTTATTCACCATTAATTTACACAAAACTGATTATTATTATTAGTATTTAAACCATGTTTTAATGATATTACATTGTGGATTAGGAGATGTGTTCTAAATATAATGCTTTTGAAAATGTACCTTATTCTTTAGAAAATGACATTGTAAAAAGTGAACAGTTGGATCAACTTACTTCAAAAAATACTTCAATTGGTAACACCTAAAAAAACTATTTTTTACAACTTAATGTATTACCTTTATTTGTTACCAATTGAAGTATTTTTTGAAGTAAGTTGATCCAACTGTTCACTCATTACAGTGTTTCTATCATAGACTGTATAAAAACAGATATCTATTTACAAACGTTTAAGACATTTACACTTTATAAATCAGTGCAGTCCAAAATAAAAAAAAACACTTTCTATGAAGCCATATTTATAATACATTATAAGGGAATTCTTAAGGCATTATAATGAATGCATTATGTATGATAAAAAACATCATATGTTATATTGTCTTATAAATAATCATAACAACAATTATAATGCTTACGCATTTGTGCTTATAACTTTTAAGATTATGATTATTTATAACACAATGAACACATATTAAATCTACTTTAACATTGATAATGGGAATATATATCTTGAGATTATTTAAGATCTGCATAGTATCTTACTACAGTACATCTTGTAAGTGGTTAGGTGTGGAGTGTTATTTGAGAGTTCCCTTTGAGGCTAATTTTGATGTGAGCTAGTTAATCATTTCACCTGAAAAAATGCAATGTTTATATGTTAGGTTACATTTTATTTTGATGTCCCCTTAGTCTATTGACTGTAAGCAACTTTGCAACTACATGTCAACTAACTCTCATTAGAGTATTAGTAGGCTTAGGTTAAGGTTGGGGGGGGGGTAGAATGTTGACGTATTTGCAAAGTTACTTACAGTCAGTTTGTCTGGTGGGGAACCATCAAAATAAAGTGTTGACATATATTTAGAAGACATAATAATAATACTCCAATGACTGCTAGTTGACACGTAGTTGCAGAGTTACTTAACAACAGCTGTCTAAAGGGTACCGTCACAATAATCTAACTGATATTAACATAAAATAGTTCAAAGCAATCTGATCTGATAGCTGTTTGAGAGAAAACGATTATTACTATTATTATTACTATACTTATAAGTGGTCATTGATGGCTTTAAGTAAAGTAGCATAAGAAAAATGGCGAGTTATGAGACTTATAATACATTATAACTGATAAATGTAATCCATTGTAACTTAAGTGGATGCAACGTGTTCACTGTGTGTTATAAATCATCATACTCTTAAAAGATATAACCACTAATAATTAAATATTATAATACATTAAAACTGTTCTTATGAATATTCATAAGATGATATAACGCATTATAAGGTTTTTTATAATGCCTTAAAATACCCTTATAATGTATTGTATGGGCTTCATAGAAAGTGTTACCAAAATTATAATGCCATGCAATTACATTACCTGCTTATGATCTTCAGTATCCATAACCTGGAGAGCAAATTAGTTGTTTCTAGAAAAAAAAGATATTGTCAGGCACATTACAGATCGTAAGCTGTGTGTGGTACTAAGAAAACTTTGTACAAAAGCCACCAAAAAAATGCACTTTTCACAGCTTGTAATACTTTTTACAAAACAAACATAAATTGTACATCACGCTTACCTCTTCCACTCATCTAACGACGGATCGCAGAAAACTCGCCCAATACCGCCACCAGGAGCGAGATTCAATACTACAACCCACATTACATTAAACAAACCCATCTAAAAGAAATGCTGCTCGAGTCTGCAAACACAGACACAAAACACCAACATCATCGTTTAACTGTGAACAAACGAGGCACACGTCATTTTAAATACATACAACTAATATACATCAAACTAAAACAGTCTCGGGAGATCTTATATCCCGTATGTTATGTGTGTTTACACTTTGAAGCATGTGCTTGAGTTCAATTCAATGCAACATTACCCATCAATTGAGAGCTGATCGTGTTTATTTACCGATCTAGTAGATCCACGTTTCTCTGCTGGACAAAGCTCTGACAAGATCATAGATTAGTTCAAAAGAAATGTAGAAACATTGTACTCTGAGTCCTGTCCTGTGAAGTGCGACTAACGTTATCCTCCTAGTGTTCATTTCATCTATAGATGCTGAGACACTCATTGACCGCAAGAGGGAGCCGATGGTCAGCTCTTTGTCTGGCTTATACACATTTAAGAGCGTAAATAGGGACTTTGGCTTGAGTATGAAGAAGTTAAAACATGAAAGAAAGAAAGAAACAATGTTGACCATGTTGTCAGTATAATATATGACTCGTAGGTAGAAACTGAAGTGCGGGGTTCATCCGCTCCGCTAGGCGGCGTAAGCGGCTTCACGGTCAGCGTGACGCCTTCAGATGATAACGACACAGCAGTGGCTCAAACTACAACACATTCAGACTGTTTTAATGCCATACAAATACAGATCCTGCTGATGACGGCTCGGTTACAGACTCTCAACAGCACATATTACAACGTGTTAGCAAAGAAACTGCGATAAACTTCGGGAAGCAAGTGAAACGCGACACATTGGTAAGTAACTTTCTGCATACAGTGCATTTGAATTGTAATATTACTATCGCGCATTACACAGCAGTCTGTGTTTGTTTTTAAATAGAGCCTCTAACACTAGAACTGTATTCTATTTGTATTCTATCAACTCGTTTTCTTGTTAAGTATTTATTTATTTATTTGATGTGTCATTCTGATATGCATTAGCTGGGCTCATCTGTCAGTAATTCATAAGATTGGATGTGTTTTCAGGCTTTCGTTGAGTTTATGATGGATTTATAAAGTATAAAAAGTGCTTGTTATTTGATTTCGTGTATAACGGCAGTCACATTTTCTTTGAAGGCTTTGTTTACATGCTCTCTTGCTGAACTCTTGTCAAACTTTTAGAATAATCAGTATTTGTTGCATTATCTTTATTAACTGCACATGAATAATGATATTGAATATTATGATTTGTTTAAGATTCTACACATCACTTATGTGTTTGCTGCAACCTAAGCCTTAGGTTATAATTATTATGTTGTAATGTGTGTTTCAATGAAGACTGAATATCATATACATCATGTTTTATTTGTCTGTTTAACCTGTAGATTAAAGAATGTTTTTGGACTACACATCTGCCCAACAGAAGCAGAGTTCAAGGTAATGTTTATGTCCATGTCCATGTATTTGGGTTTTTTAGAGTATTAGTATTAAGGGGTTTTCTTATAATGATAGCCCTCACATACACTCTAAGGCCAAATGAATGTGGACACTTTATTGTAATTAATGGGCTTTCCTATTCTAGTCATTTCTTAATGCTGTTGCAAAAATCTTGAAAGCACACATCTCTATAATGTTATTCTATACTAATATGCTTTCTATAATGTAACACAATCAATAGCAATAGCAAGCAGTAAGATCCAAACCTATTTATTTTCTGTATGTTTTTGGTCATATACAATCTTTTGTTTTGATATATATAAATAAATGTGTTTCTAAAAGAGTATTTTTACTTTGAAATGTGTAATTAGTGGAATATATTGGCTATAAACCTTTCTTTTAGTGTTAAAATTGTTTACAATTATAAATATATACAATTAAATGTAGTCACAAGGTTTTAATTCATATTTTAATGATCAGTAATTGAGAAATATGTATTTTTGTAATTATAATCATAATCTTTTTTTTTATTATTGCATCTGTGAGTCTGTCGTTAAGTATTGTCAACGCAGATGTTCTAGTGTGAGCTGGTTGTGGTCGAGTGGTTAGTACACAGGCCTTGGCGAGGGAGGTTGGGGTTCAAGCCTGCTGGAGAGCGGTGTGAGATTTAGTGATTTTTTGCGGAAAAAAAAACAAAATTGCAAAAAAAAAACTTTTTTTCCAATAATTTTTTTCTCGTCTTTCTCTCTTCAGGTATCTCTCAGCCTGGCCTGCTCCGCCTCCATCTCTCCCTTCCAGGTATGTCTTTCGCTCACGTTCACCGCCCCAGTTTTGTGCCTCTCAGGTTACTGTCGGTTGCCAGCCGACTCTCTTTGGTTTCACCCCAGGTTTTGTGCCATCCAGACCACTGTCGGTGCCAGCCGAGCTCAGTTTAGTTTCGCCCCTTGTCTCGTGCCATCCTGGCACTGTCGGTTGCCAGCCGACTTTCTTTGGTTACGCCCCAGGTATTGTGCCATCCAGGCCACAGTCGGTTGCCAGCCGAACGTGCTGAGGTGGGGTTTGAACCCTTGCCTCTACCGTAACCTTGTCCGCAACCAACGTGTGTCTAGCCACTTGCACCATCGTGGCTTTCACGCTGAGTGTTGACATTTGGGGCACTTTGTTCAGAATATTTTAGTTTACAGCAATTAAATATCAGCAATGGGTGGATTCGAACCCAGGTCGCCAAGATGAAAACCCAACACCTTATGACCTGAGCCACGAAGTCTGGTGACTTAACTGGTGTTTTTGGAGGGATTTTATTGAGAGCTTTTTTTGTAAGATATAAAATAAAAGCAGTTGCGGGATTCGAACTTGTGTCTCTGTTGCACACTCTTTTCACAGAGCATGTGTTTAACCACTTGTACCACTGTGGCTTTCACGCTGAATGATGGCATTTGGGCCACTTTGTTGAAGTGGGAATTAAACAAAACTGAAACATTAGCAAAAGCGAGATTTGAACTCAGGCTTCCATGATTGTAAAGCAATGCGTTACCAACCGAGCCACTGAGTCTGGAGGGCTAGAAGTTGTTTTAGATCTCAGTATGATAAAAAGAAAAAGAGCAACCATCATCTTGGGATTTGATCTCAGACTTTCTTGCATCAAAAGTAATTTGCTTACCACTGAGCAACAGTGGTTTGGAGTGTTCAAGGGGTATTTTTCTTAGCATGATTGTAAAAAGTAGTCGTATAATTTAAAAGTTGTGGGATTTAAACAGGGTTGTATTGAGAGCTTTGCTGTAAAGGATGATAAATATAAGCAATAGTGAGATTTGAACTCAGGTCTCCTAGATGAAAGCACAACACTTTAACCACTGCGCCACTGCAGCTGTTGGTTCATGAGTGTGTTGGACAGGGTTGTTGTAAAGGATGACAAACATAATTAAAAGGTAGATTTGAATTCAGATCTCCTAGATCAGGTGTCACCAAGTTCGGTCCTGCAGAGTTCAGCTCCAACCCTAATTAAACACACCTGAAGCAGCTAATCAAGCTCTTACTAGGTATACTTGAAGCTTCCAGACGGTGTGTTGAGGCAAGTTGGAGCTAAACTCTGCAGGACACCGGCCCTCCAGGATCACGTTTGATGACCCCTGATCTAGATGGAAGCACAATGCTTTATATACACTGCACCACGACTACACCTGTCGAGTTGTTGAATGCTTTGGTTGGTGTTGTGTTGAGTGATTTGTTGTAAAGGATGGCAGACTTAAGCAACAGTGAGATTTGAACCAAAACTTTCATGTATGAAAGGCAAATACGTAATTGCTTTAACATAATCAATAGTGGGATTTCAACTCAGGTACAAGCATTGATTTATATAAAGAAAAATGCTTTACCAGTAGCCAGATTATGCTTTAAGCCACTGTCTTCTCTTACACACTTTGAAATGCATGAGATTTATCAATATCAATGATTCATCAGTCAATATCTGTGCTTTTCAATCCTTTCATACCTCATGGAGGAATCTGTCACGCAGTTTTGAGCAACATGTAAGTAATGGGAGCAAATGGCAGTTTTTTTTTTTTTTTATAATATTATGAATAAAATAAAATGAGCTTTGTCATTTTTTATCATTCCTGCAAAACAGTAGCCCTTTTTAAAATAATTTATTTTGGGATATTGCAAGACTTATTGATTTATGATTAAAATGATATGTCTTTGTTTGCAACATAGAAAGTTTACAGAAAAGGCCTACTTACAAAAAGTTCCTCATTTTTTAAAATACTAATTCAAATCCAACTTTAATTAGCTGTAGATATGAGTTGATTAGTTCATTATTTACCTAGTTAAAGACAACGTTGTAGACACTTGTCTAAACCCAGCTGCACCATCTAGTGGTCACAAAGACCTGGTGAAATGTGAACAAATGAAGTTCCCTTGTGCTTCAGCAGAACTTCCCGTTTCACAACTTTACTAAAAAATAAAGCACTACAAATGTATATTGTGTACATGTATTTATTCATTACATAAAAGCGAAATCACAACAGTTGATAACCAAAATAAGGTAAGGTTTTCACCATATCAATTAACACAGTGTTCAGTCGTTTAGAAAAATGAACAAAAAAGCATAATTTACCATGACTGCTGCATGTCTTTAATCAAGTGCTCTTATACAAGATTGCATTTCTAATAATTTAAATACAAAATAAAGTTTTTTCCTACTTAGGAATGTAGCATAGGTGTGTCATGTACAAATATAAAAGCATTATGCATTACCATGGCTTATTTCAAAACCTCCCAGTCGTGTCATTACATTGGCATATAGGTTAAGCTGTGTACAGCATTCAGGGTGCAAAATGTGTGCACGGACATCCCAGAGTGCTACTGATCGCTAGCATTTTTGCATCTATAATACATTTAGTCCGCTAACATGGCTCCCAAAGGCAGACTGGCCCCGCCCACACAAATGGGGCTTGTAGGAAAATGACTTCTCCTGGTTGAAGAACTCAAGTAGGGTACCAAAGCACCCACATAACAATGAACATTCCTCTGATTGGGACGGCTCCCGTAGAAACAGCATTATAAGGCATTGCTCTGTTTATCACGTCCCACGTCGTGGAAATACAAGTTGGCACAGATACACAGCAGAACGATGGAACAGAGCATGTAGTAGATCAAGTTGCGAAACTTGGGCTCCAGATCTCCTTGCCTATACCAGTATATCTGAGAGAGAAAGCGATGCATGTGATTTCATTTCTTTCGATTAGGAATTGCATTTGAGACCATTTATTTCACTTTGGCACCATTTAAACAATGCGTTTTAGATTACATTGCAAGTACTCACCAGAACCAACACTGATCCGCAGACTAGCATGATACAGATGGCAAAGAATATATTCAATGGCTTGGGAGGAAGAGATGGGAAGACGAATGAGCTAATGATGGTCACCTGAAAGAGATGGCAACATTTCAGAGTTAATAATGACAGTATGATTAACAGATATATACACGGAGATCTTTATTAGTGGTAAAACTTACCAGAACGAGTAAAGACGCAAGTCCACCGACCACTAGATTGATGATTCTATCCTGAAAGTGATGGACAAAAATATATTAGAGTAGTTGACAGAAAATAGTTGCACTTATAGGTGCTGCAGTAAATATTATTTATTATTTACATAGCACCAATATATGGAAGGTCTCAAGAGTGAACAAAGCTGGTTAAAGTGTAAAATAAAATAAAAGTCACTTGTGAGATTGAAAGAAATAGTTCACTCAAAAATGTGAAATGCAATAAAAAGAGTCTATAATCCTTCCTCCAGGGAAAAAGTCCATCTCATGTTGTCCTCTCTCACATCAAAATCCACCAACATTTGGGTTTATAAATGTTTTTGCTTGTAAACAGCTTGATCTGTGCATATTTCTATCCTGATTAACACGTTTTGTTTGCACTGAATAAAGTAATATTATGGATAGAGGCTGAATAAAGGATTGAAGTGAAAATGCCTTGATGGATTTTTTTTTTTTTTTACAAACAAGCATCTTTTCACTTAAGACATTAATTGATGGACTGGAGTTGTGTGGATTACTTGTGATTTACTGTGTTTTTTTCTAGATTTCTCTAAATCTGAAGAAACAAACTCATCTAATATTGGATGGGATGAGGGCGAGTACAATTTAGCAAATTTTCATTTGTGTATTCCTTTAAAGTCACAAATAACTTTTTTTACATGCAATAATCCTCCTAGATATTGTTCTGTATAATCCAACATGCAACCTATTTTACTTCCACAGTGTGACAGTTTTCCATGAAAAACTGATGTTTAATTAGAAAATCATGGTCCTGATAATGTAACAGGTGTATTACCCTGGCCGACGTCTCCCCGAACAGAGGCCTGTTGTCCATGCCGCTGGTGCCATAGGTGCGCGTAGTGAAGTCATCCATGGCCAGAGCAGTGCACGCACCCTTTCCAGATATCTTCTACCAGCAGCTCCCCCTGTGGAGCGGAGGACGGCAGTGCATGTCCGCTGCTCTTTAGGTTGGGTTTGCTCCTCACGGCAAGAGATTCAGAAGCAGAACATGGTCACGGTCGGGTTACCTAGAGCGTTAAATCATTAAAAC
Organism: Ptychobarbus kaznakovi; assembly: GCA_027422405.1. Lineage (NCBI taxonomy): Eukaryota > Metazoa > Chordata > Actinopteri > Cypriniformes > Cyprinidae > Ptychobarbus > Ptychobarbus kaznakovi. Next base: position 39,863,557 of record CM049795.1, read on the forward strand.
ATTCATTAGTTCACTCATAATTTCATGGCACGTCAAAGTGTGTGATATGAACTAACAAAGCCTTAATGATCTGTCACAAACTTTGCTCCTTTTCCCATGAATCCAAAGACAATAGAGCTTCAGAGTAACACAACAAGCCTGCCTTTCTAATAATCAGCCCAAGGGGCTCGAGCTGATTCAGGCGGACTGGATCATGAAACCATAAGAACAGCCTTAAAAATGTGTGATCGTCATGTGAGAGCTTGATCTTGCCGTCAGTAAAGAATGAAAGGAGGCTCTGCTCAGTGTATGTGGTTTGTGGCTTATGCTAAATCCTGTTAGTGTTTATTTAACCATATAGCCACATACAAACATGACATTTAAACAATATTATGCCAATTTATTTGTCACAGGTATATTAATAATGGTGTCACTAGAAAAGACATCCTTAAAGAGAGTTCACCTAAAAATTCTTCACCTTCTGCTCGTTATTAGTAGTGCTGTCAAACGATTAATCGCATCCAAAATAAAAGTTTTTGTTTACATAATACATGTGTGTGTACTGTGTTTATATTCATTATGTATATATAAATACACACACAAACAAGTATATATTTAATAAAAATATATTTTCAAAATATCTGCTGTATGTGTTTGTTTTTATATATACAAAATAAATATACACATATTATGTAAACAAAAACTTTTATTTTGAATGCGATTAAATATTTGACAGCACTAGTTATTAGTTTTTTGTTCTGCAAGTCAATTAAGTTTGAAACAACATGATGTACGTTAATAATAAGCATTTTTGGATGAACTATTCCTTTAACAGGAAAATTAATTCTAAAATCTATATATATAATTGTATGTACACAACCTACAGCACATTACCTTGCAATCCTTGCTTCATTATGATAATGGACAGTGTCTCAAAAATTCTGGATGCAGCTCGTGTCAAAAGTTATGATGATCTCCAGACTATTTTTCAGCTCTGTAACCAAATAAAGCAAATGGACCATTAGTGTCTAATGTCTCGTGCATTCATTCCCTAGTATTGATTGTTCTGGTCTAGATTCTTCGCAAAAGGTTGCCTATTTAAAATGTCTTAGAGGTAAAAAAAAACAATCGTACATCCCTTTCAGATAACCAGGTTCATCTAAACACCTTTCAGTCCAGTAAATGACTTCATAGCTTGCACTGTAATGTATCAGTGCAGGTGCATGAACTGGTTTGTGTTTATATATTCACTTATAAACTGATCAATCAATATCATCCACTAAACTTTTTTTTAGTCTGTGAAAGCTAAGCGCAATGCTTTGAGTTGAAAGAACTAACATATGACCACAGATTGTTGTTGTAGATTATTATTAAGCCATGAAAAAGCTAACACGCTAATGTGAAAGGAAACACACCGTCTGACCGGCGAAGAGTGAATTAGAGTATATAAACTACTAAACTTACCTGTATATAACAAACAGAGGGGTTTATTGATCACACGAGGGTGTTTTCCGATCGGAGAATTATCCGCATGACTTCAAAAGATCCGTTATGACTCTCTATGAAACCGGAAGTGACGTGCTCTTAAAGGGCCATGCGGCCCGTTTTAGGATTATTAATTTGGTGAAGGCACAAACCTCAAATTTGGTATGCACAACTGAATGTACATCAAAATGTGTTGTAGTTCATAATAGTACATCAAAGTCGAACACATCAAAAAATAATCATTGTTGATACTCAATAAAAGGACATTTCTTCATGGATTTTGATTATCAATAATTCATGTATTTCCCTGAATTAATAGTGATATTTGCAAGGTATTTTGTTTGACAGTTTTCTACATTTCACAAGTGTTTTATAACTTAATAAAAAGTCTGTAGTCTCTGCCCGATTACAATGTACATGCATTGATTTTTTTCATTTCCAATAGTGTGCTGCATAGCTAAGAAAAAAAGAGAAAAAAAACAACAAAAATCTGTACCAGCCTACGTTTGGAGATTTTATTAAAGAGATGATAGGTTGGCTATTTATTCACCTTTGAAATATAAATGGTTCATTCATGTGAAATTGTTATTTTTTATTGAAATCATTTGTTTTATTCAGAAATTCAAGACTTACATTAAGAATATATTAGGATAACTCTGATCATGCATTTTCTAAAGACAATATTACAAAACTTAAAAATAGAAAACGGCATAAGTGCTGGCTGGGTGGAGGAGCTGTCAGTACGCGTACACCTTCACTTTATGGACCTCTCGATCTTCACACTCCCTCTTTCTGTTGTAGTAGTAATACGTGTCATCTCGACGCTGAAGCTTCTTCACAAACCCAGTGTCCGGCCAGCGGTCGATCTGAAAAGACAGCACAACCATCTTCAATAGGAAAACATTGACATTTATATTATAAACGTAAGCTATAATTAGGCATTAATAAGAAATGAACTGACAAAGCATAAATACTTTCAATAATACAACATATCCCATAAAGCTTAGTAGATGAGCTTCATATATATATATATATATATTTATTCAGACACCAGATATCATTTTTTATATATTTTTACTAGTGGGCGCAGGACACTATAGTTCATTTATGTAAGTGAGGATAGCTAAATAAAGTGTAACATATTATACCCAAAATTCTTCATAAAGTGGACTACCAGTAAAACTGAAAAATATTTGGATAAAAACTTATTCAGACACTTTGACCTGATCATGTTTTGTTTAAGTGTTTTTATTTTATTGCTAATGTGACACTTTTACACCACAGACTGAAGAAAATCAAGCATTGCTTGGTAATTGGTGGACCTAAATTCAATAGGTACTATCTAATAGTGTACGTTAATTTAACATCTGACAACTATTCAACCTAATTCATTACATACCTTTCTATCAAAGTGATCTGACATTATCAAGATGAATCTGTTCTGACACAGTTTAACTCTGAGATCTTGTCATATTTCATTACCATTTTATAAACTACAGCGAATAAACGGTGCCATTTCTGAATTTATATGCAGAGCTGGGTAGTAACTGATTACATTTTTACGTAATCAGATTCCAAAATAAAGTACTTGTAATTAGAGTAAATTACATTTTAAAATACTCGTAATCAGACTACAGTTACTTTTTTATTGATTACATATTATTCAGACAATAACAATAAATGATTAATCTGATTTTCTGTAATTTCCTTTCTACACTCAGAAAGTCCAGTTTTGTGGACATTCACACATAGACAGTCATTAGTCAGGCGGCGACAGCATTGGATCAAATCATTGGATTTACAAAAAAGTGTTTCAACATAAGATCAACTACTGATGAACATTCATTTTTATTTGTAGTATCACTCAGTAGGTTATTTAACAATGTATTATTATGTATTATTGAAAGGATTTTGTCTTTCAAACTCATTAAATGCACAAATTCTCGTTATTTCTTATGTGCAGTCATTCTCAAACGTTTTGTCATCTGAACCTCTGTCACCTGATATATTGACTTTAAACGGGGGGTCAATCAGCAATGCTGTAAAAGACAATATCTGCCTTTGCATTGAACTTTGAGCATCGTAACTTTGCAGATGTTGTTTATGCTCAAACAGCAACATTACACACTAACTAAAGTAAAAAAGGTGAAATCATAATCAATGACCCCTTTAAGTACCCCTGAGATTTTTAAATACATATTTTAATTAAGTATCACATTTGCATGTTCACGGTTCTCTGACATTGGTTAATGGTAATACGGCGTGCAGGTAAGCATAAAATATTTCTTCTTTTTTAGTAAGTGTTTATTATTTTGATTGTGTTATTTGATTTTTTCCTGTACGAACCCCAGTTTGAAACCTTGATGTAGTTAATGCATGTTTTAATTACAATAAAAGCCTTTTCATTAAACTCACAAACCCTCTGCAGTTCCTAAACGAGTACGAACCCCAGTAGGTCAAAAGTAATCCAAAAGGGAAACCTTGATGTAATTAAATGTTTAAATTGTGTAATGTAACACTTACATGTTGTTAATTACAATAAAAGGAAAACTTTTCTTACTCTTGTATTTTTACATCATTATGGTACAATATTATCCTGTTTAAATCAATGTGATAAACGAGTTAGGTCAAAAGTAATCCAAAAGTAATCTGATTACATTACCTAAATTGTGTAATGTAACGGATTACGTTACTGACTACATTTGTTGTCATGTAATCTGGAATCAGAAACGGATTACAATTTGTAAGTAATCCACCCTGCTCTGTTTGTATGTAGGCTATATCCTAAACATTGTTTAAGCATTATATGATGTGATAATAATTGATAATACTGTAGTAATGAAACATAAATAGACACCTCGACTTGTTTGATCTGTCGGTACTCCAGCTCATCTCTGTATCCAGCTTGCTGGAATCTGTACAGGTTCTCGATCTCTCCAGTCCACTGCTTCGCTCGGCTCGTGGACTTCGGCTTGGCGTTGTTATCCAGCAGAACTGAACAGGACATTATTTCTGTGTATGAGAAATAAACACATCCCAGTATTCTCCTTGGTATAAATACAGTTTCATTACAAATGACATTTTTGTACAAAATCAACTTATCGCATGTTCAACAATACAGCGTGCATAAATGTTACGCTCAAAAACATTACCAAGTAACGCTCACCTAATGCTGGATATTCGTTAGACACACGTTAACAGCTAATAATCTAGTCTAATTCACTCAGAACACGTCTTACACTCTGATAATAAATGACAATGTGTTTATATTTATTATTATGAATGTTTTAATACAAACTTACATCGGCGTGAGTGACAGACGGATGAGTTGTCAACGTGAACAGTCTTGCGCATCACTTGTTTCCTAGCAACATAGCTAGCTTAAAAACAAAGAAGCTTGAGGGAGAAATGGCCGATCCAAACACACCCGGAGTGGATTTTGCAATGTTTTAGGGAACTTGCCTGGAAGAAACAAACCGAACAGTTCCAGAAGATGCATCGTTATTTGCGATACTTTATTCCCATTTTTTCCCCTCAATGTGCTGTTTTCCGAAGTACGTGGTTTCACCGAAAGCGATGCCAGGAGGAAAGACAGATGTGGATTTTGCAATGTTTTGAGGATTGTTTTCGAGTCCAGTAGATGTCGCTGTATGATTCACACTATCATATTACAGATGTGTATTTCCGAATCACGTGGTTTCATGAAGGAGTATCAAAGCGATCTCTCTGCCACCGCTTCGAGGGAAAGAATTTACACGCCAGAGCGTGCAGGGGTTTTCTCTCTCACTGCCATAAAGTGATGTCCTGAGCTCTCAGCTGTGTGTTGAGTGTTTCATCGGCTCAGACTCAGTGAAACTCCGTCAGTCAGCATGAGCTCGTTTGCTGGCCGCATGAAGGAGTATCCCAGCATCTCTCTGGACCGCTTCGATCGGGAGAATTTACACGCCAGAGCGTATTTTCTCTCTCACTGCCATAAAGGTGCCTATATAAACGACATTGCATCTATGGACTTCATGTGTGGCTTGTTTGATATATCTATTGTGGTTTATATCTAACAGATCATATGAAAGGGTTGAAAGGGCCTTTAGTGAAGAGAAAACTGAAGTTTAGGTGAGTGATATTTCTACATATCCCAACCCCTGTGACATATGAAACATCCTTTTTTATTAAACATCTAATTTGGTTTACAAGTACATTGCTTGCGTAGCATTACTTTGTTTCATTAATTTATTTACTGTTTTTCTTAAACAAGCTTTTTTTGTGAGTTATAAATGGCCTACTATTTGATGCAACAGTTTTACTTAAAATGTGTTTATGAACAAAATGAAAGCTTGCGTATTCTACTTTTATTCTATTTTGCATTTAGATTTATTGTGCTGTCATCATAGTTTCAAGTTTATCTTTAAAAACATTAAGAATTTAATAACAGCTAAATGTAATCTTTAACAGATCTCAAATTTAATAACCGCTTTTTCGTATATCAATAAAACCTTTTTACGCTTCAATTTGTTGCATAAATGCTAGTTTTTAAAAATGTAATTTATGTTTGTGTACACACACACACAATCTCTTGAAATATTTTGTTAACTGTTTAACAGCAAACATTTGGAGCTCCTTCTTAATAACCCCAAATATGCATTCTGGGAAGATCATATTGTAAGTACCAACCTCCGTTATGAAATTTCTCTCTAAATAATTTTGGGGTGTTTTTGACTTGATCTGAAGTTGTATTTGTTTCTCTGTTCAGTCAGAGGATGGTTGTTACTCTGGAACTTCCGGCGGGACACTGTCCAGGATCAGATAGATGAAATCACTGGAGAGGTGGGTGTTTAGCTCCTGGTTTATTCTTTGGGGTGTTTTTGACTTGATCTGAAGTTGTATTTGTTTCTCTGTTCAGTCAGAGGATGTTGTTGTTACTCTGCTTCCGGCGGGACACTGTCCAGGATCAGTCATGTAAGCAACCTTAAACACAGGACTTCAGACTGGCTGTCGGAGACGCAGCTCGAATGGAGTACTTACACTCTGGAGACAGGTATTCAGACATCACATATTAAAAGAAGTATAGTGCATATAACAATAGCATGTTTGTGCTGCAGGGTAAAAGACATTCAGAGTGTGTATATCGACACCACATTCTTTGATCCCAAATATCATCAGATCCCCAGCAGGGTAAGCATTTACTCACCTGCATCATATCATATACAGGCTGGAGCTTGTTCATAAGGTCCATTCATAACGGTTTTGTTCTGTTTTAGGAGGCATGTTTGGCAGGGATAAGGCAGCTGGTCCAGGACTGGATCTCTCAGAGTCCGTACCATGTTGTTTGGTTAAACTGTAAGGCAGCGTTTGGTTACGAGTACCTCTTTACCAATCTGGGACAAGAGTAGCTGGTCAGAGATTTGGTTATTTTTTGTTTTAGTCTGGGACAAGAGTTCTTCATTGTTTTAAAACATTAAGACTAGTTTTTTGTTTTAGTTTTCTTTCTTCATTGTTTTAAAACATTAACACTATTTCTCTATTATAGATACACGTGAAGAGCTTGGATATGTTCAAAAAAATGCCTGAAATTCTGTGTCACGTGACCACCGACCGTGCAACACAGATTCACGCTTGTACGTGACCACCGACCGTGCAACACAGATTCACGCTTGTAGACACCCCAAGGTACACGCAGCCTTTGCATAATGACAGCATCATTTATGTCCTAGACAGAGATCACAATGGTGGTTTTCACAGGACGAGGAGTTCTTCAGGGCAAACAGGTTACCGTGTGGCTCCACGGCTCCGGATGGCGTTCCTCTGAACATAATCAGCATCAAACCCTCAACCATATGGTTTGGAGAACGGACCAGAAAGACCTCCGTCATTGTCAAGTGAGTCACAAAGAATTGATATTAAAATCCCAGCTGCAGATAATTCGTTTCATGTTAAGGGCGATATTGAAATTGTATTCATATTTATCTTATCAAAATAAGACACAATTCTTATTTTATTGAGATCACAATGTTAATGTTTTTTTAAAGTACACTATTGAAAATGTATGTTCTTTTTCTGATTTTTTAATAACACTAATAATTGAATAGCACTGTTAAATGTAATCTTTAAAACATCAACTTGAAATGTAAGATGATGGTACAGAAAATCTGAAAGTAAAAATAGAATGAAATTTGCATGCAACTACTTAAAAAATATATATATATATATATATATATATATGTATGTGTGTATTTTAGTTATTTATTCACAGTGTCTTTCTTTTCAGGATGGGAAGTAGTTCCTACAGAGCATGCTTTTCTTTTCATTCCTCTTATTTGGAGGTGAGAGAAATCCCACCGAGAAGATATTCTTCATGTGACAGCATGCACAGTGTTTGCGTCTTATAATCCTGTATCTGTTTCCTGTGACTAGGTTAAGGACTTTCTCTCCTACATCTGTCCTGTCAACATCTATCCTAATGTCATTCCGTTGGGAAAGACACTGGTAGACGTCATGGAGCTGTAAGGACAAACCTTATTTTTTTGGGCGGTGTTGTCATTAGGCTTTAGATAATTACTATACATTTTTTTTTTTTTTCTAATTCAGGTTGAAGCCATTGTGTAGAAAACCGTCTGGAAGGCAGGAGATTGTCTACAAACCACTAGGGGCCCTCAAAAGAACCAGAAAGAGGTGCACATTAGAAGGTACGAGTAGTTTTCATTATTAATACAACTTATATTATTGCTTTTAAACTTATACTGTATATCTTCCCGTTAAGGCTCAGACGGTGATAACGACTTGTTTGAGGAGGTTTCCACAGCTCCAAGGCGGCGAAAAATGCCAGTGACCGATCTGACCAAGGTTGCTGTTAGTGAACAGCCTCATAGCCCTAAAAAAGATTCTCCTGATACGGACCAAACGTTTTCCTTCATAGAGCCCTGTCTTGCCACACACTCGTCCAATTACATGGACTGCACCGAATCAAATGATGATGATGATGATGACGATAATGATGATACCGAGCAACCTCCTATACCTCACCCATCTGATGTTGCTCCACCTTGCACAGAAATGCCATCCTCAAAACTGACTCAATCAGACCCATCCCAATCCAAAACAGCTCCGCCTTGTTGGCAAAAGTTCTTCAAGGTGGAACCAGTGTTGACGGATGAGAGCGAACTGGATAACAGTCAGAACAGCCACAACACTCAAACGCTCTCCACCGAAAACACAGCGTCCCAGTCACCTGAGCTGTTTCAGGATGAAGATGAGGATGAGAGCAGCTCCGTTCACTTGACTTCCTCACAGTCCACTCATGTATCGGACGCAGGGACGGAGAGCCTCAGTCAAATGGACACTGTTCTTGTCCAAGTGGATGAAAGTAAGGCCGTTACTAGTGAGCAGAGTAACCGAGGGACCAATGGCGAGGTGGGGTCAGATGTGATTGACAGCGGTAACGTCGAATTCAAGAAGGAAGAAGCCATGGAGCCGAAATCAGACTCACAGGTATCATCAGATTTTGAGCTTCCACCAACTCCAGGGTCCAAAGTCCCACAACCGGAAGACCTGAAGGAACTGTACAGGAAGTTGGCCGCAGGGGAGGAAGTGGTCATGAGACAGATTTTTTGATTTCATGTTTGAATATTAATTTCTGGTTTGTTGTACGACAGCTTACCTCATGGAGTTTTGTATCTTTATAAATGCTCAATACTTCGGAGTTAATAAATTAAGTTCTCAAGCAAATACATAATGTTTTTAAATGCTGAATGTTGTTATTTTAAAACTATTAAAAGCTGTTTTTGTTCATTGAAATAAAGCTAAAAATTAAATGGAAATATAATAAAACACTTCAAAAACCTAAACTTGATTTATTGTTATTGCAAATTTAAAAAAATATATATATTTTTTTCAAAATATAAAAAGACAAAAGCACACAATTACTAAAACAAAATAGTTAAAAATATGAATAAATACTATAATACTGTATAAATAATACTCAAATAATTTTGAATGTTTTATTTCTATTGCCATGCTACGTTCATTTAAAATTTGGAATCACGTAACTGCAAAATTTCCATCCTGATGTTAACGTAAGTATCTGTACTGAAAATCAACTCAGGGTTCTGTGATCTTTATTGCATGCTAGTTACAGACGACAAATTTGGAGAACAGCTTTTAAAAAAAGTGATCCTTTTGCACTTGCACCAGATTAGTATCTCTTCAGTCACCTGCACCTGCTTCTATTCAGTCTATACAACATATGAAAGTCTCTCTTCAGTCTGCTAAGGTTGTTCATGCTTTAGATGGTATCAGTGAATGCCACAGATGTCCTTAATTCATCCAGTTATTTTATGAATCCCATTGATGTGATGCAGGTACATGAAGGCACATGGTAATAACAACTACAGTAAACCTGCTGGTCAAAGACAACAGGCTTGAAAAATAGTACAAGATAACTTCTGGTATAAAAAAAAATGCTAAAGGGAGTATACGATTAAAACTGAATATTCATTTGAATGAATAATTCTCACAAAAAAAGGAAAACTGAATTTTCGCACACCCTCATGATTTTCTAAACCCATATTTTTTTTTCAAAGCTCCAAACAAGACAAAGAACTACTTGTTTTCTCCTTTTGTCTCTAAAATGGTTGTTGTATGGCAAAAGCAATATAATAATTCTCCCAAAGAAAAATAACAGGTTTGGAACAACATGAGGGCAAGTGAATAACTTAGCTTTCTGAGTGAGCTATTCCTTTAACTTGTTTGCTTCAGTTAAGGTCTAGAGGAATCCTCAAACAGCATGAGATGCAGGTGTTTAGGTTACTGTATGGAATTACGTTGACAGGTTAAGATGCTGCAGCAGCTCTTTCTATGGTAACGGCCTCAGATCTGCCGCTGCCCTGCTCGGTGCACGTAACATGCAGTGAACCATCCCTGAAAGGTAAACGCAGATCAGAAACAGTTCTCAGACAGAGTCGAGTATGACAGTAATATTACCGTATTTACTGTATGATGTGTAACATACACTGTTCAAAAGTTTATTTTTGTAATGTTTTTGAAAGAAGTCTCTTCTGCTCATTAAGGCTGCATTTATTTGATTAAAAATACAATTAAAACAGTAATATTGTGAAAATTAGAATTTAAAATAACAGTTTTCTGTGTTAATACATTTTAAAATGTAATTTATTACTGTTATACAAAGCTGAATTTTCAGCATCATTACTCCAGTCTTCAGTGTCACACGATCCTTCAGAAATCAGTCTAATATTCTGATTGGCTGATCAAGAATTTTTCTAATTAACATTATTTTTGTGGACACCAATACATTTTTTTTATTATTTAATAAATAGAATAGAAATAAATAGAAAATTCAAAACAGCATTTTTTTTTTCTTTTGCAACATCAAAAGTGACCGTAAAACATTTTTAATCAATTTAATGCATCTTTTCTGAATAAAAGTATTAGTTTATTTCATTACCTCTTCATTGTCAGCACTGTGACAACTTCATGCAGCTCCTCTTTAGGTTCCAAGTCTCTAAGCACGATCTAGAAAATTAAGAGTCACATTTAAAGTTAATAACCTTAAGGAGAAATCAGCCGAATATCTCATTTAATTTTAGGTTTGCACTGAAATGTCCGTTAAAAGAGTGCCAACCTGTGCGATTGGTCGCTGTGCCTGATACAGCTCCAGACTCACTGACAACAGACTGCCAGGACCCTGCAGCGTGTGCTGGCGGCGGGCAGGGAGAGGTGTGCCAGATGGAAACAAAACCGTGAAAACCTCCGCTCCGGAGTCATCCACTTCCTGAAAGACCAAGACACAATCTACTGATCAATCGTGTGCTAAAATGCTCTAAAATGAAGCTCTATTGATGGTTTGAAGCTCCCCACTTTAACCGTGATGTCGCTGGCACAGCAGTCCAAGGTGATGGAATCTTCTCCAATCACCAGGCTGTCTTTTCCGACCAGGATGCCCGCCTGCATGGCAGCGCCGACCGGAATCACCTCATCCGGGGGGATGGAGTTCAGCAGCTCCACGTCTGGGAACAAATCCCTGATCATCTGCTGCAACTTCGGGATACGAGCCGAACCTCCACATAAAACCACCTTAGACAAGAAAGGCCAAGGCCAGTGTATTAAATGCCTCTAAAAGGCTCCGTAATAATCACAAAGTGACTTTATGCATGTAATTTGACATCTACAGCTCTCGCTAATGATCACACATTTTAATTAAAAAGATGTTTTACCTTGTTGATATCAGCGGTGGACAGGTTTACTTGCTCAAGAAGACTTTTAATTGGCTGAATGCTCTTATTAAAGAGGCTGGAGCATATTAGCTCGAAACGGGCTCTAGGACAGACGCATATGAGACATAGAGATGAGCAAAAGGGACAATTTTCAGTATAATACTCATTTTGAACTTGATCTCACCGTGAGACATTGCATTCAAAATCTATGCCATCAAAGAGCGAGTCCACAAAGCAGTTTGCACTGCCCAGGGTGGAGAGAGTGTGTTTGGCCATATCAGCGCTATTCATGAGCTTTAGCATCGCCCTGGGGTTACCCGTCACATCCTGTTTAAAAGTCCTGGAGACACGCATGACAAACACACGATAGGATTTAAAACAGTAATGACATCATGTGTAGTGCGCAGTAAGAACCAAATCTGGAGTCAATAAGATTATTATTTGTTTTTTGAAAGAAATTAATAATTGTATTCCGCAGAATGCATTTATCAGATTAAAAGTGACAGTAAAGACATTTATAATGTTGCAAAAGATTTCTCAATTTGGGTAAAAAAATTCCATTCATCAAAGAGTCCTGAAGACAATGTATCAGTTTCACAAAAATTGATAAAAATAAGAAATTAGAATGATTACTGAAGGACCATGTGACACTGAAAACTCAAGTAATGATGCTGAAAATTTAGTTTTATCACAGGAATAAATGACATATCTAACTGTAATAATATTTCACTCTTTTTAACTGTATTTTTGATCAAATATAAATGCAGCGAAGTTGTGAAAAACAACCTCCAGTTCACAGTGTCACTTCATTATAATAAAGTCAAAGCACACACTTAAGTTAAATGTGAGGTACAGGAGATCTACTGACTTTTTGAACTCTGCAGCGAGGTGCTGCGCGAGCTCATGTGTGAAGCTCTCTCCTCCGGTCCTGTGATCCGTCTGTGTGGAGAGCACCCGGTACATTCCGCTGTTCACCTCCAGGACGGTGACGCTGAGCGACGTGCCTCCGAGTTTGTACACCAGCACATGACTGTGGAGGAAAAGAGAAACGGGAAAGAGGCGTTTAAGCTAAAAGAAACCATTCATCTGAGATAAAGCAAAAACTCTTACCTTTTTCCCAACGGTGAGTCCTGCCCGACTCCATAAGCTAGAAGAGCAGCGGAGGGTTCGTGGATCAGCCTCAGCACATTGAACCCGGAACTTTCTGCAGCTTGCCTACAACACAGCACCGACTCTTATAAAACACAGCTTCTGGAGTCAGATAACGGTGTTACATCATTTGAATTAATTAGCATTTATCTCAGATGTTTTACAGACACATCAAGCACATACAGTACCTGAGTGCATTCTTCTGCATCTCTCCGAACTCAAAAGGCACTGTTATGACAGCGTCTTTCACATCCGAACCCAAGGCCGACTGGGCCGTCTCTGCAGGAAACATAAAATCATTATGACTGGTACACGTTAAACATAATATGAAAAGAAATGAAGGATTAAGACAGTACCTTTCATTTTTTGGAAGATCAATTTAGCTACATCTTCAGGTGACACATACTTGGTAGTTTCTCCTGTATCGATTTCATATCTGGGCAGGTCACTCTTGTTGACAACCTAGTAATGAATGAGAAAATATACACCTTTTAAATGAGTAGGTGGTTTAGATTGTATAGTTACTGTTGTGTTTTTTCTGTCAGCATTTAAGAAGAACAGCTGTACTTACAATGCATTTGCTTTCTTCTCTGTGTGACTGAGCCTCTGGGTCATCATAGCTGTCAAATACAGAAGTCCAATTCATTTTATATTGTGGTTATTTATATAAATGTATTATTATTAAGCTATTGCTAATTTGACTGTAAATACATTCTTAACATTATGCAGTGATTTATCTACAGAATAGTGTAAATCAAATACAAATTATCTCAGTATACAACATGAAAAACCTACTGTCTGCCCAGGATCTGCTTCACTTTGACAACTGTATTGGTGGCATTTCGTATTCTGCCCTGCTTAGCAGCGATTCCCACGATCTAGAAAAACAAAATAATTAAATTAAACCATCAGACCATCATATGCCCAAACAACATACCAATGCATGTACACAGCTATTATTAAAAACATTAAGCACTATGCAATATAGAGACAGTACAATATACATAATACAGACACTGTTTATACTATTCACTAGACTAGAGATATGTTTTGTAGTTATGAATTTAAGCTTTTATTTTACCCTAACAGATGTTAAAGGCTCTCTGTGATTGGTGCTGATATAATGATCTCTAGATGTCCATCATGGGACAATTACCTGTTCAGTGTGTCTGTATGCGACCACAGCTGGAGTGACTCTGTCCCCTGCATCATTTGCCACAACATCTGCTCGCCCATCCTATATGAAAACAATTACTCTCATTATTAAATGTATTGCATCTGGTCTGGTTTGTCTGTCACATCTATTCAGCAACACAAACAAAACCTATTAGATATTCAGTTTTGTTCCCGATATATTTGCGATGATTAAACAACGTAAAAAGATTTATACTCGTAACTAATTCACCTTGAATACGGCAACACAGGCACATGTGTATCCAAAGTGCACCCCGATGGCAGCCATGCTTCCGAAGATTTCTACCGGAAGCCGGTACTCGTATGCAAATGAGGGGTTGTCAAATGACGGGCGGCGTTATTAGCCAATCAGAGCGCCACTGCTTTGACGTCAACTGGAACAGCTCCAAAGCAGCGCCGGTGGGTGTTGCGTACTGGGTATTGAAGTTCACTTAAAAGTGCGCACAAGCGTCTTTTAAGCGCACAGAGTCATGTCTTTGACCAGCTCATTTGCCACTCCGTTACTTTTGCTTGTATGCGTTGTTTTATTCTCAGTTACCGATGCAGAAGAATGCGAAGGTGAGGTTGGTCAGTTTGGCTTGCATTGCGCATGAGCCCCTGAGTTTAAAAATAGTCCTCTGAACCATGCTGTGTTATTTTGCACGAGTGCATGAATGTTTTCACATGGTGAATATATAAGATATTCACCCTATGAAGTCAATATTGAAGAGGTGAGTCCTGGTTTTATGATCGCAAACTAAAAACCCATATTATTGTAACATTAAATATGGAGTATGTGTTATTATACAATTATACAATGCATGTAAAAACATCGTTTATGTTCTGTAGAATCTTTACTAACAGTTATTATATAGGAGTTTCTGGTTTCATGAGACTTTATTAAGTAATTTAGAGAGACATATTTAAGAATAAGAAAATGTAGGGAATAAATTGAATGGAACATGTCTCTGAATGAAAATGTCTTGAATTAGCAATGCTTCAAAGAAAAGAAAATCCAGTTTATATATTTTACAATATATAATATCGCTTGAATACATTGCAAAAAAGTGGTGTTCTTTATGTCTTTTGTATTGTTTTCCGGTGCAAATATCTAAAGATTCTTTGCAAAATGACTGTTGTTTTATGAAAAATGTATCAAAATGATGGCATTAAATGTTGCATGCGCTACGATTTCCAATAGCCTAAATATCCTTAAATCAAGATACATTTATTTGAGATGCAAACTGAATATATAAAGTTTTGTTTTCTGAGAAACTGAACGAAATTGAGTTTATGTTGAGTTGATTAAATCAAGAAACAAGTTTTCATTCCTAAGTGACAGACGTTCATCTTTTAAAAATAAACTCATTTAATTTTGTTCAATTTCTCAGAAAAAAAGTCTACCTATTTAATTTGCATCTCAAGTAATGAATCCTGATTTAAGGATGTTTAGATGTTTGTATTAGAAAACAAAACCATGCCATGGCTGTATGAAAAGACTTTCTAATTAAGACTTAAGACATTTGTAAGATCCACAGAAACCTGTTATATAAAGATCATATGAACTCAGCCCTCCAGTATAAACCTCTGTTTATATGTGTGTGTCTGTTTTTGCAGTGTGTGTGGGGTTTTTGGGGCGGCTTTATAACTCACTGGTGCTCAGACACACAGAATTGTCCCCAGAGCTGGTGGAGGAGGGTCTGATCAGAGCCTGTGCTGAGACTACTGGGAAAGAGAATCGACTTGTAAGAGCATAAAAACAAGCACAGTTTGATTCTTATTCTTCTTTGGTTGCTGGCCCATCTTTGAAAATATAGAGATTATATGAAATATACTGAATTGTAATTCTAATTTTCTCCCCTTTCACCTCAGTGTTATTACCTGGGAGCATCCAATGATGCTGCAGCCAAAGTGACAGGTGAGGTGAGTCGCCCCCTCAGTGCACATGTTCCTGTCCACAAAATCTGCCAGAGACTTCAGCGCAGGGACGGCCAGATCTGCGAGCTCAGATACGGTAGGGCGTGTTCACGTATAAGAGTCCTGACACTGCAGTAGAGGGTTTGAAATATTTGTAGGCTCAATGGTTTTAAATGGGCATTCTTGTTCTTCTGACACAGAGCATCCTGTTCTCGACTGGAGCAGGGATGCTTTGTCTAAAATGCGAGTGTTGGAGCTGAAGAGAGTCTTGGCCTCGTGGGGGGAGGAGTGCAGAGCCTGTTTGGAGAAGAGTGAATTTATCGATCTCATCCAGGAGGTGGCCCCCAAACACAGCACAGCGCAGCACAGAATGCACTCGGAAGAGTTCTGAGGGCCTCCTTGTGCAGCTCCGTGCTGGGGAGACAGAGCTCTGGTGAGAGGGCCTCCTCATGCAGCTTCAAGCTGGGGACACACTGCAGTGATGGGAGGGGCTGCACGTGCAGCTGCACTCAGGGACACTTTTGATATTGCTCTGAGACTAATAACTTATAATGCTTTTCATAATCTTAGTTACGAGTAGCTGTGTGCAATATGTGCACATTTCCCCAGTGTCTCATTCTCCTGTACCACTGTAAGCATTTTCTCCCGCACACTCAGAATAAATCATTAAGCTTTATTAGCTTCAGTGATTAAGAGGATGCTGGCTGTGTTTTTTGTCCAACCGTTTAATTTGGAAGGGACTAGAGCCTGTGTCATGCTTTAAGACCACTTACATACTAATTCGTACAGCTGCCTTCTGCTGTGTGGGAATTGCATGAAAAATAAAAATTTGTCCAATCATATTTTAATCGAAAATCAAAAGGAAGGAATAAAACATATATTTTGCATCAATAACAAAAGTGAGACCAGTTTTAGGACCATTAATTATTTTTTGCACTGCCATCATGATATTGTGCACATTGCCTTTTTAATTCTCATTAGCATAATGTAATTTAATGAAAAATAAATCTCATTACTGAAATGCACAGTATATATATATATATATATTTAAATTGTACATTATGGTAGCATTTGCTGTACTTCTTTTAATTGATGCTGATTTATACTGTATTAAATAATAAAAATTATTATATTACAGTAATGAGAATCCTCAAGAATAATGAGAAACGAAGAAAAACAAAGATTAGAGAGACAATGGAGGGTAAAAACATATTTCATTTATGTAAAAGAGGCTTCAAATAACTTTTTTTTAAATCAACATCAAATTCATATTCATTAAAGTTTGGATAAATGTTAGGGAAATCTATTATTATATTCTTCCGGGATGACAAAATTATTTAAGTACAAATATTCCATGTCTTATGAGGCTATAGAAACATCTGGAAAAGTCTGAAAATGTGTTTAATTGCCATTAAAAAAGCAAAAATTTAAAATGAATAACATTCGATTAAAAAGCAGACTTCATTTGCTTTATGCCAAATATAATTAATTTCTTTAGATTTTGGGGACCTGCTTTTTGTGCCATTCACCTGTGTGTGAATTTCTCCATTCAATTCAGTGTCACTCTGTATCAGATTTGCAGTTGCGTGCATATTACATAATTATATGTCGCTACCCTGACCTCGTAAGGATCGTATTGTTGTGACCGTCTTTCCAAACACACACCGAACAAAGGACGCCCACGCAACCGTGCTGATGTTTACATCTGGCGCGTTACCATGGCGATCACAGAACCTTTCATCCCCTGCTTCTGATGCTCCGGGATTTTGCTGACAAACTTTTTGTGTCATAAAACAGAACCAATCAGCCACGAGACCATCGGCGGGGCTCGTTCTCTCTCTTCTCCGCTCCTTTCTCTCCCCATTCACAATCCCCCTTTTTTACCATCCAGTTCTGCTGTTCTCCTGTAATAGCTGTTGAGAAGAGAAAGAGACTGTGAGTGAGATTCAGGCCTTGCCCACGCAAAGAAGTGGGAGACTGAACCTCTCCCTATACTCTCTCTCTCTCTCTTTCTCTCTCTCTTGCACACACACACACACACACAGTCAGTGTATCATGCTTGCACTGTGTGGGCTGAGCTGAGCATTCCTGTCATACAGTAACAGTCTCTCTGCCTCCGCACTCTCTCTCTCTCTCTCTCTCTCTCTCTTCCCTCTCTCTCCTTCTATTTCTCTCTTTCCCTCTATCTCTCCTCTTTTCTCCCTCTCTTCTCTTTCTCACACACATACGTTCCAAATACACACATTAACACATTAATACACTTTCACAGAGCAGAGACGGACCCTCGTAGAGGCAGTCGAGATGGTGTGGAATGTGTGCCCTGGTTTTATTAGGTAAGTTTGATGATTTCCAACACATCCTTGGGTGAATTGTGTGCGTGTTAGGATGTTTAAATGACTGTTTGTTGGAAGATGAGAGTAATTTGTGTGTTTTCGGGCTCTCTGTGTGTCATGTTTAGTCAGCGCACCTCAGCGGATGCGGATATTTTCATTGGGCATCACTACAGGGATTACAGAACACTTTTTCCTAACAGGCAAAATGTGTGAGTGTGTGTGTGTGTGTGTGTGTGTGTGTGTGTTTGCAATGGATGTGTGAATGAGTGTTGCATTCACTCTATATAGGGCTTCCTCAGGCAAACCCTAATCTCCGATGATTTGCATAGAGTGGAATTTTGCAGAACGGATGAACGTCGCCCCTTACCTTCTTTACCTG
Organism: Ptychobarbus kaznakovi; assembly: GCA_027422405.1. Taxonomy (NCBI): domain Eukaryota; kingdom Metazoa; phylum Chordata; class Actinopteri; order Cypriniformes; family Cyprinidae; genus Ptychobarbus; species Ptychobarbus kaznakovi. Next base: position 39,882,195 of record CM049795.1, read on the forward strand.
TCCCTCTCTTACGTCCTAATTTCTGTCGTGACTGACGCCAATCTATTCAGTGCTAACGCCCACACATTAAGCCATCACATTCTGTTTCTTCTCCTTAATTTACTCTCTCTCTCTGCCGTTCTCCCCTTCTCAATCTCCCCTCTCTTTAAACATCTGTGTGGCGCTCGGTGCACGAGCGCGCCTTGAGTCTTTTGCACACCCGTCAGGAGGATGCTCGCTCCAGATTTGTGCTTTGGCCCTTTAAAAGCAGGCAAAGTTTCCTGGTGAACCATTTTTCTGGTTGCCATAGTGATGAGCGAGGACTTGGAGAGGTGCAGTGGTACTGGGATGCAGTGACAGCTCTTAGCATGTGAATTCTCACACTGAGATATGGAGATGCACTGAGGCTCTGAACAGAGACGGCGATGAGGTGAGACGCCCACGCGCACACACATCATTATTGCTCACAGCGCTCTGGCTGATCATACTGTTCCTGGATCTGTATACGGAGGTGACAAGAGCCCCAAAGGGGGAGAAAACCATGTTGGGTTGAGTGAGGGACAAAGGGGATTTGTGAGTGAGTGCGCGTGCAATGATGAATGTTGGAGAAACTCTACGCTGAAGTTTTGCATTTAGGAGGATTTGTAATAGAGGGTTGCTACGTTGAAACTTGACTTTAGGGGAATATAAGCTGAACTAAATGACTTGCATTAAGAACACATTTGCCTTTTGAAGTTTCCTTCAATATGTTTACTATACCTCAAATTTACTATTCTTGCATAATTATTATACATGCTATTGTTTTTTATGACATAATAATTGAGACTACATAGAATATTTATACTTGTAAGATTTAAAAATATAGTTAGAATTTAAAAGTATATTCGAAAATAATTAGCCAATATACAGGGATATTTCAATGAGCTGCAAGGGATGATTCAATTTATTATTATTAGTTTTTTAAATTGACATCCATAAAAGTCCACGGATTCAGAAAATTGAAAATCTGTCATTTCATTTATAATTTAAACCAATCATTTTAGGATTTTGCACTGGTTGCATTAATGGCTAACAGTGCAGAAATGAACTGAATAGGTACATTTGTGACATCGATTATGTGACTCTGTACTGAAGCTCAAGATGCTCTGTGGGTCATCTCAAATCATGCCGGAGAACATGATAGTAAAGCAGCTTTTGTGCTCGTAAAACTAAAGAAGGACAAACCAAATACTAAGACATTCTGAAATTCTGGCTAAAATCGTTATACTGATCATTTAATGTGTAATGGACATTTTTTGTAGAAAGAAACATGCTGAATTTGTAAAAAATAAGAAAATGGACTAGACTTTGATCCCTACTGTATATAAACAAAACAAAAATGATTTTCTTTTATATAAAAAATGTATATACTTGTTATTTGTCAAGCTACCCAAAACCCAAATGAATGCATTTCAGAGAGACCTCTGCAGTCTTATAACTTCAGTCAAGTTCTTACCCACAGATCCAGACGTCAAGGTGTGGCTTATGTAACAGAAGCAGCACACTCAAGTGATTTCGCATTGATCTGATGAAATCAAAAGGAAATGAAATCTATCAGGACTTTTTGTCGCTGTCATCTATCACAGCACCTTCATATGTGATTTCAAATATTGATATATTCAGCATTAAAGAACTATACTACAATATTAGTGCTATATTGTAATTGCGTTAGAGGCTCTTCTAATGTGCGGTGGAAATATACTGCTCCGACATGTGTGTGAGATTTGTAGGGAGGAGTGTGGGTGTCAGTAGCCTTTATTTCTGTTCCACATTCATATGTGTTAGGTGAATTTTTGTATCGCCTGAGGAAAGAGTGGAGTTATCAGAGGCGTGCAGCCTTTCCTATACTTCCTGCAAAAACATCCCGAGGAGCCTCGGCCCAATCCAGCCGGGAAGAAGGGCAGGAAGTTGGGCTGAGATCACGGGAAGTAAATTACAAAGCCAGAAGGGCTTAGTATGAAAACAGGTCCAGTGGAGGTTTCTGGGGACTGTAACAGTGCTCGATTAAAGAAATCATAGTGTTGCTTCAGATTTGTGTGTGTGTGTGTGTGTGTGTGTGTGTGTGTGTGTGTGTGTGTGTGTGTGTGTTGATTCTGTATGTAAAATTGATGGGATTATGAAGGCCTTTTTATTTCTTCATTCAGACTGGCATCATTTTCTGTGTGACCTCAACATGCTTTGATAAATGCATTATCCAGCACCATGCATAAATAAGATATCTTATTTATTTAATCAAAGAATCATATAATCTCTTGTTGCTATATTTTATCCATCATAAATTTACAGTGGCACTTGAACAGGCTGTATCGAGTGACATTAGGAATGACAGAGATGTTGATTACAACCAGAATGATTTATTTAAGCGTAGCCTCACCTGAGGTGTTTATAGAAAGACGTTGGTGATTGGTCGAGATGCTGAACCCTGGCTGCTTATTGGTGGAGGTCTTCGAACGATGCTTTTGTTTGGTCGAGATGATTTGAGATGGTCTGGAGACCTTCCTGTTGTAATTTCCTCTCGGTTTTCCTGCTCGGGAATATCCAGCATCAGGGTTGGGCTTCAAGTGTCCTGAAATCTCAGACCTCGGAGGGAGTGCCAGAACATTCGGCCCTGCTGTTTTACAAAAACAAAGTGCACATTGTGGAATACTGGCAGAAAACCATTGGAATAAAGACAGAAAAAGTTTGAAATACCTGCGAATGTACAGGAACCTCACATGGGAAGCCCAGGTCAGAGGTGAACTCCTCCTTGTTTCCTTGTTTTCAATACAGCTAGCTTAAAAGTGTTGTTTGCTGAAGAAATATTACTATTGCTAATTCCTGTTGGGGATTTTAACAAACCCCTTTAGATATTTATCTAAATACTAAATACTGCAATTTGTCCGTTTTGCACTATAAGTGACATGTTAAAGAGAGTGTGCTATTACCTTTCTGTGAATTAGACTTACGATTTTGCCTGCAAGATGATAAAACGTTTACACTGAAGGAAAGAAACTTGCCAGAATGTCTTGCCTTATGGGTGGATACTACTTGAGCCAGTAGGCAATAACTCAGTACACCCTAGCAACCGCTTAACTTCCTAGAAACCACTCAGAACCTCTTAGCATCATGGGAACTTCATGAGACATCATGGGCACTTTTGTTATGATTTCTTCTGAAAACAATATTTAGTTACAACTACCCTAGTAAAAAAGTAATGTATTTAAAATACGTTTATTTCATACTAAGTATATTATTATGCTATCTATTAACATATTTACTGACATATCGCTCGAGACTTACTGATATAAAAATTATAGTTAAACTTTATGTGGAGTACTACTTGTGCACAATGCACATTTCTTAATATTAAGCCTAAAATGTGTTTTAATGTCTCTATCGATGAGGATTGTATGGTCTTTGAATAATATCGGTCTTTAACTGCAAGATATTTAATATGTACCTAAACTATACTTGTAATAATTCCACTTCACAATCAAATATAATTCAGTTTCTCTTTAATTGGACTTCAGCTCTACTTCCGCACAATTAAAGTGCATTAAGCACAAAATTAGTTGTTCCAATTTAACTATACCAGTTTAGTATACAAAAAGTACAATTTCAGGGTATTTTTATTAAGTACAAACATATCTAAATGATATGTAGTGCACTACTAGGTTTCACTAGGGTACTGCCTAAAATAATCTCTATATCATTTTATGTAATTGATTATTAGTGATCACAGACCTTTATATTTTTTTATTTTAATTCAGTTAATTCATAACACGCCATCTCAGATCTTAGGCTTCTGTTGGTCGTATAGTTTAACAATGCGGATGCAAATGATAGTTGCTCTTTACGGGGATTTTCCATCTAATGTTTTCTGTGACGATGTCTGTTACGTAACAGAGGACTTCCCTTCTGTCTCTGTGGACAATAGTCAAGAGTGTCTGAAATGTTTGAGTTGTGTGTGATTGCATTGGAATGAGTGAGTAGGTGGACGGCTACATGTGGCCGGCTGTGATAATAGTATGGTAAAAGAATGAGGCATATTCCTCCACTGATTCTTAGTGTGGCTGAAAATGTTCAAGGCATTTATCCCTCTGAAGCATGCAAAATGAATCTTTTTACTTCAAAACAATAATGCAAAATAACTCCAAATGTTTACATTTCATCAAAACAGACAGACATTTCTCACTGCATGAAAGAGAAGTCACACAGTAGATAAATCAGACATGTTGACTGTACCAGGCAAACACAGAACGTTCCCCTAACATCTGCTTTCCTGTAGGTCATTTATATGAAAACTAATTCATAGCGTTCTTTTTAGGCATTATTTTTATAATCAAATTTAATGTGGGAACCAAACATTGCTGGGAATGTTGTCATATATAAAATTCACAATATCATATAAACAGGACAGACATATAGAGTTATGGGAAACGGTCTAAAATAATTGCCTATGATGCTTTGGATGCAACATCACACCCTGAATGGTTAAAATGACTTTGTAGCGCACGTAATCATGCTTCAGAGGGTTAAGTATTTAAAATCGGTGTCAAGAGTTTAAGAGAGCTGGTGGTTTGTTGCTTGCGATGCTCCAAACGGAGGGACGACAGTGAGTGAGTGAGTGTGTGTGTGTGTGTGTGTGTGTGTGTGTGTGTGTGTGATTTTGCACAGCTGTCTCTAAAGAGGAAGTGGTAGCGCACCAGAACAAGCAAAGTGCTGAGTTGCCATGGTAACTTGGGATGCAGGGTTCCCTCAATTTCCATTATTCCCAAGTGGATCTGCTTCACAGTGTCCATGGCAACCACTGGAGTTCCTCTCTCTCTCTCTCTCTCTCTCTTCTCACAGTCTCTGTCAAACTCTCTCATCCCATCATTTTATCTTGATTTGTGCTAAATGTCATCTCATCTCCATGTTTACGTAAAGATGTGACACTTTGACATTAGTTGCCACAAATGCACACTTTGAGCACATGCTTCTTACTAGTATACATCTAATATCAGATCTCCCAAAAACAACCTAAACAGTACATTAGAATGAGTTTGACAGGTGCATGTTGTCTTGTAGGGTTGTGAGGCCGGCGTGTTGAGCTGAACGCACACACACTCACACACACACACACACACACACACACACACACTCCCGGAGCATGCCTATCAGTCCACCTGCCGACGGCAAACATGAGGCTCTCGACCGGCCGTGGCAACAACACACCCCTACCAATGGTAATCACGGAGATGACGGCATTCGGACCTCTCCTGGGACTAGATCTACCTCCGAATCTATGGAGGATCTCCAAGGAAATGCAGCTGTCATCCGCATCGGAATCCCTGATCTGCAGCAAACGGTGAGCGCTCCTCATATGCAGGCTCGCTCTTTTCTTTGAAATGGCTGCACTGCAGCACAGAAGTAGAGAGTGGCAGTGATTGGTACAGACCGAGTTGTTGATTCTGCGTGGGAGTAAGGGGTGTGTGACAGAGGCTTACAGCATGTCGTCTACATGCATGCATGTTTCTGCACAGGGATACACAGTCACTTGTGCTGAAAGATGCCGCATGCATGTTGATTGTATATCTGGTGTCATTCAAAAGTGGCCTTTTTAAATTGCTGAATAAATTTGCACTTCTAATTGATGTTATGTGGAACATGTTTATATAATCCTGGCAAACACAAAACTGCAGACATATCTTTGTCTTCTGACAGTCTTTTCGGCATCCAGCGTAACTCCCTGCTTTCTGTCAATGTCCAACAGGGGTACTTTGAATTTGAGTTTTGTATCTTGCACCTCTATTAAAAGGGTCATGGACTGAGAAATCAAAATTCCCTTGATCTTTCGATATATAAGAGGTCATTGTGCTATAAAAACATCATGTAAGTTTCAGAACTCAAAACTGTCTCATTGGTATAAAAACAGCTTATATTGAAGGCAGTCTGACAAAACACAGCGTTTGGAGTGTTCTACTCTATGATGTAATAGTGTGTATAAGCACCGCCTCCGCAGAAGAAGATCAACACCTGCTTCTACATCGCTGCCTGTTTAGCCCCGCCCACCGATTCGCACATCTAGTGTAAATAATGAGAAGGGCAGATACCAAACGATAAACTTTTTTTGATTAACTTAATTTTTAATGAAGTGCCAGACCGCGTCAGTAAGAACTTGAACCTTTGTTCACTCATTTTACCGTAGATTCGTTTACAAACAAGGCACAAAACAAGGCACTGAAATTAAATTTAGGCGTTTAACCTAAATCACTGCAGCATCCATCTGTGAAGGATGTAGGCTGGCAAACACACAACTGTTAGCCAATCTGTGGGTGTTTACTTCCAAGTCTACATTGTTAGCTGCTGCTGTTGAACGAGTGCATCCATGGTCAGTGTGTCGCTGTAGAGAAGATGTACCCGTCTTCTTACTATCGTAGGCCAAGACAGCTTAGCAAGCCCAACACTGCACGTAGCCGCTGAGCTCTTTATTGCTTGTAAGGGCAAGATCGTAATTCCTCTATTGCAGCTTCTCCTTCATCATTTGGCACCGTATTCCCCTCACTAATGTTTTGCTTTATCGCACTCATTTTGTCTGCGGTGTTGTGAGAGAAAAAGTGTGCGAAATCAGGAGCGTTCTGATGAGGGGGGTTAAAAACAGGACAAAAATAGCCTATTCTAAACTATGATATTTTTTTTATGTAAAACAACTTGATAATATTATAAGTGGACCTCAGAGAACAGTACTAAATAAAAAATAGGCAGTTCATGACCCCTTTAAGGTTCTTATTTTTGCCCTCTGCTTCTCATAATATAATATAGAAACCTGCAAACAGAAAATATTAAAGAAATAGTTCACCCAAAAATGAAAATTTGATTAAAATGTACTCACCCTTAAGCCATCCAAGGCGTAGTTTGTTTGTTCATTGGAACAGATTTGGGGAAATTTAGCTTGCGTCACTTGCTCACCAATGGATCCTCTGCAGTGAACGGGTGCCGTCAGAATGAACAGCTGATAAAAACATCCACAATAATCCACAGGATGTTCTTCAACTAATGTCTTCTCAAGTGAAAAGCTGTGTGATTGTAATAAACAAATCCATCATTAATGTTTTTAACTTCAAACCGTTGCTTCCAGCTAAAAATACAAGTACTCTATCCATAACATTGCTTTCTCAAGTTAAAAACCATCTCGTTTGAATCATTACAAAAATAAGCACAGATCAAGTACTGTTTACAAGCCAAAACAGTCCAAAAGAAATATGACATTTTATATAAGTTAAAGAACCTTAATGATGGATTTGTTTCATACAAACAGGCAGCTTTCACTTCACAAGACATTTATTGATGAACAGGAATCGTGAGGATTACTTGTGGATTATGATGACGTTTTCACTCTCTGGCTGTCCAAGATGTAGATGAGTTTATAGAAACACTCTCATGTGCATCTTGGATGGCCTGAGGGTGAGTACATTTTCAGGGTATTTTCATTTTTGGGTGAACTATTCCTTTAAATGGGCGTTATTATATTTTATAAAATATTTATATAAATGGCGTTATTTTTAGAGTGCAAATCTCACAAACACCATTTCACTTCACTTTCAGTTATTTTAAGTAAGAAGATGCCATGAGTTCAGCACATTCTTATTGACTGATAATGAATAAACGTTCAAGAACAATTAGTACAGGCCTTAATCTCTTAAATTATCTTAAGTAAGATGTAAAGCCTGATGCTTTTGTATGAATTATTTAATGGACAGATAATCATGTTTTTTTATATAGTTTGAACTATTTGCTGCAGTAAATATTGTGGCGTTTCAAGACACTTGATGACAGAGCAAGATTCAAATTGTACATGAATAATTAAACTTGCCTGGCCTAAAGAGCCGCACCGCTCATGTAATCTAGTCACTTTAAGCTTTGGTGCTCATATGTGTGATGGAGGTTTGAGTCCGGCATTCAACATATCCTGATAAATATCACCTCATCTAGTTTCTGTCAATCTGAATAATCAAATAAGCATAAATCCCTAAATAAAAGCAAAACTACTGTAGGAATATGACGAGTTTGTAATATATGTGTTTTCAGAAATGCCTGCGATTGGACCTTGAGGCTCCAGTGTGGGTTTGTAAGCAGCGAGTTCTGGTCACTCTGACACAAAGCCTGACCGATGTACTTAACTATGGCCTCTACCTCCCTGCCTTTAACGGGCGCGCCGGAAAGTTCCTTGATGAGGAGAGATTGCTCAGGGAGTATCCATTCCCTACGGTCACACCTGTACCGTATCTAGAGGTGCACATCCTTCTGCATCTTACTATGCTTTAGAGATCTCACTTATTATATAATTAGGCCATGTTGCTATTATTTTAATTTACCGGTTTAATTCCTTTGTGTGACTTCAGTTCCGTTACAAGAGGCGTGTTTACACTCAGAGCTATGTAGATGACAAGCAACTGGCCAAACTACATACCAAGGTAACATTTAGCTTTCATGTTCTCTACGGTTCGTTTGGGGTTGGTACTAATATTTGTAATTTAAAATTTGCTGAAAATTCAGCTTTGCATCAAAGGAATACATTACATTATAAAAATTAAAACAGATTTTTTTTTTTTATTGTAATAAATCATATCACATTTACTTTTTTGATCAAATAAATGTAGCCTTGATGAGCTTAGGAAACTTCTTTCAGAAATATTAAAATATCTTACAACCCCTAATTTTTTAACAGTAGTATATCATTTTATACACAAAGCTGTTGTTCTAAATGCTTAATCCTTCCCATTAATTTTTTTTTAATCTAAAACATGCTGTAAGCTTTTTGTTTTGGTCTTGAAAAATGGCATGTTTCTCTGTGACAGTTCTAGACCGTTCTAGCTTTAAGACTTATTTGTATGTGATTTCTTTGTATGTGCTTAATTTGCCCCAAAACACAATTTCTGGGAAAAAAAATAATAATGGTCTCGGCAACTTTCTGTTGTGAATGTAGTATGTCCCTTCCTTGAATTTGACTCATTTCTGTTGCTGCTAGGCCAATCTAAAGAAGTTTATGGAGTATGTTCAACAACGGTGTGTGGACAAAGTCTGCAGGTTCCTGGAGAAAGGGCTGGATCCCAACTTTCATGATGCTGACAGTGGAGGTGAGTACTTACTAGGGGCATGTTTACCATGGTGTAGCATCTCCTCTTTTTTTCAAAACTGCTTGAAGATGTCTGGGCATCGAGGTTATGAGGAGTTTTGGTGTTTTAATTTTGTCCCATTCATGCCCGATATAGGTTTCCAGCTGTTTTCATACGTCTTTGATGTATTTTTAGTTTAATGATGCACCAAATGTTCTCTAAGTGAAAGATCTGGACTGCAGGCAGGCCAAGTCAGCAGCCGGACCCTTATAGTACGAATCCATGCTGTAATAGCTGGAGTATGTGGTTTTGCATTGTCCTGCTACACGTCATCTGGAGGGGAGCATATGTTCCTCTAAAAGCTTTATATACACATTTCAGCATTCATAGTGCCTTCCAAAACATGCAAGCTGCCCATACCGTATGCACTTATGCACCCCCATTCCATCAGAGATGCTGGCTTTTGAACTGAACGCTGATAACACGCTGGAAGGTCTCCCTCTTCTTTAGCCCAAAGGACACGGTCTCTGTGATTTCCAACAAGAATGTCAAATTTGGACTCGTCTGACCGTAGAACACTTTTCCACTTTGAAACAGTGCATTTTAAATTAGCCTTGGCCCACAGGACATGACAGCGCTTCTGGACCATGTTCACATATGGCTTCCTTTTTGCATGATAGAGCTTTAGTTGGCATCTGCAGATGGCACGGCGGATTGTGTTTACCGATAGTGGTTTCTGGAAGTATTCCTGGGCCCATTTAGTAATGTCAGTGACAGAATCATGCCGATGAGAGATGCAGTGTCGTCTGAGGGCCTGAAGACCACGGGCATCCAACAAAGGTCTTCGGCCTTGTCCCTGACACAGAGAGATTTCTCCAGTTTCTCTGAAACCTTTGATGATTATGCACTGTAGATGTTGAGATTTGCAAAGCCTTTGCAGTTTGACGTTGAGATACATTGTTTTTAAAGTATTACACAATTTTTACGCACTCTTTCATAGATTGGAGAGCCTCTGCCCATCTTTAATTCTGAGAGACTCTGCCTCTCTAAGACATCCATTTTATGTTACAGACCTGATATCAGTTAACTTAATTAGTTGCTAGATGCTCTCCCAACTGAATCTTTTCAAAATGTATTGCTTTATCAGCCATTTGATGCCCCCGTGCCAACTTTTTTGAGACCTGAAGCAGGCATAACATTTTAAATGAGCTCATTTAGTGGATAAAAGTGCCACATTTCTCCGTTTAAAAATGTGTTATATTATCTATGTTCTATTGTGAATAAAATATTGGCTCATGTGATTTAAAAGTCTTTTAGTTTTCATTTTATTCAAATTTAAATACATCCTAACATTTCCGGAATTCTGGTTGTATATATATATATATATATATATATAGTATATATGATTTTTTTATGATATATATGATTTCATGAATCTGAATTCAAACTTTGTACAATACATCTAATAGGTGCCATTTTGAACAAGACTGGGTGAGGGTCTTGGCTAAGATTATCATTGAATCATAGTATAAATGTTGGTCTGTTCCTCATATAAAGCTATTATATAATTTCAGTAGTCATACAACCCACTTTTATGATGCTTTTTTGGAGCTTAGAGACATATTTCACAATCTACGTTCAATGTGTGGAAAAGAGCAAATTCGACATTTTGCCAAACATCTCATTTTGGTTTCATAGAGTAAACAAAATAATACGGGGTTGGAACAACGTGAATTTTCATTTGGCATGAAAAATAGGTGATCTATTCCTTTAAAGTTTGCCTTGATTAACATGCGTTAATTAATGTAAATTTAGGACAATGCTAATCAGCAAGGACATTCGACGAAATGAGCCAATCATTTATTCACTGAAACGGATTTGACATTAAGCATTTTTAATCATCTCTGCATGTGCGATGTTTCCAGAATCTCCTCTCACTCTCGTGGCCCAGCTGGACACTTGTGCCGATCTGATTAAGGTGTTGAGGAGCGGAGGAGCCCATCTGGACTTCAGAACCAGAGACGGCCTGACAGCGCTGCACAAAGCGATCCAAACGCACAACCATGTAGCATTGACTGTGAGTTGATGCACTTTCCCACCCACATGCACAATCCAAAGAAAGACTCATCCTTATACAACTCACAAGCTGTTGGGAGTCTGTGCACATATGTCCATCATATTTCCTGTGCTATCCGCAGACATTGTTGGATCTGGGGTCGTCTCCAGACTATAAGGACAGTCGTGGACTCACCCCCCTCTATCACAGTGCCATGGTTGGGGGAGATCCGTACTGCTGCGAGCTGCTGTTGTACGATCACGCCCAACTGGGCTACAGCGATGAGAACGGCTGGCAGGAGATCCACCAGGTAACATCTGATGCTCAGAACTCTCTCATTAAACGTAAAAGGGAAGAAAATCTCCCGTAGATTAAAGTTTCATTCTCCAGCGAGACTAAATATATCCTTTTTATAGTTTGCTACACCTGCAGCAGTGGTTGATCGGAGCGTGTGTGTGTTTGTACCATAGGCTTGTCGTCATGGAAACGTGCAGCACCTTGAGCACCTGTTATTCTATGGAGCGGAGATGATCGCTCAGAATGCCTCAGGAAACACAGCACTACACCTGTGTGCCCTCTACAACCAGGTACGCACACCCACAAATACATACACACACATTCTCCATTCTCAACTCAATCACATATGCTTTCTCAAAATATACATTTTCGTAGATTTTTAAATAAACGCTATGCCGTAGTATACATTCTTGTGCATTTTTATAATGTATATCTATGCATACGATATGATGATGACCTGCTACATATGTCAAAATGTGTGAAATGTAACTAAGGCGAACTGAGTGGAATACTGTAATTGCACCCGACTCCAGCTTCCTCTGCTGCTGTGACAAATGAACCTGAAGTGATATTAACTGCAGTTTTTTAACACCATCTGTCATTTTCAAGTACATTAACATGCACAAGTTCAATTTCAGTCAGACAAAGACATTAATGTTGTAATGTAAAAAAATATAAATGCTTCAGTTTGAATAAGTAGTTTCGATGTTTGTGACATTTTTTATGTTTGGTTTGTAGTTCATCTGTCCATTTCCAGCAATTTGACTCATTCTATCCACATTTGCATTGAGTCTAAATGTAGGCTACTGTGAGATTGGATATGTATTTTCTTGCCCCTGAAATACTTTTGAAATATATTTTGGTATAAAAAGGTTGAAATTAACTAAATTTTCTATTGTAAAAATACATTTTATTGAACTTCACTGTTTGCAAATATTTTGGTCACAAAATAAATAAATAATAATATATAATATATATATATATATATATATATAGTGCTGTCAAACGATTGATCACATCCAAAATAAAAGTTTTTGTTTGCATAATATATGTGTGTACTGTGTATATTTATTTATTATATATATATATATATATATATATAAATACACACTATTTATTTGGAAAATATTTACATGTCTATATTTATATTCATGTAATTTTTTTATATATTAATATATTTAATATATTAACATAACATATTTTTCTGAAATGTATACATGCATGTGTGTTCATTTATATATACACACTAAATATACACTGTACACAAACATATATTATGTAATCAAAAACTTTTATTTTGGATGTAATTAATCAGGATCAATCGTATGACAGCACTAATATCTGTCGGTCTGTCTGTCGATCGATAGATAGAAAGATAGATTGATTTATGAAGAGTTGGAGAGGATGAGAGCCTCTAAGTACCTTCATTGCTTCCTCAGGGAACACACCTCATATATAATATAGCCATATAAAAATATAGTACTAGTCAGTACTTCGCAGTAAGCCATATGCTGTTATTTGACTGCAATTGTATATAGTTATTAAACTCAGCTGGCATCAAATCACATAAAACATACAGGGTGTTATAAATGTAAACTCCTCTCATGTTTTCTCTTGCACTCAACACCTACATATCTACAGGAAGGCTGTGCTAGAGTTCTCCTGTTTCGAGGAGCAAATAAAGAAATCAAGAACTACAACAACCAAACAGCATTTCAGGTATGAAACATCTCGCAGATGTTTTGGATCAGCTCTAGTTTCTTTCCTATTCCTTAAATTATGTTGCATACTTTTTTTCTCGTAGGTTGCTATCATCGCAGGGAACTTTGACCTGGCAGAAATCATCAAGATTCATAAAACCTCAGATGTCGGTGAGTTGATCAGGATTTAGTTTGAAGTGCTTGAAGCATCAGGCCTTGAATCTTGGGTCTGTTTACTCGGCACCACAACACCATAATACGTTTTCGTGGGTTGTCTAGATGAAATCAGTTCAATCTAATTCAAACCCATTATTGGATATCATTTCAGATAAAACCTTGATTTATTATTTAGTCTAGGGGATGCAGCACAAGTGCTCCTTTCAGAGTAAAAGCAGAAATGACAACATAAGAGCGTTTGATCATACGACGCAGCGTGAATCTAGTAACTTTATCACAGCCTGTGTCAAAACAATCCATAAATGCATGATTTTTACATTCTACATTTACATCTAGATACTGTTCCCATCAGCGCTCTAACTTTTCAATAAGTGATGTATTTGTAGTATTTGTCCTACTAGTGTATGTGGGCTAATCTCTTTATGATTTGTGTGTGTTTCTCTTTGTAAATCACAGTCGTGCTCTGTGTGATGTAATCTGTGAGTCATCTGTTTGTCATTTTTGTGTAATCTGAGTGTGTGTTTCACGTGCTCATCTTCACGATGTAGTTGATTAACTCACCAGTGCAAATCCTTGCTTCACACCCAATTTGTGTGTGTGTGTGTGTGTGTGTACCCCACAGGTTGTGGCTCTATACACCTGCAGCTTTAACACGAAACTGTGTTTAAAGTGGTCATATCATGAGAAATCAAATTTCATTCAGTATGCTAAATCTGAAAATGTCCTTCCTAATCTAAAAAGGCCATTTAGCAAAACAGAACTGCAAAACTTTCTCATATAAATCAGATGCAGTTGCATTCATAAGTTAACATTTTGCCATTGCTCATAAGATTTTTTTTTGCAGAATGTATACAAGGAGGATAAAATAGCATTTTGTTTTTGTATTTATTTATAGCAACATTTAAATATGTCTCTGCCTTGTGTATTGCCTCCTCGAGCATCAGTGATTGTCACCTGTTGTGATAGTTGTGCATGACTCACACAGTCACTCAATACCTTATTACATTCTCTCAAGCACAGCTGCACAGAGCATGCTGGGAAACCAAGAATGTACTGTACCTGAATGGATTCAGTATAGAGCAGGGTCAGGGACAAACCGGCGATTCATTCACAACTATCACAAAAGACTATATAAGCAAACACTGATATTTAAGGAGGCAACACACGTTATAAAGAACCAAGAGTTGTTATATAAAAATGTATACATTTTTCTCTATTTATTTATTATTATCTTTAAGTAGTATTTTTGTTATCCGTTTTAATTTACACAGTGAAGAATATGCAGTATTTTTATACATTTGATTTCTTAATACAATGCACGAAGCATTCCTTATTTATTTGTTCTACTGTAGTTTTTTGTCCTATTGTTTGTAATTATTTTCTTATTCTAATTTAATTGCTGACTTGTCTTCAGTGAGCTTGAGGTTTAGTCTTTTTTAGACTATTTTTTGTGATATTACACTGGTGACAAGAATTATGAAATTTACATGCTATCAAAAATGTTGATATCTTAAAGCAAAAATAACTGTATTGTGAAATATATCGTTACCATGAAATAAAATTACTCCTATCGTGATACAAGATTTTGATCATATCACCCACTTCTTATAATAATAATTAGTAGTTGTAGAATTTTTATTATCTGTTTTATTGAATTATTATTTCTCATTAAAAATTCTAAATATCTTACGATAGATTCTTCAAGTGGTTTTTAAACCTATAAACAAATGCATATTAACACAAAACCTGCAAATCAACATCACCTATAAAGAGCATTTACATTTGAAGTGTTAAAGGTACAGTAGCAAAATGGCACATTTAATTATAAAGGAGGATGAAAAATTATATGTTTTAGGTTTTTGAGGTTTGATATGACCCCTTTAAAGTCGGACTTTATTTATGATATTTACATCCGTAAACCATGAATTATTAAGGACTTGCAGCCTATACACGACCTCGACCATTTTAATCTAAATTAATTGGACATACTACATAAAACAGCAGCCATACACATCTGAAGCCATTCTAACACCGTGGTTCACAGATGGGGTGCTAGTCTTCAGGTTATGAGCGATTCCTCTCTATGTCAGCCTGATACAGGTTCATCTGTTCTGCTAGTCTTTTTCTTCACGATAGATTGGATATATCCATACCAGCCTCCTGGAGAGTGTTCTTGATCCATTCGACAGGCCAAAATGGGTTTTATTCACAACTAAGATTATTCAAGAATCCAATACAGTAGTCATTCTTGTCTAGCGGGTCATTTGATGTTTCTGCATGATTTTTCGATGATTTAGGCAACTACACCATAGCTGAATTTGATCCAGGTATGTATTAAAATACAATTTACTGGAAAAATCTACTTTGGATGGAAGAAAATAGCACTGTTTCTGAGGTGCTTTCAAAAAGTTGCTTTGTTTGAATGACTCCGCAGGATATTAAACAACTGGTTATTAAAAGGACTGCAATTTCCAAATGGTTATCGGATGTAAATATATATGTTTAATAAATATAATGTGCAGCAGTAAGAGCCAAATTGTGTTACAGCACAAATACATATTATTTCCTTTTCCATAACTGGTGTGAATTTTGTTATGTGCATGTCTGATATCCTCCACAAATTTACATGGTTTTATATTACAAGCATGGAAATCAAATTGGCTACAGCAATATAAATATTGCTAGGCTCTGTGTGTTTTTATGTAAAGTATGAATACTATTTATGTGTCGCCGTCTTCCTGTAAAAGTGCCTTTCAGGGAGACTCCTTCTTATTCGTCTCGGCGGCGTGCGATCTGCATATCCCCACGTCGCTCTCTAATGCGATCGGCCAGTGATAATGCTCTAGATGAGAGTCTGCCAGCTCCCTCTCCGGCCCCCTCACTTCGCAGCCTGCCCCCGCTGGAGCCCGACGACACCACCCCGTCCCAGCGCAGCCCCCAGGCTGCTCACACTCACACGCGCAGCCTCAGGAGACACACCCGCTCCGGAGGACACCTCAGGTGCGGAGCTGTCCTTGACTTATATTAAACAGAGGTTTCATTAAAGGATTAGTTCACTTTCTAATTACAATTTCATGATAATTTACTCACCCCATGTCATTCCAAGATGTTTATGTATTTCTTTCTTCAGTCGAAAAGAAATGAAGGTTTTTGATGAAAACATTCCAGGATTTGTATCCATATAGTTAACTTCAATGGACTCCAAACGGTTGAAGGTCAAAATGACAGTTTCAGTGCAGCTTCAAAGGGCTATAAACGATACCAGACGATGAATAAGGGTCTTATCTAGCGAAACGATCGGTTATTTAGAAAATAAAATAAATGTATATGCTTTATAAACACACAAATGCTCGCCTGTTTTCGATGCGCGTCCCAGACTTCACGTAATACGTAATGACGTTGAAAAGGTCTCGCTTGACGCAGGTGGAAGTACCGAGTCAGAGTTTACAAGTTGAACGTACAAATACTAAGTCAAACGTTTACAAACAAGGGAGTTACAACTCAACGAGTTTACAAGGTAAAACAACGATGTCGGACGATTTTGAACTTGGAGGACAAGATGAGATGGATCCTACGTCAAGCGAGACCTTTTCAACGTCATTACGTATTACGTGAAGTCTGGGACGCGCATCGAAAACAGGCGAGCATTTGTGTGTTTATAAAGCATATACATTTATTTTATTCTTCTAAATAACCGATCGTTTCGCTAGATAAGACCCTTATTCATCGTCTGGTATCGTTTATAGCCCTTTGAAGCTGCACTGAAACTGTCATTTTGACCTTCAACCGTTTGGAGTCCATTGAAACTAACTATATGGATACAAATCCTGGAATGTTTTCATCAAAAACCTTCATTTCTTTTCGACTGAAGAAAGAAATACATAAACATCTTGGATGACATGGGGTGAGTAAATTATCAGGAAATTTTTATTTGAAAGTGAACTAATAATTTAAATAAAATGTGATATTAGCTTTTTTGCTTTTTCTATTTTGAACACAAAATTTAATATTTAGCAACATGCCCAGGCTGCTCTTTTCCAAAAAAATAAATGTCATATTTATTTAATTTTTCGCTTTATTTTTCGTTTTTTTATTTCAATTATTTACATTTTAATTAATTTATATACACTTCACTTCACATCTCTCTTTTCGAATAATAAAAACAGTTTTTCCCCCATTGATCGCAAACGCATGGTGATTAAAGTTCAGTTGAAATAAATAATAATAATTAATAAAGCATTGATTATCTGACATAAAAGACAATATGTACCTCAGAGTTGGTTGTTAATCATTTCTGCACACCGCAGCCCTGGCAGTCCTGTACAGAGAGAGCCGAGTCCTCCTGCCGTGTCTCGAGGGCCCAAGCGACGGCTGTACAGTGCAGTGCCCGGCCGAACCTTCATCGCTGTCAGCTCCCACAGTCCACAGGGCGAGGGTGAGATCACACTCAACCGAGGAGAGAGGGTCAAAGGTCAGTCAGCCAGCCGCTCTGTGTGAGATGCAGAAAAAATATCACATTATTTTTATGCTGGAGTTTGCTACAATCTGTGTCATTCTGAATATTTCTTCAACTATGGGCACATTTGGCCATGTGGACTTTATTAAACACCCTTTTAAAAATTATATCTTCAAAGTCTATTGAATGTAAATACAGTGTTCAGTAGTGACTATACATGCATTACAGGAGATTTGAACCATCATGAACAAATTAGAAATAAAATGGCCGACTGTCTTGCAGAAGCTCATAATTCATAACTAGCTTTTTTCCCTCTATATACGCACAAAAAGTAATTTGCCAAAATTATGGATTGATTGGAAATTATGCAAATATTTATTATATTTTATCTAAAGAATATTCTTCACTGATGCTGTTGTCACCTTGGTAAATAAGTAATGTGTAAAAATTAGGGCCTTAATATGTGTAAAAATTTTATATAATCATAATTTTCACACAAATTGGAAATGTTTACAATTATTTCACTCTTCACTATATTTACTTTTAAAAATGATCAATGTTTACATATATTTATATACACACGAGGTCAGAATTGTTGGGATCCTTGGTAAATATGATCAAAGAAGGCTGTGGAAATGAATCTGCATTGTTAATCCTTTTAACCCATTATTTAAATAATTCACAAAAATCGAACCTTTCATTGGAGAATAATAATTTAAAATGGGGGGAAATATCATTATGAAATAAATGTTTTTCTCTAATACACATTGGCCACAATTAACGGCACCCTTTATTCAATACTTTTTGAATCCTTCATTTGCCAGTTTATCAGCTCTAAATGTTCTCCTATAATGTCTGATGAAGTTAGAGAACACATGACAAGAGATCAGAGACCATTCCTTCATCCAGAATCACTCCAGACCTCCAGATTCATCTTCAGCTCCATGACGGTGCAGATCATGACCTTCTTCTCTAGTCCATGACGGAGCTTCTTCTCTTCAGTTCACTTCACTCATTTTCTACAGGGTTCAGGTCAGAGGACTGGAATGGCCGTAGCAGAAGCTTGGTTTTGTGCTCAGTGACCCATTTTTGTGTTGTTTTTGAGGTTTGTGTTTGGATAATTGTACGGTTGGAAGATCCAAACATGGCCCATTATAAGATTTCTAACAGAGTCAGTCACTTATTGATTTTTTATCTGTTGGTATTTGATAGAATCCATGATGCCATGTGTCTAAACAAGATGTCCTCCAGCAGAAATATAGGCCCACAACATCAAAAATACAGCAGTATATTTCATTGTACACACGGGGTACTTTTTATCCCTGCGTTTCACCAAACCCATCTTGAGTGTTTGCTGCTAAAGAGCTAATTTTTGAGTTTCATCTGACCATAGAAGCCAGTCCCATTTGAAGTTCCAGTCGTGTCTGACAACTGAATATGCTGAAGTTTGTTTTTGGACGATCTAGGATCATTTTTTCTTGAAACCCTCCCAAACAACATGTGGTGATGTAGGTGCTGTTTGACAATTTATTTAAAGGTTTTCTGACCCCGAGACTCAACTATTTTCTGCAATTCTCCAGCTGTGGTCCTTGGGAGTCTTTATCTGCTCAAACTCTCCTTCTCACCGTGCATTAGGACGATATAGACACACGTCCTCTTCCAGGCAGTTTCATAACATTTTATGTTGATTGGAAATTCTTAATTATTGCCCTGATGGTGGAAATGGGAATTTTCACTGCTCTAGCTCTTTTCTTAAAGCCACTTCACTAATTTGTGAAGCTCAATTATCTTTTGCTGCACATCAGAAATATATTCTTTGGTTTTTCTCATTGTGATGGATGATTAAGGGAATTTGGGCTTTGTTTTCCCTCGTATTTATATTTCTGTGAAACAGGAAGCCATGGCTGGATAATTTCATGTTCATAATCACGCTGGTGTGCTCAAAATTGTGAATATGAATGGGAATATATTTTACTCATAAGAATTTCAAGGGGTACCAGTAATTGTGTCCAACATGTATTTGAGAAACATATTTCATAATGATTTTCCAACCATTTTAAATTATTATTCTCCAATGAAAGGTTAGATTTTTGTGATTTTTAAAAATAAAAGATCAAAAGGATTAACAATGCAGATACAATTTTCACAGCCTTCTTTGATCATATTTACCAATAAGGGTACCACTAATTCTGACCATTTGTGTGTGTGTATATATATATATATATATATATCAAATTGTGACGTCTTGGTTCGGAAAGAGGAGAGAAGAAATTATACTTGAAGGCATTCAAAAAAGTAAACTAAAAGACTTGGTAAAAGTGCCTACCAAGACATATTTAATGTAATCTTCAAGTAGATAAATAAATAAAAAAGAAAATAAATTAGTTTTAATATCTGGGAAAATAAATGCTTGCAGTTGAATAAACGAGTTAAATATCTGAGACACAGTATATAACAGTTTATACTTGTCTCCACCAGTGCTAAGCATAGGTGAAGGTGGATTCTGGGAAGGCTCAGTTAAAGGACGAACTGGCTGGTTTCCTGCTCACTGTGTAGAGGAAGTCCAGATGAGACAATATGACCCACGACTTGGTCAGTTCGCATGCGCGCACACACACACACACACACACACCTGCATTTAGAAGCATTATTTTAAAGTACTCGCAGTTTAATGTTCAGATCTTTTTGTCATTGATGTGCCCACTCATGTTTCTCAGAGACAAGAGAGGATCGCACCAAGAGACTTTTCAGGCACTACACTGTTGGCTCCTACGACAACTTTACCTCTTACAGGTATAGTCAACCATATATATATACACATATAAATGTCATCTGTGTTCCATGCATTACTGTGCAGAGTATACAAACTGCAGAAATCATTTGAGTACAATTGTATTGTGCTTTTCCAATCATTGCCTTTCTCTCTCCTTCATCCTGAATGGTGCCAGTGTAGGGGGTTATGCGTATGGGAGGGGGAATCTATGAAGACAGTGAGTTCTGGCAGTGCAGCACATCTGACTATTGACTTCTATATATTCACAGTGATTATGTTATAGAAGAAAAAAGTGCAACGTTGCAGAAGAGAGACAGCGAAGGATTCGGCTTTGTGCTTCGGGGAGCTAAAGGTCTGAAACACACTCACATGCATGTTTGCACGAATAAAGTTCACATACAAATGCAGTAATTAAATGCTCTTTCTTGTCAGCTGAGACGCCCATAGAAGAGTTCACACCAACTCCTGCTTTTCCTGCCCTGCAATACCTGGAGTCTGTGGACCTGGAAGGGGTGGCGTGGAGGGCAGGGTTAAGGACTGGAGATTTCCTCATAGAGGTTAAAAACCTTTTGATTTATACATGCACACAACTTTCTTTGCTAAAGCAGTGACTTTCAAACCATATATTCAAAAACTGGCCTAAACTAATCATTGTAATTAACAAAAAGAAAAACAACATTTAATTATTTGACTAATCTAAGAAGTCTCATACGTCACCAGAGAAGTCTGCCGTTTGAAAAAACATTACAAGCTCAATTTTTTTTTTTTATGAAACATGCATGGATGAGTCATTCACAATAAGATCAATAGCATGCATTTAGAAAATAGATTGGGTGAATTTCAGTTCCATGCTAACTTTTTTTAGACAAGAATGTCATCATACTTCTGCTGGGTTTCTACCGGCTATGTGTTACATCTTTCTCTAATTCTCCGCACATTTGTCAGGTAAATGGGGTGAGCGTAGTAAAGGTGGGACATAGGCAGGTGGTATCACTGATTCGGCAAGGTGGAAGTCGGCTAGTAATGAAGGTGGTGTCGGTCACGCGCAAACCTGACACTGGAGACGTCATCCGCAAGAAAGGTTCTTGTTCTCACTTCATTAATGCATGCACACCATGCATTTTTCGTTTTATTTGAGTGGACGTCAAGATTTACAGAATCCTGCAAAATCTTAATAGCGCATTTCTTGTTCTTTCTGATAATTAATTAGCCCCACCACCTCCCAAGAGAGACCCAAGCACCAGCCTGACCCTGCGCTCAAAAAGCATGACTGCAGAACTGGAAGAGCTGGGTAAGACAGATGCTCATACAAATAAACACGGATGTGCACACCTCCTTGCGTTATTCTATATTACAGATAAGTCAAGTTAAAACCGATGTTATCTTTATCTTTGAGGGCATAGCACATGTTGGTTCCTTTTTTTCCAGGAACACTAATGGAGAAATACGTGCAAATTAATTTATTTTCTTTCCGTGAGAATGATACAGCAGTGAAAGGAGTGTGAATGATTTTGCAGTGATAGCTTTGCTTATTCATTGCTAATGAAAAGTGACCATCTAATACTCAATCTATGAGCTAAATCAGGAACTATAGATTTGTCCTTCTTGTCCACAAGCGTCAAGGAGAAGGAGGGGAGGTAAGATATGAAAGCAGTCTCACGTTGATGATGTCCTTTACTGGTTCTATATGCTGATTAGCATGTGATGTCATGGATGGATTTATCTAACCTGTTTTTTTAGTTTGTGTGTTGTTGCCTGTGACTGCAAAAAATTGTAAAGTCAAAGTATGTGTATGTTTGTTTTTCGTTTTGTGGCTTGTAGAGCCATTATACGTGTTTTGTGTTGAGCCATTTTGTAGCCATTATACGTGTTTTGTGTTGTATTTGTGACTGTATATTTGTTTTCGTGATCCTTCAGTCTTTGTATATTATACACATGGGATCTGTGTACTTGTATTTTCTGGTGCACCTGGTGACTGTGTTTGGTCTTCTATGATTTGATCAGAGGAAGGACCGGAATATTGGTCAGGAATCTGTATTAAGTGTTTCTGCATGTGTGTGCATATTTATATTTATACATTTAGCAGACGCTTTTATCCAAAGCGACAGTGCATTCAGTTTGTAAATGTTTTTGTCAGTATGTGTGTTCCCTGGGAATTGAACCCACAACCTTTTGCGCTGCTAACGCAATGCTCTACTGCTGAGCCACAGGAACATCTCGTGCATCTGTGTGTATCCCTCACAGAAAAGTTGGATGAGATGTTGAGTTCGCCCAAAGAACCGGTTGTAGTGATGAGGCCGCGTCCTGCGGATTCAGACTCCAGGGCAGCCACTGTGAAACAGAGACCAACAAGTCGCCGCTTCACACAGGCTGAGATCAATGTGAGTCTGATACACATAAACGTACACATTTAAAAAAACATGTTATTAATATATCATAATAATATAAGTTATAATTATGTTTTAATTAAAACAAAATACAAGAGCCCTTGTTATATATGGCAATATGTAGTTTCTGACATACTATGCATTGTATGCAACAGATGGTGCATATCACCACTATAGTACAGTAGCCAAATTGTGTCTGTAAAGATTTGGCTGCTGATAAGTATTTTTTTATATAATGCATATTGTCTTTAGGTTCTGACAGTAACTGAATTCTGGCTAGTATTTGATCACGTATTGTTTTTGTTTGTGTGTAGTCTCTGTTAGAGAGGCAGGGTTTGCCAATAAGTTCCCTGGCTGTGAACAAAAGTCACATACAGCTGCCTCGGGGAATGTCAAGAACCAAGTCATTTGGTAATGTGTCATTAGCACATACACAAATACAAACATTCTCACAAATTCTCCCTTTTCATAAACATAAACTAATGATATAAGGGGCTATTAAAACATAATGATCATCAGAGTTCTGAGGGGCTGGTTGCATAAACTGCTTAGACTAGTCTTAAAAAGCAAGTTTTCTGGCTTTCTATTTTTCTTCAAAACTGGTCATAACTTTAAGTCATTTATGAAAAGGTAGATTGGTCTTTGAATCTGATTACCCCTTGGCTAAGTACTAGTTGGTCAAACTAGTTTGTAAGACACAGTCTTACAGTATCTATGTTTATGCAACTGATCTCTTTGATCTTTGTTCAAAACAATATCACAGTCTCACCGAGAACTGTTTTACAGGTGCTCCTGAAGATGAAAGAATCTCAGCCCTGATTGGAGAGCATCGGTTTCCGAGAAGCTCTTCGATGACTGATAGCTTTAGACAAGATAGTATTCCACCCCCTCCACAGACAGCTCCTCCACCACCTCCAACTCCCTACTTCCTAGATTCAGGGCCACCTCCGTCCTTTCTTCCACCTCCTCCCCCTTCTCGCGCTACCAATCAGAGCCGTTCAAGCTTTCGCCCAGGGGCGGAGCCCAAACTCCATGGCCCAGTCATGACAGACCGTCAGCGAAAAACACGCTCCATGATAATTCTTCAGGATACCACCCATTTGCCAGTGGAGCCTGCCCCTATTGCAAGACCACAAACACCTACCTCTGGAGTGGTTCCACCTGAACGTGGTCGTAGGCGTGGGCCACCTGTGGAGAATCCGTATGCTAACATAGGTCGTCTAAGTGCAGTCTATACTCCTACCAAGCCCCAGCGTAGAAAGAGCCCGCTAGTCAAACAAGGACCAGTCGAGGAGGGAGCCTCTACTCAGACTAGTAGAGAGCCCTCTCCTTTGGGAGGGTCACGGATTCCCCACAGTAGCCGAGCAGAGCAGTTCCAACAGCAAGTTCTCTCTGAGCGAGCTAGAATTGCACCTCCAGGGGCCCGACGCAGGCCCAGCGTTTTCCTATCTGTAGAAGGGGGCACGACTGAACCGCAAACAACCCCGTTACTTTCTCAGTCCCACTCAGTGGATGAGTTGGCCGAGTTGCCTCCACCTGCACCAATGCTTTCCCCTGGCCCACCACCAGGGGGCACCACTTTTATACACCCTCTAACAGGTCGACCACTGGATCCTTCCTCACCTCTAGCACTTGCACTGGCTGCACGAGAACGTGCCCTTAGTGGCCGAAATACACCCACCCCTACACCTTCGCCCACACCTTCGCCCACTCAAGGTCGAGCAGTGGAAAGGCCAGAGACAGAAGGAGGACCGACACTACCTGCTCCTCTCGAGGCTCCTCCATCTAATTCCTGGAGAGATGAACCGGTCAGCCTCACAGAAACGGCAAGCCAAGTGACTAGCGGTAGCCCTGGGTCTGGACGAAGCCTGGAAGAGGTACTTGTCCCACCCAGCATGCAATGTGTCCAACCTGCACTAATGGATACAGAACATATCCCACCGGCAGTCCCACCCACTCTACCTTCCCCTGCCCCTACCCTATCAAATCTGTCTGCTCGAAGTCTGACGATGAGCTCAGAGGAGGAAGCGGAGCCTTACACAGTGACACTTCCCCCTGCGTTGCTCTCGTCTAGTGATGAGGAAACCAGAGTGGAGCTTCGGAAGATAGGCCTCGTGCCGCCCCCTCTACCCTTCGCTAATGGCCTTTTAATTAAAGAAACACCCAAAGCCACTCTAGGCATTTCACCTAGCGGATCACGGCCATCCATTGCAAAGACCTCCTCTGGGAAAGCAAGCGATTCTACGGCAGACTCTGGGGTTGAAGACCCACATATGGAGACCACCAGTACTGTTTCCACAGTCTCCAGCATGTCCACTTTGTCTTCAGAGAGCACAGACTCCGCTCATGCTAGCAAACCACGTTCTGGGGTGGGGCGTGGTCGCCCCGCCCATCTCAGGGACCCACTGCTTAAACAGTCATCAGACAGTGAGCTGCTTCCACACCCACCCAGCACAGGCCCCAGCCGTCCACGCTACCTATTCCAAAGACGTTCAAAACTCTGGGGGGAGGACCCCCGGGGCCAGATGGGTGGGTCTGACGAAAGTCGGCCTGCTGCTATGGGGGCAGAGTTGCTAAGAAAAGACACTCATTCTCTGGGGGAGGAGCCACCAATGGGAGCACCTCTTGACCCTGGCAGGAGATCACCTGTGGGAGGTGCCAGGTAGGAAAGACCTGTTAAAAACTGCACCAACTTAACAACAGCAGCACATTTTGCACACCTGCATGAAACACAGCACAACTTTCAATATCATTTAGCAATACACCCACTTGACTTTTGACACCCTTAGCCACACACCTGGTTAAAACGTGTGTGTGTGTGTCTGTATGTCCTTGCAGATGTGAGGAGAATGGAGAAGGGAGTAAATCGTAGGTTTTTAGCTCTGTGGGTAAAAGCAACTCCTTGTCTAACTAACTTTCACTAAACCCTTTACTGCAGCCGTTAATAAAGCTGCAAATGCTACTGTGGGCTTGTATTAAAGGCTTATGGTAGTTCATTATGCAGTAACTGAGGCATTTCAGCTTCTGTCTGTCTTTGCGCAACGAAACTGGAATTTTCAGTGTACCGCTGAGGGCCAATCAAATAGCTTTTTCATAAAAGTAAATGAAACGAATGTTGAATCTACATTTAATTTTTATTGCTGCATTGATTGTGGTAAGTTTATTGCAGCAAGTTTCGGATTTTTACTAAATAAATACTGAAAGCATGCGGTGGTGGAAATACTGTGAAATGCTAATGCACCATATTTTATACCCATTCTGAGGACTCCAGTTTTATATTAACTGCTCTAACTGTCATTTTATTGCATTAAGTTTTCTGCATGCTCTGCACTATTTAAACCCCAATGCTTACAGCATTGGATCCACTTTCCTTTTCTCTCACATTAGCAACCCAGTAGTTTCCTAAAAGTACTGCAGTTAAAACTCTACCTCCGTTTACTTTTTTGTTTCCGCTATATCTTCCTCTTATTTTTCCTTTAATTGTCTTTTATGTTTTCACTCTCTCTTTTAGACTCTTTAGCAGTTTAGGGGAGCTTCACACCATCTCTCAGCGGAGTTACGGCACCACCTTCACAATCCGGCCTGGCAGCCGATACCCAGTGACCCGTAGAACTCCAAGCCCTGGAGCCACACCAGAACGGAGTGAACAGCTGGGGCCTATCCGTACATTCGGCCCTCATCACCATCATCACACAATTCTCAAGTCTTCTAGCCTAAGTTTGCCCCAGGAGCCCAAGGAAGTGCGTTTCGTCATGAGAAGCGCCAGCGCTCGAGCCCGCAGCCGTTCTCCATCCCCCTCTCCATGCGCCTCCCCCTGCCCTTCACCGGTACTGGGAGCCCCTCTCCTGGCCCTGCGGCCATTCAGACAGCGCCCCCTAGCACTGTGGAGTAAGTATGACGTGGGAGAGTGGCTAGAGAGTGTGGGACTAGGAGAACACCGTCCCCGTTTTTTGGAGCATGAGATTGAAGGCGCCCACCTGCCTGCACTGACCAAGGATGATCTGGCAGAATTAGGGGTGACACGGGTGGGACACCGAATGAATATTGAACGTGCACTGAAACAGCTGCTGGAGAGTTGAGGAGAGCCAAAATGCAGGATATAGTCCCATCACAAAATACATTTTTGTACTATAAATATTTTAAGTTATTCTGAAGTCTAACATCATAGATTCCAACCCACTTTTTTTAGCATTGCTCAGCCCTTATATAATATAGATTTTACCCAAGCACCAATGATTTAACTCCCACAAAACCCACCATGTTTCTTCACTACTTTGCCACCTACTAAGAGTAAAAATAACATGCTGGACAGGAGTGTGGACCTACTGCGCAATATCTACTATTTACAGCTACAGGTCTAAGAAAATCAAACTGGCCATGTTTTTAACTGGGTTTTCTGCACAATAACAAATTATATAGCCAGCAAGCATCCATTTCCTTCACGTGCCATGTTTTACAATCAAATGATGATGATGAAGGTGTGGCAAACATACAGACTGCTCTCACATTATCAGAGGAAGTCTGAAAATATCTTCACCATATGGATTTGTGTGCATTTCCTGCTTCCAGGAGAGAGACTTCTGAATGTTAGAAAGCAGGATCAACTTGAGTGCAAAGGGAAAGAAAAGAGCAGGAACAATGCCAATGCTTCCAAGTGCCCGGAATTTACAGTATGTTTGCCGACCATCTTGCAAC
The DNA here is from genome assembly GCA_027422405.1 of Ptychobarbus kaznakovi. NCBI lineage: Eukaryota > Metazoa > Chordata > Actinopteri > Cypriniformes > Cyprinidae > Ptychobarbus > Ptychobarbus kaznakovi. The sequence continues at coordinate 39,909,831 of CM049795.1, forward strand.
TCAATAGTAAATAGCCATGTTAATGGTGATTACAAGATGTGTTGCAGTAACTGGACTTGGCATGTAATGCAACATGTCCAAGTAAGAAAGGATCTGACAATCTGCCCTAAACCAGGAGAATAAAACTTTTCCCAATACAATACAAGTGTGGCCTTGAGGTAATACTGCCGCCATCGAAAATTTGTTAAAGATAGATATTTTCAGTCACTACATTCAATTTTATATGTATATGATATATATGGAGTTATATATTCAAAAAAAGAATGTATGAGAATAAGGTGAGATATACTTGTCTTATGCCCTGTGAGATTGTGTCATATTTGGTCTTACTTTATATTTGTTATTTTATTTGTCAACTATCAACCAATACCCTAACATGAACGCAGTTACTCTTTTTCCCCATGGTATAACTTGTGATTTGTGAGTTATAAACACATAATATTTGGTCTAGTTCATGGTCAGTTATTTAAGAATTTCATAATTACGGACAGACCTTTTTTGTCTATTATGAATAAATGCTCATTAAGACTGTATGTAGAATAACTGTTTAAACAGAGGATTTGAAATACTATGGGTTGTAGGAATTTATTTGTTACCTTTTGTAAATGAAAACTCAGCATCAGTCGATCATTTCATGCTGATCAATTTGTGAATTCAAGATGTAACGATGTTTCTTTGCCATGATTTGGTTATGTATTGTGCAATTACTCGTTTGGGATTTAATTCCTATCAAGTATTTCAGTTTAGAACAATATGAGCAAAATATGCTATCCAAGGGCTTTTAACAATTTCAATTGTTATTAAACATGTTTTAATGCAGACTGCTAAACTGGTGAATTTGTCTGATCCCCAGTTATAGGCAAGTCTACAAATTAAAGTAATAATGTGACACATTGGCAAAAACAAAGCTAGTGTGTATGGGCCTTAAAAAGCAGTGTGTCCCTGACCATAATGACCTGGGAACATTTTATGTTCTAGTAAAAGTGCGAAATGTTCTTCTAGTACAACCAAATTACTAAAAGTTATCTGATTACGAGCATATCTACTGTGAATATAGTTATTTTTATCAATTTCTAATTTTAAAATCCCCAAGATTGTCATATAATCAAGAAAATGTTGAGATTATATTGTGTCAAAAATGATCTGGTAACTAGCTTGACTGGTTTTTTGTGTTTGTTAAGCTGGAACAGTGGGCGTTGATGTGGTTTACACATTTAACTAACAGTTGAACTCTGCCAACAGAGGAGAAAAATCCTCACACTTGTCACTCCTCCGGTTGGCCAATTTGCACAAAGATGTGGGTGCTACTGTTTATAAGCCATCTGCATAAAATATTACTGTACTTCCCTCATCTGTCCCTGTCCTTTTCCCTCTCTTCCGATCCTCACTCGTTTACACTCTCAACCACAATTATGTAATGAATTACTGGTGTAAGAGAAGGGTGTGGCAGCCATGTTCTTTTAGTTTACCACTTTTAGGAGCCCTTTCTTCTGTTGTTGACTTCTTTTTTGTATTCTTTGTTGGATGAAGTGATTTGAGGATCAAGCTTTTGGACATGTTTGCTTTAAAATGAGAAAATGTACACAAAAAATATAATTTAACTTGTCTGTTATTAAAGATCATCTCTCAGGCTGTGGGGATTAATCAAAGAATACATTATCTTTCTGTGGAGAAAAAGAATGGGGTTGGGTTTATTAAGGTGTGTGTGTTCAAGGTTCAAGGTTTTTTATTCGTCACATACTCAATGATAAAGGATATAATCAGTAGTGTGTGTGTGTGTGTGTGTGTGTGTGTGTGTGTGAAAATGAACGCAAAAAAGGACAGGTCCAATTTCTACAAATTAATTAAAAACTTACTTTCCAAAGTACCAACCAAGAGATAAAAGAAAATGGCAGATTCTAATAAAATGCCTACTGAGACAGTTGAGGTTAAAAAGTTAGCAATGTATAAATAATTGAAAAAGTAAATATACAAAAAATGTAGAACTACATGGACAAATGTCAAGTAGTCTATTTTGATGTGTACTGTTTGGTTTGTATTGTCTGTCTTTTGCTAATGGACCTTGAGTCTGGAAATAAAGTTGAACTAAATATTCAGTGTTCAGGTTGCATGCCTTAAATTAAAATGATTAAATGCTTTATTAGCTACAGAGGTTATCTTTCATGAACTTGAAATATTTGAAAAACACATTTTATTATATATTTTCAAAATGTATTGTGGGCTATTTACTCACAACATATTCTTGAACCTGGCAATTATTATAAAACATGTTTCCCATAACAGCACAGCAACATTTTAAGCTTAAAACATTACATCATAACATATAGTTGATGGTGTGTTTTTATGATCTTCATTTGTTTACTAAAAACACATGATCCAGATTTACAATTTTGATATTAAAATGTATGTTTAGAGGACATACTCACCAAAAAAAAGCAGGTTTTGAGAACATTGTCAGTGCTACTGAAAAAAGCTTTTATGCAGTTGGACTTTTGACTCTTGTGACATCTGTCCAGCATGGTCTCCATAAAATATCTAGATCAGTAACTCGTATACATTAAATTATCTTAAATCTTTCATTCATATTTTAAGTTATATAATGTTACACACACGTTGCTCCGAATATCGAGCTGAGATTGGCTAACTATAATATAATGGCGTTGTTTTCGTTCATAGAAGTTCATGGTGTTACAAAATAATTTGTAATATTACGTAAGATACTATGTACTTTTTAAACAAAAGGACTACTTGAATTCGTTAACTGTCAGTGCTGTGATTTCACGTTATAGCCCCGGGTTAGTCTCCACAGACACTGAATGGCTGTGTGGTTTATTGACATGGAGGCTGGTTCACGTTCATGATTGTGAGGAGGCTGGTTAATGTGTCTCTGGAAGAGTGCAGTCCACCGCTATTTACTCTGAAGTAAGACAAGGTAAGTGTTTGCTTTTACATTTGTTCGTGTTTATCTGCGCAACCACGCTGATGTAGGTTGGATTTGAATATTAAATAGATTTATGCTAATTTTAGACTAATAGAAGAACATTTGGTCCATTTTCTCTATTATCTGTGTAAACTATTTAAAACAAAATCGTGAATGTTGGAAGGAAAAAACTTCTGTCTAACGGGAGTTTTGGTCATGTCCATCACTTTCACTTTAAATATTGATGTTGCTTTTTTATTATTATTTTGTATTATTTATTTTTAGTTGTTGCAGTGCTCTGTTTGCAAATGTTTGCAGTGATTGTACATCATTTATTTCTTACAACAGCAGCGGATGGTGATTGGCCGAGAAGCCAACTCCCCTAATCTCACATAGGCTTACATTTATTTCTATAAATACAGGTTATAATATTTCCATTATATCAGGGGGCGGATTATCCATATGGGATTGGGCGAGTGCCCTGTGGCACCAGCCAATGGGGGCACCAAGTGATTAAGATACTGACTAGACCTTTAAAATATTTTTCATGTTTTAACGGGTCCACACTCATCTGCTGCCAAGCGGGTCTCGAACCCTCGATCTCCTGCATGGAGAGGCGGACGCGCTCGCGCTAACCGGGAGGCTGAACAGTTGCAGCACGTACATCAGTGCGTCTCTTGAGATTAGTGGAGTTGAGGTTTACTTGCACAGCACCTACTCGCTGGCCTCCGTTTCATATTATTTTGCTGGAAGAGATGCAGATGCATATAAAATAAGTGCACGCATGCAAAGTGAATTATGCAATTTGGTCAAGGAGGTCTACAATGTAGTATTAATATTTATAATATATAAAAAATATATATATATATAATAGGTCACAGTGTATATAAAAAAAAGGTCACAGTGTATTTGCTCCCTCCCCCTAGTCTGAGTCGAGCATATTTATTCCCAAATAGATATGCAGAATCAGTTTAGGGGTTGTGCGAAACGTAAATAATAAAAAAAGCGAAAATATCACGACACATAGACAGGGCTCTACAGTGCGACTGAAAAGTACTGCGTGCGACTATCAACTAATATTTAGAAGCACCTGTGTCTGCAGTCAGGCCAGCCTTCACTTTAAACAACTCGTTCATTTAAAAACCCGGATCAAAGGAAAAGCGATATCTGGCTTTATTTATTGAGCCAGTTTCCCTGTCAATAATGAATAAACGCATGAATAAATTAAATCAATACATTTTAAATAATACAAATGTTTAAAAAACGGTCTAATAAAATAAAAATGACTTTAGTAATATTAAATGTAAATTTCCAAATAATATGAAAATAAATATCTGATGAGAAATAACAAAATAAAAGCCTTTCACGAACTTGCATACAACCATATTTATCTGTAAATTCACATAGTTATAAAAAGAAAACTCCCTCCGATCTGATGTTGCATTACAAAATAAAAGCCCATATGAAAATCTCATATATATGACCATTTACATTTATACATTTAGCAAACGCTTTTATCCAAAGCGACTTACAGTGCAGGTTAAACATTTATTGTCAGTATGTGTGTTCCCTGGGAATTGAACCCACAACCTTTGAGCTGCTAACGCAATGCTCTACCACTGAGCCACAGGGCCAGTTTTGTCTTTGATTTTGGCTAGCTCTAAAAAGGAAACTCCCTGTTTCCACAGAACAATTTAAATTCAGAATGACAGTCCACTGCCCCAGTGTCACTCAATCAGTTTCAAGACGATCTGATGTGAAATTACTTTAACTGAAGTTAGTAAATCAATTCTAGAACTTAAAAACAATAAATCTCCCGGAACGGACGGGCTTACCGCGGAGTTCTATAAACAGTTCTCTGAAGAAGTGTCTCCTTTTTTACTTAAAGTGCAGTGTGAAGTGCTCTGGCCCCATCTAGCGGTTGAGTTTGCGAATTGAAAACCACAAGGATCTTTATCGAGCTCTGGCCCTCCCTTTAGGAGACACTACGGTGGCCAATACTGAGCTAAAGTGGTCGTTCTGCGAACGCAGAGAGCATTGAGTTTTCTTTACAAGGTAAATTAAGGAATTATATTTACTTAATTATTAATAAACGATGTCATTGCGAATATTACTGTTAATTGTTCATCGTTGTGGTCCCGTGTTTTTCGCGAGAGAAACAACCAATAGTGACGATACGCGCTCTGTAGAGCAGTTGTCCGTTTAGGGCTATGTAAGAAACATAATGGCGAACCTTCCATGTGAGGGACCCCGCGGTTATATGTAGTTATAAATCGCTCATTCTAAGGTAATACAAACATAACAGTTCTAAGTAAGGTCTTTATATCCTCTGAAAACATAGTTATGTATATTATAATTGCATTTCTCTCTATAGATCATCTAAATATTACACAGTGCACCTTTAAGGTTTTTGAAGAAGCAACAGAAGAGGCTCTCCCCAACTCTCACTCAAGGTTTAATTACTTTAATTCCGAAACCTAAAAAAGATTTACTTTTAATTGACAATTGGCGTCCCGTTTCTTTGCTTAATAGTGATTATAAAATTTTAGCTATTATATATGCTAAAATATGTACTAGGTTCTATAATTGATGAGACACAATCTGTTTTTTTGAACAAAAGACACATTGTTAACAATATAAGGTTGATTCTTGATTTATTAGATTATTCAGACTTGAAAATTTGGTTTTGGGGATATGTTTTGCAGAGTAATTAAAACCCTTTACAATAATGGAAATGCTTCGATTAAATTAAAGAATGGCACTTCACCAAGGTTTAGTTTATCCAGAGGTGTGAGACAAGGGTGTCCCATTTCTCCCTATTTATTTCTTCTTTGTGTGCAGCTACTGTCAACATTCCTTTGTGAAAGCGGTTTTCGGGGTATCCATATAGCAGATCGAGAAATATTTATTAGTCAATTAGCAGATGACACCACCTTATTTTTAAGAGATGCTTCCCAAATCCCTATAGTAATTAACGTTATAAACATTTTCTCTAAAGCTTCGGGTCTTAATCTAAACATAGGTAAATGTGAATTAATGTCTATTAAAGATTGTACAGCACCCTCTATTGTTAACATTCCAGTTAAATCTGAAATTACATACTTAGGTATTGCGATAGCTAAACATCTAGATAAAAGATGTACCTTGAACTTTGACCCAGTTATAACAAAAGCTCAAAGAAGATTTAACACATGGTTGCAGAGAGACTTGACCTTGAGAGGTAGAGTACTACTGGCTAAGGCGGAGGGCATCTCCAGGCTTACATATGCAGCACTCTCTCTATATGTGGACAACAAAATTTGTAAATCAGTAGACAAAATCCTGTTTAATTTTGTTTGGAAAAACAAAATCCATTATGTTAAGAAGTCTGTAATAATGAACACGTATGAGTATGGTGGGTTGAATTTCCTTGATTTCTCTTCTTTGAACAACACTTTCAAAATTAATTGGATTAGGCAGTTTCTGTGTAATCCAAACTCAATCTGGAATTTTATCCCCAATTACTTATTTTCCAAATTAGGTAGGCTCCCGTTCCTACTAACCTGTAATTATAATATTTTAGAATCCTTACAACTTATCAAAATTTCATAAACAATCATTTACTTGCATGGTCATTAATCTTTAAGCACAATTTCTCCCCTCACCGGTACTTCAGTTGGAACAATCAAAATGTTTGTATATAAGAGAAAATCATTGTTTTTCAGTAATTGGTTTGAGAAAAACATTTTGTTAGTTCCCAGTTATTTAACTCGGAAGGTCTTCTTTTAAGTTACGAAGAATTTTTATGTAATATTTGATTTTCCAGTATCTCACAAAGAATTCTCCATTGTCATGGACGCTATTCCTAATGGAGCTGTCATGCTTTTAAGGGACTAAGTTAAGTCATCCAACACTTTACCTATTTCTTTAGGACCCATTTGAAATCCCTGTAGGAAAACTATGCTTTTTTGTCACATCCCTCATCACGTAACTATAAGATTAGATCGCTTTTTCAAAAGGAGCTTTGTAACAATCCATATGTGTTGTCTTATTGGAAGAATGTTGTTGATCAGATTGATTGGAAAAAAGTATGGACTCTGTCTTCAAAATACATTATAACTAACAAGGTTAGAGACATCTCATTCAATTGTTACACAGATTTTACCCAACTAAAATGTTTTTGAAAAGGTTCAGATCAGATATAGATACAAGCTGTCCTTTTTTGTGATGACCCTAATGAAACTGATATGCATATCTTCTGGGGAGTGTCTCTCACACACAGACATTTTGGATTGATTATCCAATATTATCAATCGCAATGTGCTCCAGGGTTTCTCTTTGCTTTTCAAGGATGTACTGTTTGGCTTCTTAACATACAAAAAGATAAATTAATGAATATTTTATTATTAACCTATATTACTTCTTGCTAAATTTCATATTCGCCGCAGTAAATTCTCATCAAAATCCTTTATTTATTGTTTTTAAAAAAGAGGTTCAACAGTATATCCAAACTATTTCATCTTCCAATAATCTTAAAGCTCTCAAAACAGTTAATTTACTTCATCATTTTAACTTATTCTGTTAAAGCTTTGTTTTGGATTATTTATCGTTGCATGCATGTAGAAACGGTGCTTTGCAGGTAATGTCACCTGTTTGTACATAATGTTATTTTCTGTACTTTTATCTTTGGTGCCTTGGCATAAAAAAAACAACAGACGATCTGATGTTGCATTACAAAATAAAAGCCCTCCAAAAACGTCTCGGGTTACTCGCGTAACCCTTGTTCTCTTAATAGGGAACGAGACGCTGCGTTGGCGCTTTGGGAATGCCCTCTGCGTGACCAATGTCTGAAGCCTCTATAGAATCACGCCAATTCATTGGCTGGTGGCGCGACGCCGCCTCTGACGCAATGACGTCGTCAGCTCATACTGGCGAACGCGCCACCCACTCCTCAGATTTCTCTGCCGAAAAGAACCCTGTCGGCAGCGTGAGGAGCTTGGCAGCATACGCAGCGTCTCGTTCTCTATTAAGAGAACAAGGGTTATGCGAGTAACCCGAGACGTTCTCTATCATAGGTAACTCAACGCTGCGTTGACGCTTTGGGAACGATATACCAAACACGCCAAGCTGAAAACGCTGCCAATCTAGTCCAATAACGAACCAACAACCTACGGTCGGTTCAAACAGACAAGATCTGAGAACCTGGAGCCGTATCAACGTCAAGGTTGCAGAACCTGACAAAGGTGTGCGGGGAGGACCATCTGCCGCAACACAAATATCCTCTAGGGGTACCTCTGAAAAGAGCTTGAGAGGAGGCTACGCCCCTAGTAGAATGCGCCCGGAGACTAAGAGGTGAAGGGAGGTTCTGCGCCTCATAAGCCAGCGAAATGGCGTCTCTCCCAGTGAGAAATTCTCTGTCTCGATGTGGCAAGCCCACGACGGCCAGCACCAAAACAGACTAACAACTGGGGGGATTTCCTCCAATCCTTGGAGCGATCCACATACAGCTTCAATGCCCTAACCGGGCAGAGCATGGAGTCTCTCGTCCTCACTTGAGGCAAAGGGAGGAGGATGGAAAGAGTGAAGCGTGACCACCTGAGATCGAAACGATGTGGACAAGACCTTGGGAATGTAACCCGGCTCGGCCGCAGGGTCACTTTAACTAGACCGGGGCAAAGTCCATACACGTCTCACTAACAGAGAAGGCCTGCAAATCTCCAACTCTTTTTAGTGACGTAAGCGCCAACAAAAGAGTCACTTTAAGAGTCAGAGTCCGATCCGAAGCTGATTCCAAGGGCTCAAAAGGGGCCATCACTAAACCTTTGAGGACGACTGACAAGTCCCAAGAAGGAACTGCCATGGGGCGAACCGGCCTAAGCCGTCTGACCCCGCGCATAAAGGCGGAGACCAACCGATGTCTCAGGGGGGGGATCTCATCGAGCTCTCTCGGGCTGCAATGGCCGCTACGTAAACCCTAAGGGTGGTAGCAGCTGCCCCCGCAATTCTCTTGCAAAAATTCCAGCACTAGACCAACAGGGCAGTTAACTGGGTCAATCGCACAAAGCAAAACACCAGGATTCAAAGACGCCCACTTGGAAGAGTACAGCTTCCTAGTAGCAGGGGCTCTGGCACTGGCTATGGTTTCCTGGACTTCAACAGGCAAATCATTCGTCACAGCCCTTGGCCTGTATGGGCCATACCCACAACTTCCAGAGCTCTGGTTGAGGATGCCAGATCTTGCCCTGAAGCTGGGACAAACAAGTCCCGCCTGATCAGAATCTCCCACGGAGACCGATACAAGAGGGAGTTAACTCCGAGACCATGTCTGGGAGGGCCAGAATGAGGTATGAGAAGGAGACGGGCACTGCTCACCTTTACTGCATAGTACTGTCGGAATCAGCTTTATTGGCGGAAACGCGTACAGCATGACATTCGGCACGGTGGGCGAAACGCATCTATGCCCAGAGATGTCGGGGAAACTCAGGGAGAACCAGAGCGGGCACTGGGATGACTCCTGCGAAGCAAAGAGGTCCACCTCCGCTTCGCCAAACAGATCCCAGATCTGGGATACCGTCTGACGGTTCAACCTCCATTCCCCGGCCTGAGCTTCTGCCTGGACAGAAAGTCGGCCGCAAGGTTCAGTATTCCCGGAACGTGAACCGCCCTCAACGAAAGGAACTTGTCCTGGGAAAAGGAGAAGACGGCGCGCAAGCCTGTCTAGGGTGCGCGAGTGAACCTCCCTGACGGTTTATGTGGGACACAACCGCCATATTGTCCGTTCTGACTATGATATGATGCCCCCCGAGAACGGGGAGAAATGCATCAAAGCCAGGAAGACAGCCCTGAGTTCCAGGCAGTTTATATGCCAAGAGAGGAACTCTTCCGTCCATTCCCGCTCGCCGGTCTTCCCTCGAAGACCGCGCCCAGCCTGTCATAGATGCGTCCGTCGTAATCATATGGCGACGGTGAATCGCACCCACTCTCACACCGCTCCGGAGAAAAGCGGGGTCTCTCCATAGTAAAAGGGGTCGAAGGCAACTGCGCGACACCCTGATAAGGCGAGTGGCTGGTACAATGGGGTGTAACCTCAGCTCCTTCATCCACCAGAGAAACGGCTCATGTGAAGCAACCCTAGGGGAACACAGGGGAGGCCGCTGCCATGAGGCCTAAAAGCCTGCGGCAGGTTCCCACAGAGACATGGTGGCCTAGCTTGAAGCGGGCAAGACATGCTGTAAAATCGGGTATCGGGCAGGAGCCAAACGGGCCTGCATCTGAACGGAATCCAAACGAACCCCTAGAAAACACGGTTCACTGAGATGGGAGGAGCACTCTTCTTGGCGTTCATCCTGAGGCCAAGAGAATGGATGTGGCGGAGATGGTATCCCTGTGACGACTTACTAGCTCCCTGGAGTGAGCCAGAATGAGCCAGTCGTCCAGATAGTTCAATACACGAATGCCCTGGAGCCTCAAAGGGGCCAGAGCAGCATCCATGCATTTCGTAAACGTTCTCGGTGAAGGCAGGCCGAGGGCAGGACCTTGTATTGGTAAGCCTTCTCTCCAAAGGCAAACCGAAGGAACCTCCTGTGTCTCTGAATGACCTGGATGTGAAAATACGCATCCTTTAGGTCGATAGTGACAAACCAGTCTCCTTCTTGGACCTGAGACATGATGTTCTTCATGGTCAGCATCTTGAACTTCCCTTTGTAAAGGGAAAAATTCAAACGCCGCAGGTCCAGAATGGGCCTCAAACCGCTGTCCCTCTTGGGGACGAGGAAAGTAGCGGCTGAAGAAACCCTCGTTCGATGTCCGACTGCGGCACTTCTCCATCGCTCCTTTCTGTAGGAGGGAGGAAAGTTCCAGGCGTAGAACAGAAGCCTTGGAGGCGCTGTTTACTACGGTCAGATGAACCCGTCGAAACGGGGGGGATTCTTCCCAAACTGAAGTTTGTAGCCGGACGAATCATGTATAGATGGGGAGTGAAGTGCTGGACTGACAGGTGGCCGGCACAGGGTCCGTACACTGCAGGGGAGAGAACGGCTGTGTCCCTAACACGTGGCCCGCTGGCGGCGAAAGGACGGACTGAAGAGGGGGAAAGACGAATATGCCCCCCAACTGCCAGACCGATGAAAAATGAGGGTGAACTCGTTCTGCACACCAAGCCACGATGGGTGATTGTGACAGATTTGAGTGAGGAGAGCGCGTTCGGGGCGGGCAGAAACGCTTCTGCGGTCTGACCTCGCCTCGTAACGGTGAAGCGGCTCTCCTCATTCCGACCCGAAGGTCAGGAACGACCCGGATTAACCGAAGCGGCAGGAATAGTCCCTTGATCTCCTTGGCATGAACTGCTTGAGAGCAGCCGATTGCGTCTTGGCGGAGAGAATTCTCCACTACCGAGCTAACCGCTTCCCCGAACAGAGGTTTAGCCACAAATGGCGCTCTGCGGCCACCGAACCCGCCATAGAGCGCCCCACGGCGCGTGCGGTGAGGCCAACCGCCATGGCGGTATAGCCCTGCTCCACAGAACCCACGAGGTCGGTGAAGTCAGCGGCCGCCGCATTAGTAAGGAGGGAAGAAAAACAGCTGTTTCCAGGATCTGGAGATCTCCTGATGCAGATCACCGAAAAACGGCAGCTTCCTCCGCTCAGGCTTGGAATTTGCACCGCTAAGAAACCGCTCGTCGAGTTTCGAAGAGCGAGACTCGCGGGGCTCGTCGGGCCAATCCAGCGCAAGCTTCTCAGTGGCGCGCGAAAGCACGTCCACGAGCTCCGAGTAGGCCGGTGAAGGCCACGCCTCCTGACCGCTAAGCAGTAGCGGATCTGCTAAAGTAGGCCCGAAATCCTCGGAGTCGGGGGCTGCAGTTAGCAATATATCATCTAGCCCGAAGGAAAACGGCCACGCGCCCTCGGGCTAGGAAACAGATAATCATGCACAAATTCAACTGGTGAATTCACGCGCACACGCTCGGGAGAGAAAAGGCGAGGCCTTTTGTCTGCTCACTCTCCGTCTCCTCGAGCTCAACATCCGAACCCCGGGTCGCGGATTCACGAGAGGCTGCGGATTTACGCGGAGCCTCCGGAGCGCGACGGGGGAAAATGGATGACTCCTTTTCACACACTCAAGCCGGGAGGCGGAGGGTTATGAGACGGAGATTTTCGAAGAGCGAGACTCGTGGGGCTAGTCGGGCCAATCCAGCGCGAGCCTCTCAGTGGCACGCGAAAGCACGTCCACGAGCTCCGAGTAGGCCGGTGAAGGCCGCGCCTCCTGACCGCTAAGCGGTAGCGCATCTGCTAAAGTAGGCCCGAAAATCCTCGGAGTCGGGGGCTGCAGTTAGCAATATATCATCTAGCCCGAAGGAAAACGGTCACGCGCCCTCGGGCTAGGAAACAGATAATCCTGCGCGATTTCAACCGGTGAATTCGCACGCACATGCTCGGGTGAGGGAGGGAGAGAAAAGGCGAGGCCTGTCTGCTCACTCTCCGTCTCCTCGAGCTCAACATCCGAACCCCGGGTCGCGGATTCACGAGAGGCCGCGGATTCACGCGGAGCCTCCGGAGCGCGACGGGGAAAATGGATGACTCCTTTTCACACACCTCAAGCCGAGAGCGGAGGGTTATGAGACGGAGATTCTCACAAAATGACATTCAAATCCCATAAACCGCATGCGTAAACCCAAAACATATAATTTTCACTTATCTGTGTGGGTCATAGCGAGCGATGAAACGCGTGCACGGCGGTTGACAGCGGCAAAACTCCATGGCACTTCACCGCGAGGAGAACAAAGTTCCACTGAGGCAGTCGCCGAAGTGCAGATGGATGAATCGCGTCCGAAATATGCAGTTATAGGGCCAGTATATTGCAACAACGAAGGGCAGTGTGACCGCTTCGTGAAGGCAGAGAAATCTGAGGAGTGGGAGGCGCGTTCGCCAGTATGAATTTATTCGTTTATTCATTATTGACAGAGAAACTGGCTGGTATAACTGGTATAACTGCAGACCGGAGATCTCCAACATGTGGCGTGAACTCCATAAGTGGGCAGAACCTCCAAAATGGGGCGGGGTCTCTTTGCGCAAAGACTTTCACCATTGGCTCTGGCATCAGCCAATTGTTATTGATTTACATTTCAAAATAACACTTTATAAATAAAAAAATCTAGTTAATCAACTGGATTTTGAACCTCTGTTTAATGATATAAACGGGAATCACCCATGAGCTCTCCCGCGAGCCGTCCCAGCGCAGCACAGGGGAAAGATTTTACTCTATCGATTTGTTTTAAGCAATGGAGGCGTCCCGGGGCTTGAAATTCACAGATGGGGTAGTGACGCTGGGTAGAACTAAAAGGGTGCCATCTCCTGAACTGCAAATTTCTTTCAGTGCCAATTTCACCTGTTAAGGTTAGGGTCAGGTGTGGGGTAGTCTCAGACTCAGACGTCACGCCCACGGACCGTTGGCTAAACATCTGATACACTTATCTGGAAACACTTCAGGAGTGTCGAAGTCGTCGTCGGATTGGTTGAACTATACAGGATTTCCGGTTTTTAAGTTTTTTTCGCCTGGAAGCAAAGATGCCGTGGCGCCAAACTCTCTCACGAAAGAAGAAAGCCATCGTGTTTACAAATGTGACAGCGAACGCTTATCAGGGTCAACTAAATGCTGGATTTTCAAAAATATGTTGAAATATTTATAGTTCACGGCATAGAATCTTTAAAATACATCTGAAAGTTTCACATACCGGTTTGTTATTGTGGCGACATTTACACCCCCGAAACGTGACGCTGAACGAAACAAATTATGATTGGTTGTTTGACATGTCGGTCAGCCACGCCCTATTTTGGAGCTCCCATCCCGTTTTGGAGTTCCCGCCCCCATTTGGAGATCTCCAGGCAGCAGTTATACCCTTCTCAGAAATGTTCCTTTTGATCTGAGTTTTTACAACGTGGCGGCTATAATGACCATGTTTTTTCAAAGTGGAGGCAGGCCTGACTGCAGTGAAACACTGCAGTTTTGTTCATTGCCGAGTTATGCAAGCTCACAAATCCTCTCGTTATAACAAACAAAGTGTAGACAGGGTGTAAATAAGAGACTTGTGCTGTTGCATATATATTTTGTGTTTTGACCCGCCACCTACTGGACATTTAAGGTACTACTCATGACATGTTTGGTTTCACTTTTGATTTCTCTCAGTGAAGATCGTCTATTACTACAGATACTTTGAGCGGTTGATTTCATCGTTTGAGCCTTGGATATATATGTCCGTAAGTGCCATATTTGTGTTAAAACATACTGATGTCCATAAGGAGTTGGTTAATTGTCGAAATAATTGATTGATGCTGCATTTATTGTGGGAGAACGAATTGCTTTAATAATTAAGCTACATGCTCACAGTTTAAGGGAAGGTTAAGTTTCTCTTTGTTTAACACAAAATGCATATATTTATAGTATACTCAAAGCTAAAATAATGTTGTGAAGTAACTATGTAAACTGTATATGTGATAGATATAAATATAATGCTTACACAATTTTCTTCTTTGTTTGTAGTTTTACAGTTAGAAATAACCAGTAAAGTCACAAGACTGCTTTCTGGAGTTTTCTTTGTTCGCTATCTGTTAAGCCTTTGCCTAATTAAGTATTGCATTGGTGGAGACAGAATAAGACACGTTGTGCAGTGTAGAGAGCTTCATTGATTATAATGGAGCTTTGTTGATGAACTGAAGTGAGTGAAAGCTTTTAAAGATTATTAAGGGAGTTTGCAAATGTGATTAAATTAATCATACAACAGTTCAATAAACAATACGTTAATATTAAGTGATGAACATTGCTTTTTTTTGCTCTATTTGTCAAGGAAAATAGTTTCAAACAGTCACAGCTGACATGAAAATCACATGAAATCAGATTTTAAATAAAACATTTTAGAAAAGAACTCAACATAACGGTTGTTTGAACCAATGAGCATTAAGCTGTGTCGTCAGTCAGTCGTTTCCCATCATGCTTTTTGTCAACGCAATCCGACACAGCTGCCTCGCCATCGCGAGAGTTTTCTGGCACACTTCAGCATGACATCAGAGCAAGTCGGACTAACTCGGACACTTTTCTAACCGGCATGCATCTCGCGGTGATCACCGGTCTTACACAAGCCTGTTCACTTTCTTCATACCTGACTGAATCCGCTGTTCTAGCGAATCAATTGATTCAGTGATAAAATCAGTGACTTGTCGCCACCTGCTGGCAGTTTTATTTTTAAAGTGTAATTTCAGTTATTTAAATCATTTCAATCAAACAATAGATCTATATTTAAAACATTAATCTCACAATATTGTTATGAATTAAAAACATCCATGCCACCTTTTTAATTAGAAGCTTATAAATATAGATTTTAGAATTTAACAATGACATACTTTTAATTAAAAATAAAACATGCAATTACACAAAAAAATGTCCCTGTAAATCACTTTAAGGAGTAAAATACTACCTTGTAATGGGAAGGCTAATTTTTGTTATTGTTATTTGTTGTGCAAGTAAAGTTGTAAACATCAAAACCTCACTAGCGTCCTTATGAAACGCGTTTAATAGTGCGTTTGTGCTTCTTTCTTCACAATAAATGCTAGGCCTACTTGGTTTGTTAAAGTAAAGTTGTAAACATCATAAACTGTTTAGCTGCAGATGTCTCTTGCATACTACTGACAGTTATAGCCTGTGAATTATTACATTTATCAGTGTAAGAAACAGTGAAATGTTCAATGGCTATTTAATAGGTAAAACTTTGCAATAAGGTTATATTTGTTAACATTAACACACTGTAGAAAAAAATGAACTACATTTTACAAGAAAATATTTCAGTCTTTCTACATCAAAATGTTTGACATTTGTTTTTATTCAGTGTTACTTGCATATTCTTATTAATTATTTGTGAAATTTACTAGGCTTTGAAAATGAGTGAAAATGGTTTCTACACCTATATATGTTTCAGTTAACTAACAATGAAAGACACTTGTAAAACATTTATTATTCTTAATGTTTCAATATTAACTGCATTATAACTAGCACTGACAATGAACAGTTATATTTTTATTAGCCTAACTAATGTTAACATTACTGTAAATGTGTGCTCACTGTTCATTAATGTTCTTTAATACATTAACTGACATCAAGTAATGAGAGCTTATTGTAAATTTTTCCCTATTTATAATAATTAAACTATAAAATATTACAGATAAAATAATATTTAACAGGTAAAAAAAGTACTAAATTAGTTCTTTATACTATGTAAATTGATAACATCAATAAATGGCAAGATTTATTTTTTGAGCTGGACAGATGTCATTACGCAATTAAATCAACTTTAGCACAATCAGGGTAAAATCTAACCCTTGACGTTACATTTCCTCTGGACAAAGATCCTGTTTTATGCCTCACACAGCTGTTGACTGAAGACGACACAGAATCCGATATAAAGATGTCATCTAAAGACAACACTATTAGTTTCCCTGAGCTTATAAAGCTGAAACGAGACGGTGACCAGCTCAGCAGTGCAGAAATGAGCACTTTTGTACAAGGAGTCACATCAGGAGCCATCCAGGAGAGTCAAATAGGTAAGAGCATGATCACAAACTCAGTTTACAGTTTAGACATAAGCTAAGAAAATGTTTTGGGTGGAATTTTTCAAAAACAATTGTGCTGCACCTGCACAGGGGCTATGCTAATGGCCATATGGCAGAAGGGCCTGACTGATGAAGAGACCCTGGCTTTGACAAGAGAGATGATGAACTCTGGAGAGACGTTTCAATGGCCGAAGGACTGGCTTGTGGTAGACAAACACTCAACCGGTGGAGTCGGAGACAAAGTCAGCCTTCCACTTGCTCCTGCTCTGGCTGCATGTGGCTGTAAGGTATGAAATGCTCTGTACTATTTCAAACCGGGGAACTCAAAAGTCCAAATTTTAAGATTCTGACATTTTTGTGATATAAAATTAATACGAATTTTTGCGATTCTGCACTAGTTCTTGGCACTGCCAACCGCTCTGAATTTATTTGAAATGAATGCCGCTGAGGTACTTAAGGTTTTTTCCAGGTGCCCATGATAAGTGGAAGAGGACTGGCACATACAGGTGGCACCCTGGACAAGCTGGAGTCTATACCTGGGTTTAAAGTCAACCAGTCAGTTGAAAAGGTAATGTGGGATTCAAATGATGCTCTAACTGGTTTGACAAGTCGTTTTATTTCTTTAAGTAGTATCCGTTATTTATTATTATTATAAACTGAATTCAATATAAGTTACATTTAATGTGAGCTTATCCTGATTTTATTCCTCAGTCAGTTCTGGCAAAAAACTGTGAAACTCTTTGCAACACAATTTTAAAAGCCTCATGAGTTATTAGTGGGAAATGTGTTTCTTTCTTAAACATCTCGTGATGATTTTTAGTTCCTTATTTTTTATTTGAAGATATAAAGTGCTGGTTTACAGGTTGCATACATTTTTAAAAACGTAATGAGCCGAAGGATGTCAAGAATATAACTTTTAATATTAATATAAAAAAAATTCAATAGCTGTAAAAATATTTTAGATTTGACAGCAGCACAGAATCATCTGTTCAGGAGAACACGCATCTAAATGAGGAACTGACTAATGCATACTGACTTCATAAAACCCTGCTAACCATGTCGTCCATGCTCTGTTTTAGTATTTATAATTAATGTTGTTATTGAATATGAGCGTCATTAAATACATTTTTACCACTGATTGTAATCCTTATATAATGAGATCTATGTAAATGAATGTAGCCCATGTACTGATCAGCACAGCATGCCGTTTCCTCAAAACCACTGATTTAGTACACCCAATATTTCACAACACACTTCTTACTGGCCAAAGTTAGAAGTCAGAACTCAGTAAAAGGTTATTACCATTGTACTATAAGTAGCCTAACTTTGTAGTATATTACACAAAATATATTCATAAAATATATACAAATAAACCAGATATTTTATATTTCTAGGTGAAGCAGATCCTAGAGGATGTGGGCTGTTGTATTGTGGGACAGACAGATAATCTAGTTCCAGCAGATCGTGTTCTCTACGCCATCAGAGACGCCACATCAACTGTTGATAGTCTTCCTCTTATCATCAGTAAGATTAACCTGAAACACTTCTCATTGCCGTGTTAAGCCCACTCCTCATGATTGTTGTTGTCCATGTTCTGCACAGGCTCCATCATCTCTAAGAAAGGAGCTGAAGGTCTGAGTGCTCTTGTGTTAGATGTGAAGTTTGGCAGTGCTGCTCTGTATAAAGATATAAATAGTGCTCGGCGTCTTGCTCAGTCACTGGTAAGAGAGCTTTTAGCGTTCACACTATATTATCACTATTATCATGCAACATTTTTTTTTTTATTATTATTTTGGGAAATTGCATCCAAAGTTCACTTGATTTGAAATATGCTGTTTATGTGTCCATCAGGGTTCAGAACAGAAGAATTCATGAGTGTGAATTTAAACTGAACATAGGGATTTGAATTGGAATAATACATTGAATTGCAATTAAAATAATTTAAACAGGTCATATAGATTCTGGGGAATTAAGCTTATTTAAAATGTATTACATTAAAATATATATACACAAAACTCACATTTCTATATTTTGCATTTCAAATATCTCCAGGATCTTTCTCTATAGTTCTTTCTGTCCGTAGGGCATATACATCTAATAACTTCAAGACTTATGCTTTTTTCAAAACTCTCAAGCAACGCTATAAACTATTACACAGCTGTGCATCTTGGGGGGGGAAAAATCAGCTGATTTGAATAAATAAATAAATTATTTAATACCTAATTTGATGAGATTTTAAAACTTTTTCTAAAAACTTTACATAATGTACAGATTTTATTCAGTTTTTATCAGCTTTAATGCACTTATCAAAATAAGAAGTCAAATGTCAAAAGTTATTGAAAAAAATAAGTATTACAAATATAATGTTTAACTTATTACCTGCAAAGGAGTGGAAAAAGTGACAATCAGAATTTGCCATAAAATAATGTCTTCAGAATCATTCAGTCATGTGAAAATTGTCTGAGAATTGAACAAGTAGCCTAGTTGTAACCTGGCTTGGTGGAAGATAGTAATCATGTATTTGTGATATTTAGTTTGATATATTTAGCTTTTGTGGTCATTAAGGAATAATGCAAGACTTCTCCACCTTATGGTTGTCCAAAGCAAAAATGCTATTACATGCACATCATGTTTTGTAAGAAAGTGACATTCTAGAACAATACGGGTACTATTTCTGAAATCAGAATGAATAAGAAACCAGTATTTCATTTAGCAAATAGGGAAGTGGCAGTGTTATAATTTTGCATTCTGTTTGCAACCTTAAATCAAAGTCGAACCCAATTCAGGATTTGAATAGGCATTTAAATGGGATTCTCAAATTAACTGTTATACAATATTGGTGTCCATTTGTCAATAGGTCACTGCAGGCAACAGTTTGGGTGTGAAGACAGGGGTGGCGCTCAGCAGAATGGACACTCCCATTGGCCAGAGCGTGGGAAATGCAGTCGAGGTGTGTGAAGCCCTTGAGTGTCTTAAAGGACGAGGGTCAGATGATCTCAAGGAACTGGTCACAGATTTAGGTATGTATTAGGACCCACTTAAACTTACACAAGATGACACAAAATAACTAAATTGTGATGTCCTTCAAGACAAACTGGTCACAAATGTCTACAATAAGCATGCATACAAGTTTTCTTTGTGTTTAGGTGGGTATCTACTGTGGATGTGTGGCCACTCCGGTACTCTAGAGAGCGGGAAAACTGAAATCGCCATGAAACTGAAGAATGGAGAAGCCCTGAAAAAGTTTGAGGCGATGCTGGTGGCTCAGGGTGTGTCTGCAGATGTTGCACATTCCCTGTGTTTAAACGAGACAGACTACTTTAAGCACATGAAGCGTGCAGCGCATCAGACAGAGCTCAAGGTGCTAGATGATGGTAATTATGTTCCATGTTCTCGTTTGAAAATCAAAGATGTTAATTATTTTACATAACGCTAACAGCACAGGCATGATTCTAAACAGACCGCACAGTGCGCTATTAATATTCACTGTTATTCATCTACATGCAATCATCACGACCATTATCTCAGCGGCAGCCATTGTGTGTGTATGTGTGAACGGTTTGATTGGCAGGAGCCGTTTTGGACATTGACGGTTTGGCCCTGGCTGTAGTGCTGCATAAACTAGGCGCAGGACGTAATAAATCGGGAGAGCAAATCGATCATAGTGTGGGAGCAGAGATCTTGGTAGAGATGGGACAGCAGGTACAGAAAGGTTAGTCTCATTTATCTCAATTTATGACTGTTTGGAATGAAAAAAGTATATACTTCTAACTAAAAAAAAGCATATGAACTACTAAAAAAATAGCATGTTAGTTTTTAATATGCAACAATAAACACTATACAATAGCGATAGTATATAAAAGATAGGATATATACCTCAGCAAATGGCTGCCAGTTGTCCTAGAAATAAAATAGTTATTTTTAATTTAATTTATAATCTAGTTTTGTATAAGACATTTGGCAGTCCTATCAAATGATGAGTCAAGACTGATATTAATGTTGCTTCTGGTTCATTCATCACAGTGGAAATTAGACAAATTGCATTGTGGGATATGCACTATATTGCCAAAAGTATTGGGTCACCCCATTTTAATGAAAGGTTTGACAACTTTAGTAATTTCCATGAGTACAAATCTTAATGTTTAAGCATATAATGATATTCTAGGGAATTGTGTGCTTCTAATTTTATAGCAACAGTTTGGACAGGACCCTTTTCTATTCTAACATGACAGTGTCTCTGTGTATAAGACAAGAATCAAAGAGAAATGATGATTCAGTCAGTGTGGAAGAACTTGACTGGTCTGCAGAAAGCCAAGTCCTAATCCCAGCTGAACACCTCTGGTGTGACTTTAAATACAGACCTTGAGCCAAAAACTCATCACCAAACACCAATGACATATGGGTACAGTCATTTCATACACTTCAAAACTGTTGCAACAGAGGTGGAAAAACAATGTTTAAGTACATGAATTATGTTTCCATAATTCTGCATTTAAAGTCACACCAGACTTAATGCTTAAACATTAATATTTGTACTCATGGAAATTACTAAAGTAGTCAAACCTTTCATTAGAAGGGGGTGACCCAATACTTTTGGCAATATAGTGTATCATCAATCATAGTGTGCTATAGTTGTAGACTAAGTTATCAAACCATTGAAAATTCACCCATGATTATCGAATCATAATTAATATCATATTTTATAATGATATTACAATATTTGTTTTGTTGTCTGTTCATTAATCACACTGGGAATAGGTTAAATTGCATTGTGGTATATATCACCCACTATAGTATGCTATAAACTAAACATTTTTAAAAATGTTAAATCTGATATACTCACTCAAATATGATTATTAGGTCGTATTTCATGTCAAAAGCAAAAAAAATGTTTTGGCAATTTGCATTGTGGGATATATAACCCACCATTTCGTAAATGTAAAAATATTACACTTGCATGCCGTGCTCTGTATACTTAGTGCCAAAGAGTATATGAGTAGTACTAGTTATTACAGCCTTAGTTAATGTATTATTACAGGATAATCTTTTTTTTGAAATTGATGACGCACAACACAAATTCAGGCATCGGCACAACACACCAAATCTGAATCTGACACACTCTTTATATTTCTGACCTACTGATTCAGAAAGCCATTTGGTCCATTAGCAGCCATGACAAATACAAGACAGTATCACGTGTGGCAGAATTCATGTCATAACACCGCCTCATTCGATGCGTATTTGGTTTGTAACAGATATTTCAGTTTGAATATACTGTTACCAGGAAACTGTTTTCTTTATATGAAGCACTAGGGAATTTTTACGAGATAAACATGACAGACAATGACCAACACTGACCTTTGAGCTCTGCATCTGGAACATCTTTAAACATATTTGCTTACCAGTAGCTGGAATATTACTGTAGCACAGGTCTGCTCGATCATGTCCTGCAGCTCTAAACAAAATCACCTAAACCAGATGATCAAGGCCTTCACTGAATTTCAAATTGCAGTCAGGTGTGTTAGCGCAGGATTGAGTACACTAGAATAACAGATGAAATGCTGCCACCACTCACTCGCAGAGGAACTGCAGCATTACTGACCACACCTCTGAAGAGCTCCAGGATCTCAGATTACAGGGTCAGCTCTCGTTCTTGTATAAAAAGCATCTACGATGATGCCTTGAGATATTCATAGATTTGTCAGAAGGTAAAATGAATTGATTGCACAATGTGAATTCAGTGTTGGTTTTTCAAAATGCCTTTAAAGTGTAACACTGGTGCTTCATTAAAATGTTTCAACAAAGTCTTTCTCTGTGTATTTAATCAAACCAATTAATCCGTGTGATTATCTTTTTTAATAAATGATGGTTGGAGAAGAGAGGATCTTTGCTGCTACGTAGTGGTACTTAATGCAATAAAAATGTGTATTCCTTTTGACTTTGTTGGGAAATATAACCTGGATATTTCATTGAGAAATTCATCATATTTTACAGTTTATATTTATAACAGTCTTGCTTAAGTTTAAATATTAACTAGGAATCGACCAGGAATAAAAATAAATATTGAAATCAAATACTTTCCCATTTTTTATTTCAACACATGTAAAAAAGTTTATGCATCCAGTCTATTTTCTTCAAGATTAAAAAAGCTAATAATATTGCTGCTTTTCGATGCCTGCAGATGTCCCAGGGCAAGTCTTCAAAAGGGAGACAGGGAATTTCCTCTAAATGTGGATTTTTCTGTCCTGGTTCGGGAGGCATCAATGCGCCACAGAATTGAGCGGTTCTGCTCTTATGTTTCCAAGATCCAGCGCAGAATCAGTTTCTTCATCGATTTCACCGATTACAGCCCTTAAACACAAACACACAAGCCTTTTTAAAGTCTGCAGATGTTTTACACAATGGAAATATGTAGCACAAATACATACACATTATCGCCTCGGACAATATACAGTCCCAGAACCACCTGCTCTACGCCCTGGGAAGAGCTGAACACCCGCTCATGGCTTTCATCCAGGATGAGATTGATCGTCTGATCGAAGCCCTTCAGCGTCCCCTAAATAAAAAACAATAAAAGTCATAAGCAGGCTCCTTTATAAATGCACATAAGCAATGTTACTTATGGAGATGAGAAAGACTCACCACAATCATTCTGCCATCTGAAGTGACGATGGCAACCGTCCCTTGAATAATGTTGGTTAAGGAAATATCAGGCTCATAAAGACTTAAATATACGTATGTGTGTGTGTGTGTTATTAAATAAATACATTAGTATACACTGGATATATAAAAATATGCATCTCACTACAATATATACGCAGTTCAAGTCTCAATATATAAATAGTAGTACACTAATAAGTTTAATTAAATGCATTATGCATGCACAATAATTATATGTAATAGATATTAGACACGTTACATGCATGCATTTATATATACTAAACATACCATACACAATTTATCACGCATATTTACTGTATATATGTAGTACATATAATATCTGATACATTACGTTCATACATACACATGCATGCATACTTAAACGCGATAGTGACTTCATCGTGCTCATAACATGCTAACTTAAATCACTTGACACCGCGCCACAATCACTCCCATTGAAACACATAACCACTGCCATGAAAACAACACAACACCACCGAACTACAACAACACCATCATGAAGTGCATCAAAGGATACGGTTAATGTAGCTCTCAAGAGCGGTCGACATCTCTGCTGGAGCGTGTTTAAATCCGCCAGTTCTTGAGCACAACTACAACGAAACACATTCGTTCAGCTGCGACCTGAACCGGAAATGAGTCGGACTGGAGAGACTCGAGCAGGCAGCACTAGTCGAGCAGCAGCAATCGAGCCTGGGGTAATGTATATTTATCCAGAAGGTGGCGCACTCTATAGGCTTATAACAAGTAGGTCTATACGGTTCTAACGAGCAACCTTTGAGATTAGAATCAGTTCTTGATGAAAAAGACAAATTGTTTCAAGGTCACAGTGGGGCTGATGGAAATACTGATGATGGAACTTACACAAAAGTATTGTGGTGGTGCAATAGTGAAGCTACTTTGAATTGTAGAGTATAATATTGATGCTATTTACATGGTATTTCAAATATTACTTTGGTATTATCAGGATAAATGTCCAAACTATGATGTTACCATTGTATATATATTTACATTTATGCATTTAGCAGACACTTTTATCCAAAGTGACTCACAGTGCATTCAGGTTATACATTTATTTATCTGTACGTGTGTTCCCTGGGAATTGAACCCACAACCTTTGTGCTGCTAATACAATGCTCTAGCACTGAGCCACAGGAACACACACACACACACACAACACGCACACACACACACACACACACACACACAAACTATGGCAATTCTTGGTACCTATATGAAGCTGGAGAAACAATAATTACCTAAACAATCCATTGCACAATCATATAGCTAAAGGAAATAAACCAGATGATCGTTTTTCACACTCTGAACTCTCATTACAATAGAAAACACCAGGCACGTGCTGTAGTAAAGCACAACACAAGTGATTGTTAAAGTTAATCATTTGTGTTGTTATGAGGAAGTGAACTTTAAGCCTGAGATGCATTAGAAGGATCTCCAGGAAACCATTATGGCAACAAATGCTATATGAAACACACATACTTGAACCAGGGAAGAAAAATGGATGTCTAAAATAAAATCTTTCCGACAGTTTAGACTTTTAACTTATACCAAATTGGACAAATAACAAGGGCAACTGGTTTGGCAGTACAGGTAATTCTTTGAAAGTGTTATTTAAACAACGGAAACTTGTTTAATTTGTTTTTCATTTTCTATTCATCAAGTAATATGATCTTCTTGTAACTCATCTCGGTTTTCTGTTTCCACACAGGCTGTTTTAGATTTCGTGTGAAGCTGTGACAGTTTGTTAAAGGCACCATGAAAGCGGACGACAAACTTCAGATCTTGAAATTCTTTCTAATGCTTGTCAATTCCTTCTTTGTGGTAAGATGAAATAACCATAGATCCGTACGCTACTGGCATGGATTTTAGAGACATTTCTTGTTTATCACTTACAACGAAAGAACTTTCTGGACTGCTGTCAAATATCTGAATCATACGGTGGACATTGACATGCAGCTCGTAATATGATTAAGATTGTTTTCTGCCAGCAGTGTGCAAAGATAGACTTCTGCACCCGTCAAATAAAACATCTTTAGCATGGCTACATGTACAAACAAGTAACAATTTACATGATCTTGACAGATTCTTGGAATCAGCATTTTTGCGTGTTCTGCTTGGATTTTATTTGATAAGGACAGCTTTGTAAGTGTCCTCAGCTCTGGTAAGTTTTCCTGTTTGTCATAGTCTATCATTATTCAAAATAGCAGCTTACACAATGCTTGTTATTGCAGTCTGCCTCAGATTACCTATAATAATGTATTAGGACATTCAAAAGTATAAGTGAAAGGACAACTTTTTAGTGTCCTTCAATCTGATTTTGTTGTGTTACTGAAGCAAAACGTGTGGTCTCTCAGGACAGGAAGTGAAGGTGGTGGCTGGGGGGCTCTTTTTCATTGGCCTTGTTGTGGTTTTTGTGTCCTTGCTGGGTTGTGCTGGTGCCTATTTTGAGAGCCGATGTTTCATCATATTTGTAAGCATAATTCATGCAGTGCACAAAGACACTAATAACTTTTACCCTGTTTTCGGAGTTGCAATACAAGCGTGGTGTGAACATTTCCTCTTCTCTGTTTTTTCAGTATCTGTGCTTCTTGATCGTCATCATACTGGGTCAGCTTTTCATCACCTTTGTGCTAATAATACGAAGAGGCAAGGCAAGTCTTTACATAAATGATAAATACTGTAAGGAAAAACACAGCTGGCTTCAACTACACACGAGTTTCCAATGATAAAGTGATTGAACAAATTGTCTAACACATGTTTTGAATGTTACCAGATTGAGCAGTTTTTGAGGGAGACTGTGGACGAGATCATTAGGGAGTATGGAGGAAATGAAACTCAAACGTATTGGAAACTTTTAGACAGTGTGCAGACTTCTGTACGTGGCTGATTTACATCTGAAAGTGTAAATATTTTAACTGACAATCAGCTATTGGAAGGTGTGTTTTTTATATAAGTGTATTTTTTTTACTGTAGGCAAAATGCTGTGGTTGGCTGATCTCAGATGAATGGAGGAATAACACAGTTATTAAGTCCTGGGGGGAGACTGACATCTACCCTTGCTCCTGTTTTAACGGCACCTGCCCTGTAATTCTGCCTGGAACACACAGCTTTGGAAACGGATCAGACATCTATACAAAGGTAACATATGCTGCCTTTTTTCCAACATTACCTTTTTTACTTATTCTCCTTGTTTAAATTTGCCCACTAAAGCAGTTTTTTGGTCATAGGGCTGTGAGAGGGCTCTAATGGACTGGCTAGAGATGAATATAATCCTAATATTTGGAATGGATGCTGGGCTTCTTTTGATTCAGGTAAGGAGAGACAAAAAACTTTTTGTAATGATTTTTCACATAATATGTAACCAATTAAAAATGTTCTGGGTCAAATAAAAGCATCTTAGATTTAGCTAAAATAATCAAATAAATTGCTGTATGCTTCTCCCTTGGAAGTTAAGCATCTTTGACTTGTGCAGGACAAAATACACAAATAATTTAAATAAATAAAAATGTGACCCAGGACCACAAAACCAGTCAAGACTCAAGGGTCAATTTCTTTTGAAAGTTTAATTGAGATTTATGCATAATTTTAAAGCTGAATAAATAATCTGTCCACTGATGCATGGTTTGTTAGGTTAGGACAATATTTGGCTGATATACAACTATTTAAAAAATCTGAAATCTGAGGGTGCAAAACATTTTTTTTTAATATTCAGAAAATCACCTTTAAAGTTGTCCAAATGAAATTCTTAGCAATGTATATTACTGATAAAAAATTAAGTTTTGATATATTTACAGTGGGACATTTCAAAAAATAACATGGAACATGAACTTTACTTAATATCCTAATGATTTTTGGCATAAAAGAAAAATCTATAATTTGGACTCGTACAATGTATTTTTGGCTATTGCTACAAATATACCCCAGCGACTTAAGACTGGTTTCGTGGTCCAGGGTCACAAATCATTGTTGTATATTTCTACCTTGTAAGTGTATAATGCAATTCATTTCAGTGAAATAGCTTAACTTGTATTTAACCTAAAATAAAACAATTTAAAAAATATAAATAATAATAAACAAAAATTGTATATTCTCCCTTGGAAGCGCATAATGCAATCAAAGTTAAGCATATTTGATTTAGACAACAAAAATAAAACCAAAACAATAGTTGTTGGATATTTCTCCTTGCAAGTGTATAATCCAATTCATTGTAGTGATTGAGCTTAACTTGTATTTAACCTAAAATGAGATAAAATAAAAAAACAACTGTTGTATATTGCTTCTTGGAAAAGCATAATGCAATACAAGTGGTACACTAAACCTTGTCACTAAAAGTGACACTAAAAAAAACACTAAAAGTTAAGCATCTTTGACTTATACTGCAAAAAATGAATGAATGAATTAATAAATAAATAAATAGTTGGAGATTTCTCCCTTGCAAGTGTATAATCCAATTCATTATAGTGATTGAGCTTAACTTGTATTTAACCTGGAATAAAATACAATATATATTTTTAAATAATAAAAAT
The DNA here is from genome assembly GCA_027422405.1 of Ptychobarbus kaznakovi. Taxonomy (NCBI): domain Eukaryota; kingdom Metazoa; phylum Chordata; class Actinopteri; order Cypriniformes; family Cyprinidae; genus Ptychobarbus; species Ptychobarbus kaznakovi. The sequence goes on from CM049795.1 coordinate 39,937,550, forward strand.
AGAATGCATTTTACTGACTGAAGCTTAATTTTCTATTTAACTTGGAATATTTCAAAACTGGACATCACCGGTAGTATTTTAACATAAAAAAATCTAAAAGATTTGGGATTTTGTCTTGTAATGCTCAGATTCTGCAGTTTATCTTTGCCATCCAAACCTTCAAATGCATTGGCCGTAAGACGATGGACCTGCATCCCAGTAATCTACTGAACGCCATGGAGGAGAATCCTGCAGCGCAGCCTGAAAACCAGCAGCACAGTATGGACAATCAGCCTCAGCTGATCAACCCTCAAATGGACAATGGCTACTATCATCACGCTGGATATGTTGATGGGAATTATGACCAGTATAACAATCCTGAATTTTACGAACCGGATAACAGTCAAATGTGCAATAGCCATCATAACTTGCAATACCAGCAGAGCTACAATGGCAGTTATGGTCAGGGACACATGCAGCCCCAGAGCTACAATCCTGATGATTACTGAAGCCAGATTTCTTCTCTCATGTAACGTGATCAGATTGGGATGGGCTATGCTGTTTTAAAACAGCATTCTGTGTAAAGAGCAGGTTGTAGTCTGTGCCTGACCAAAGACACTTAAACCCTTCTCGTAAGACCATTGTTTTGTTTCACTAAGTTCAGGTTAGTGCCTGTTCCCAGGAGTATCATTTGTCATTTTAAAGACAACCAGCATCTTTTTCTCAAACAATTCATTCCAGACCTCTAAGGTCGAAGGCTTTTTAAGACTAAATATTTCTGTAGAAGTCACAGCTCAGGGTTTGATGACAGACAATTGACTCCTTTTTCTGGCAGATTTTATCGCAAGTTTCCATTTTATTTGAATGCCCCATGACAAGTTTACAGGTATTTCATAACTGTAGTTGTGTAATTATATAAAAATACTGACCAATATTATATCCAATATGAGACAATCCACACAATATAACTAACAATATTATTAAAACACTTATATGGTAAAAACGTTTTTTTTTTTAAATAAGGAATAAAAATCTACATGATTTCGACTTGACACAATTACAAATAAACATGTTTTATATACAAGTGCTATATTTATAGTATTTTGATTATTACGAAGAACACACAGACTGTATTTAAGATGCACGTACAGTAAACCATCAGTCATCCTTTGCTTTTCGTGCCACGGAGATTCCTTGCTCTCAGTTGTGATATTCGGGTGATTCGAGAGGTTGTTTTGTAAATCACTGCACACTCAGACCTGCTTTATGAGTCAAGAGTTGACGTTAATGACACTGGGGGCCGTTTAGTGTGTGAATGTATCTGTGTGTGTGTCGGAAGCTGAGTCGCCGAGTCAAGAGTGGGCTTTGACTGAAGTTTGATGGAGGACACTCTCAATTGACAATAAAGAGCGGCGTGTCTGTCCGCATGAGAGGGCCCTTTGTTATGCTCGCTCTGTGGTTGATGATAGCCATGCTGACATTACCGACCTCGTGTGGTTATGAGTTGGCAGTCATGCTTTACGACAACAGTTGCCAGCGCACGCATTGATAGAGACAATGAGAAAGTTACATGGAGAAGAGCTTGAGATTTCCACTGCCAGTACCTGATTCTGCTCGGGACAGAGTGATGCACAATGAGTCAACGGGGATTTTTAGGACTGTCTGAAATGCGCTGGGATGGTGATTCGAAAATAGCATAAAAGGGTCTTTTAGGTTCTATTTTCAAAGAATAGTTTATCTAAAAATGAAAATTATGTCATTTACTCACTTTCATGTTATTCATGACTTTTGTGGAATGCTAAATGAGACGTTTTGAAGAATGTTCATGCTGCTCTTATAATGTGACAATGCTTGTCAAGCTCCAGAAATAACAAAAACGTACTCTAAAAACGGTAAATATAGTCTTTATGATTCATGGACATTATTCTAAAGCCAAATGGGAGCTTTGCACAGATCAAAATGTAGGTCAAAACTGAAATTTCTCATTTGTTCTGCTCTTATATTGCGACAATGGCCTGTCAAGCTCCCAAAATTACCAAAAAAGCAAACACTTTGTAAATATAGGACTCGTGGGAAATATTCCTAAGCCAAAGGCCAGCTTTGTGAAGAACACATAGAAGTTATTTCCTGAGATTTTGCACAAATCCCATTAGCATTTAAAAACAAATAATCTAATTGGCAAAAGCATTTGAACCCTTAAGTCACATATAATGTATGAATTGCATTACATACAAAATATCAAACCAAGTGGCATCAACAAATCAAATGCAAAAGCAGCTAATCTAATTTTTTGCATTAATTTCTATCTACTGGTACAAAGTCATTTCACACTTTGTAGTTCATCACATTTCATATAAACGCTCCACAATGTCTCCAAATCCATTTTTCTTAACTGTATACATATATATATATATATATATATATATATATACTTTATACTATAGTCTGAAACCAAATAAACCTCTTTTTATAAAATGTTCTACTTAATTTTTTTTTTTTTTGCTTTATTTCTTCAAAATAGCCTAAAGAACTTGGTTTGATATTTTGTTATATAATGCACCGAAAGTCAAATATTAAGTGCAGCTTAAGCATTCAAACACTTTGTTTTACTGAAGGAAGCAGCATAAATAATAAATTATCTATCTAATCTGAACAGTGAAAAATCAATTCTAATCTACTCCGTTGGTCTTAATCTCAAGACAACGTGATTGAGTTACAGCGAGCAGGGAAACGGACACCGGAATGATCAAGAGATGCTATAGCAAGTGAGATTGAATTATGCGACATGAGTCATGTTGATGCTACATCTTTACCATGTGAGCTCTTTTCTCATGCTCTCTGGGTTTCCCCATGTTTTCACGAAAACAATCAGCTTTTGTTGCGCCGCTGGAGTGTGCGAGTTAATAAAACGCAGTCGGACCGATGACCTGGATTGCAGACCCTCTCAAAAGGGACAGAGACGTTCGGTTCGAGAGACAGTTTGGACCTGTTAAAGCCAAAGTAGAGATGTCAGATACCTCCCTCTTCAGAAGAACCGGATCTGGTTCAGTACTGGTTCATAAATGAGTAGTAAACGCCAAAAATCTAGGCACTGTTGTCCACGCTCTAAATCAAACATGTTTCTAGACAAGCCCGTGCTCTGTTCCAAAGATGTTTTCTGGTGCAAAATAAACCACCGTCCTCATGCAATGGGGCGCTGGCACAAAAAAGCCATTTATCCTCCTCACAGAGGCCTGCAGGACCGGCAGCGTTCCTCAAAGCCAGCGATAGGCCGCGGGCATCGCAGTAGACAACCAATGCGCTCATCAAAGACCCACACTTCCTGCCGGATGAAATTCTCCCATAGCTTTTAGGATGGCATCCCGTAGTAACAGACTCTCATTGACTGGTTAAGCTCCACACAAGTTGCGATTTGTCTCTTCTGCCTAATGTGTTTTTTTTGTGGTGAGCAGGTAAGGCTTGATGAGTAAGTCAAGAAACATCTCATGCACTCCTCCTGGAACAGCCTTAATATTCCCTTCATTGTCCGCTTCATGTACCTGGAGATTTCCACCACAAAAATACTGCCATTTCCAATGAGTTTCCTCATTAATTGTTCATTTAAACCTCTGTGTCTGCACACCCTAAAGAATCCACCCACGCCCTGTAAGGATGCCACATGTTGATGGAAAAAAAGGCTTTGTTAGGTCATGTTTACTAACTGGTAAACAGACAAAGACTTGTTGCAATTAACAGACTGCTACCTGTCCTGTTGGCTGCTAGAGCTGGAATCAGGGTCCCCTTGCGCAGCTCCGCTGTGGGGCACGTTTCTACTTTCTTCAGCTCCGTCGTAGGGCTCATTCAAGCTGACTTCATGCATTCTTTGCGCACAACAGTCACTTCTTTTAAATACCTACGGATAGGTATAGATTGAGATAACTTTGATGGATGACAAGTCCTTTCTATCATAATTGACCTCATTGCACTGAGACTTGGAAAATATGGGTGTTCTCAAAGCAGAGTGCCGTCAATGCAAAAATGCCAAACATTTCATTGAGCGCCTTCAGGGCTTCCTCACAGTTGTGACGCAAGCTTCTGCTGCGGGTAAACATGGCTATACTTTGTAAGGGTATATAAGGGTACTAACTTACCGTTCTAGCAGTGAGGACCAGAAGCGCCATGCTAGGGATGATGAGCAGCGCCAAGAGCCCATGAATCGCTCCACTCATACCGTTCTGCTGTCTGCTTTGACCTGCCAGAACATAAAAGCACATTCCCCTCTCAGCTTTTACGTCTACAGTACACTATATAGCATGAAGTATGTGGACACCTGAAAGGCACACCCATTTGTGTGTGTTGAGCATTTCTTTTCAAAAGCATTGGCATTAACGAGGTGTTTAATTTCCCTAACAGCTTTCATTTTTCAGATGTTGGGACATGGTTGTGTGGATTCACTTTCATTCAGACATAAGAGCATCTGAGATTCATTGTTATTCTCCTCCACAATATCACTAATGAAAAAAAATGTATTGATACAACAGAGACAAAAAATTGTTATAATGACGATAATATCTTTTAATTGTGATTTTACTGTAAGTCATGAGAATACTATATGAAAAAATAAGACTGCAAGACATTAACAATGGACTATCGACATTTTTTTTTTTTTTTTTTTTTAATAATTCAATCATAGTTTATTATATACTATAAGGAATTCCAAAAAAAGAATTTCTCAGCTGGACTCCTTTAAAACATATCTAAAGTACCCCCTGACATTTTTTGTTAATATTTAAATAATTTACTGGTTCTCGGATGTTGGTTAATGGTAACATGACATGTATGTAAAATATGCAAGTAAAATATTTTAATATTTGTATTAAGTGTTTCTTATTTTGATTTTAAATAATTTGTTTTAATATATTATTTTTTTTAATTATTAGCTTTCATCAATTCCCAAACTACCTGCAGTCCCCTTGTATTATATTATAAAAAACCATGTATTATATTATAATTTAGAGAGATTTATCCACTTAAGTGAATCCACTGAAACTGAATTGCGAATGAAAACTGGTACAATTAAGGGCTGTTAATAATGTTATTGAAACAGATCCTATACATATGATATTTACCATGTATTACACACACAAACATAAACATCATATTACAACTTGACATGAATGCCAAAGAAAACCTAAGCTAAGTTACATGCTAATCAAAATTCACTGTGTATACGGCCTTTCTGTATTTAAAGCACAATGCATTAAAACACGCTATAATTAATAATTCATAATACTCTATTGCAATAATGTGGTCATATTGTTATTATTTCATGAGCTCAGGTTGTCACAACAAGGACACTTTTTACAGATTCGGTTAAATGTTGAGACAGTATAAAATTCAAATTATATTAAAATGTTTGAATATTGAATTTAGCACTTTCTCTACGTAATATTGACTAAATGTAGAGGATATAAAAAGTATATATATATATATACACACATTTTTAAATACAAGACAAAAACTTGGACTAAAACAAAAGACGAATACTGTAAGGGGTTCAGGTCCTGGCTTTGTTCAGCCACACCGGGACATTCTCATGCGGGACCTCCCGCAAACGGTTTCACGATTCTCTAGAATGTTATCGCATACTTTGATAGTGCTACACTCTACTATTCTACACATCTACTGATTTTCCTGCTATAGTGTGTGTTTTGCACACATGTGCTCAAATTTTGCATGCATGTGCTCAAGTTAAGAAACTCATGTGCAGTCCAGATGGAATCGTCCTCCTTGGAACTCTGAAAGACTGCAGTTTTCTTCTTCTTATCAGCCGTACTTTGCTTTATCATCTTTACATACGTTCTGCAGAATTCTCATTTTTTCTTCAAAAAAGATTCCATCTAGACCTGCTCATGCATCATATACATGAGAAAAAAACAATATTTTGCACATTCACCTGGTGTGAAAGGAGCTGGGGGGGTCTTGCAAGGAGGAGGTGTGCAGTCATGAAACTTGCCAAGCGTGGATCCCGCCGCTGTAAGAACCTCTTTAACATGGTTAAAGTAACGTTTAGTCGGCCACTTTGCCCTTCTGTAGTGGCACTTGAATGTTTGCATTGTCACCTCCTAGAGAAGGCAAACAAACGAGAGTGAACCGACAGCCACGACAACGTTGTGAATGTGAATGTGAACGAGAGGAAATTACCAGCTCCTCATTGTCCAGAGTGAAACGAAAACCCTCCAACATTGTTATAAAAATAGTGACATTCGCTTTATTGGTGGACAGGTTGCCAAACTTGAGGGCCAATGTTTTTAAACTGCTTTCAACGTGATACAGGTTCACATATAGCCAGCAAGCTCCACCCTTAGATATTAGAAAAGAAAAATGCTTATAGGTGTCACTTCTGGAACTGGCACAAACCACAACAACGCTTTAATACATAATGATTTATCTGATAATGGCCCTAACATTTATTTGGACACTTAAGCCACACTTAAACATGTTGTGTTTTAACCAGCTGGTTAAAAGTAATTGCAAAAATCAGAGAAGTGAAGTTCAGAAATAAGCTTTAGCATCATTTTTTTGCCACGTGGTTTGATATTTTGATATCTAATACAAATGAAATTCATACTTAAAGTGTGGCTCAAAGTGTGCAAATATGATTTTGGGCCACTGTAAATGTATCCACATGAACAATAGAGCAAACTTAGTCAACCATATCATCAAATATTAGCATTTATCACACTTACCACATCCTTGGTGATGAAGCGGATAGGTATTCTGTAGTCACTGGGAATGTTTTCACTCTGATTGGTTCAAAAAACAAGAATTGGTTGGTTGTATACCAGAAAAAAAGTCCTAACTAGCAAAAATGTGAAATGGTATTGCTTTCCCTGCTGGGAAAAATAGCTACAACTAGATGGTTTGTTGATCTTATAGTCTCCCAGCTTAGCCAAGCTAGTCTTAGCCTGTTAAGAAGGTCTCCCTGCATGCCTAAACTGGTCTTCAGTTAGTCCTGACCAGATAAAAACATTCAAATCCCATCTAAAAACAGCTTTCAGACCAGTTTGCGAGACCAATAAACCATCGCAAGCTGGGTTTAACTTTTTGTCCAGCAGGGTTTCACAAAGTAAAAACACAGAAAGCAAGAAAACCATGAATAAAACTCCTTTTGCAAATCTTACCAGTGTTTCCAACGTGGATACATCATCTGTTAAAGGGCTTCCAAAAACACCTGAGCAGGCCACAAGCCCAGAAAAAAGCAACACTAATACACAAATGCTTTCTCCGATCTATAACGAAAAAGTCTCAATGTAGTTACAGTAATACAGACAGTAGCCTAAATAACGCGCGCAATGCCAAACACCTATCCAGTCTGAAAATGATCACATCCTAATCGTTTCACTAGACAACCCCTATAAGTAATGAAAAGTAATCAACGATTGCATAATTTGTGTTAGAAAGCGAGTTGAGCCTCCGCGCATTCGATTACGCTGTGGGTGTGCGTGCGCGTCTCCAAAAGTGCATGTACTCACCTTAACCTCCCTCATGTGGAACATGGGAATATTAAAAACAAATCAGCCTTGACTCCTTACTTTCTTCGCTTTCCCTGACAACGGAATGTAGGCATGTCTCCGCATGTACTCCTGACTGCAGATAATCACAGGACGGGCTCGGGAACAGTGGTTTTGGCGTGTCTTTCTCCTCCGGTCCCGATGGAGAGCATGGCGTGCTCAGTGCGCAACTTCGCCCTGCAGCGCTTCTGTGAATTGAATGGGGGCGGATGGACTTGTCCTCTGTGTTTAAGAGGTAGGGCGCTTTGACTCACTTGTGTGTAAAATAGAGAAAACTATTCAAGGGAACATGGTTGACTCATTGAGACCTCAATCACAAGCGACACATGGGAGTTTCATATGAAAAAGAAAAGAAAAGGTTAAACCAGCCTGAGACTGTTTGCTGGTCTTGGCTGATTTGAGCTGGCCTCCTTGTGCTCCAAAGTCTAAAACCAACTGGACCAAATTAAATGAGAAGTAACTGAAACCAGCTGAGAAATGGGCAAAATCTCAAATCTTGACCAGGTTAAAATCCCTCTAAAACCAATTGAAATGGCCAATTTAAATTAAACCAACCTTATCAGCCAGAAAATAGCCAACACCCTCTGAAACCAGATAGCAGACCAGACTGGCCAACTGTAAAACACCAAAACCCCCTCTAAACGCAGACTGACACGCTGAAAAGTACCCAAAACCCCTGTCCAGAAGCAGCTCAGGCTAGTTCACATAATGGTGGTTCATTCATAATATATCTGACTAAACGCATAGTAACCTAATCAAACACAAACAGTGGTTTGCTGGTTTCACAGCCGGATAACTTGGTTTTAAAGTGGTTTGGACGCATTTCAGTCATACTGTGAGACCTGATTAAGACAACTTAAACTTAATCTAAAGTTTAAACTTAATCTAAAAAGCTAAAACCAGTTTAAAAGTTTTCTATTTCTGTTTAAGGTAATAACAGTCTGTAATAATTACATGATTTTGACAAAATTGCAGAAAAGCACACGAAGTTCATCATTAATACCAAATAATTATCAGTATTAATAAAAATTACCATTAAACTTGCACAAAATACACTATAATGGGAATTAAAAATATAAATACTTCATAATCTATTTATGTGTTTTTATCATATAAAAAATATTTAAATATATTGTTTAATATTATATATATTGGTCATAAAAATATTTAGTTTCTGTCAACATGAATGCATTAGGTTTAATGAAATTACAATAAATATCTATAATATTTAATTGTTCATTAATTCATAAAGCTTTAATGTCAACAAGCTTGGTTGAACTGCTCCAACCATAACTAAAATACAAATCTACTTACTGTACATTATTTTAACTTAAAATAACGCATTTGGTTCACAATTAAACACCAATGTTATACAACCCATTTTAAGTGCTGCATAATTAAAATCCCACCTAGGTTCTAAAATTCTACTCAAACTCAATTAGCAGTCATGTTTCAACATAAACACAAGTGTGCAGTCACGATGTGTGCACTGCCACCTTGTGGCGACTAACAACTGCTTTTCAACTCATTTCTGAAATGCATAATTGACAGGTGGATTAAGTTGACAGAACGGGTGTATCCCATACTTGTTAAAAGACAATATAGGGTGAAGTTTAAGATTTAAATTAAATATCTAGTCCAAAAAACATTCCACCCTTTCACGTCATTACAAATAGCCACCTTTTCAACGTTCATAAGTTGTATGCTTAGTAAAACAACTGAGAAATAAAAATGTATCAACAACCATTTAATGAGATAAATAGCATGAAAAAAATGCATTTGTGCTTTCGTTGTAATCTTTGGGACGTCCACTGTGTATAAAGAAGTGTGTAGCAGGTGACCGCTTAAAAATGGACTGTTGACATTCAAAGCCAATTACATTAAGTACTGTGTGTTTGAGCGGTTTTGACACAAAAAAAAGAGATAAAACGGTGTAGTGGTAACACAAATCTGAGGTGTGTGACAGGCAGGAAATCAAAGATTTGATCTTAGAAAAAAAAGAATATACACCTGAGAGAGAATCATTTGTCATTGCATATGGCCAAAGACAAAGGCACAACGTGACAGCAAGAGCTCATTTCCTCTTTCGGGGGCTACTCTGCGAGTCCTTTTTTTCACTGGAGTCCTTCTTGCCGCCCCGGTTGGACGGAGCTGCCGCTTGGCTTTTCTCCGCTGTCTCAGAGGGCTCTTTGGATTTCCTAGTCTTGTGATCGGCTGAAGCTGGTCTAGGCTTTCGGCCCCCTAAGACCCAGGAGAAGATGGCTTTGACGAGGAAGAGGCCGGCTAAAGTAGCTAACAGTGTTGAAAGCAGGAGGGACCCCGAGAGGCCTTTGACGTGGTCTCGAATGAGGCTCACAGCTTGGGATACAGGTGTGTCAGAGTCGGGCCGAGCTGGGACTTTCCCCTGTACGCAAACAGACATGTTTCAAATCAATCATCAAAGCACTATAAACTTTCCCAATGCATGTTGCTGGTTTTCAATATGAACTGTGCTTGTTCCTACTTTACCTTCAGTCCAGCCTCCTCTAAGAGTTTCTTGAGTATCTGGGTCATCGAGGTTCACAATGGGAAAAAACTCCCTTTTGTACTTCCGCCTCCACCAAGCCTGCGGATGGGTCCTTCCAAAATGACAAACACAAGTACACTAAATTCAAGATCAGATTCAGACTGCAACGCGGTTTCTCTTCTGTCAGTAAGTTTCAGGAACTAACAGGATGACAGAAAGCATGCAATTCTATTTTGTGTGGGCTTTCACATGATGACCTCACTTCTGTCTCTAAATAACTGTGCAGTAGATGCATTTATATAAGGCAGCTCTTTTGAAGTCTTATGTACCACAGCACCATCTGTAAGCTGAAGTATCCCTTCAACAGAAGCCTGAAATGTGTTCCTATTAAATCATATATGAATAAAACATATGCAATTAAAAAAAATCATGTTTATTCAGTGTGTTACTCTATTGACTAAACAGATTTAACATTTAACTGCATTTCATTTAGCATTATTAATGTGAACAAAATAATGGTATTTTTTTTTATTAAATATTAATATTCATTTTTATTGCCATACCAGCATCTGACTATTTTCACAGCAAGATCAATGTATTTTAAAAGAGACAAATGTTAGCTACATACAGTAAGTTATGAAAAACAACCGACGACAAACTAATATTAATTCAAATATTTCAGTTATTTTCCCTTAATTATACAGATTTAACATTTCCCTGTATATAATCAGGGGTGCAAACTCGTCAGGGGTGAAAAAGGTGACAAACGGATGTTCTGATGAGCGCAAGCACAAATCTTCTCACTGCGCGCACGAGCTGGCATCGTCTGGCTCTTAAATGTTTAAACTGGCAAACACTTACATGAGTTTAGTTTAAACACCGATATCAACGTGTGCTGTTCATGTCTATCAGCACCCGGGTGATGATGGAATAAATGCTCATATTCCAGCATACGGCACTGGCATTGAACAAGAGTGAATGGTTTGTCCACTTGTTTTTTCTCTTCACTGTTGTTGTAATGTATTGGGAAGCCAGAATGTGCATCCGTCAACAGAAACATACATCAGCTGAACCCTGTTTATTTTACGTGTTATTTATAATAAACCATATTGCAGATGCTTGTCAGATTTAAAATGAACCGCGGAAACTATATATAGCATTGATGGATTTGCAAGGAGATTCATCTCTGTACATTAAGGAGAGATGGGAGAAAGAAAGTGGTGTTAGCATCTCAACTGAGGACTGGGAGAATATATGTAGACTACAATGGGCAACTTCTCGTTCTTCTTATTGGAGAGAATTTTGCTGGAGAAATACCATTCGTTTTTTCCTTACACCAAAACAGAAAAATAAGTTCCTAGGCAACTCAAATTGTTGGAGACTTTGCAGGATGCTAACCATTTTCATATATTTTGGGGTTGTCCTAATATCAGAAGTTTTTGGAAATATATACATACTGTATTAGAAAAGATTTTAGATATTTCAGTTGAGGTACTTTACATGGGCAAGGTGCCAATAGTTTCCTGGGAAAAGAAAAACAAATATATGTATAGAATAATTCTTGCTTCAAGTAAAAAAGCTATTACTAGATGCTGGAATAAACCCAATCCGCCACAAATACCAGACTGGATTGCATTGTAAAAAGTATTTTTATTATGGAGAAAATTACATTTTGTATAAATAACCAAAAAGATATGTTTGTTGAATTTTGGTCCAAATGGATCGAGTTTATAACTCCTATTGAACCAAATGTTTTTTTTGTTATAGAACATATGTTTTATGTTTATATATAAATATTGTGCCTACTTCCCTTTCTTTTGTAAATAGTTTTTGCTATAATTGGAATATAATTTAAAGAGATATATTGATCTGTTTTTGTCATGAAGAACATTTTGAGCAGTTTGTCTTCCCCTGAATCGGGAATATAATTTGGAAATGCTGTAAAAGTGACAATGTCATAAATAGATGTTGTGAATTGTATTTCTGTCCAATAAAAAAAAAAAAATTAACGCGGTCCTAGTGCGTGCCGAACCGTGTGTGGAGAACCACACTGTTTGATTTTTTTCCGCAAACCGTTCCACCCCTACTTGGCTATCCAACAGCAGCTTCACGCCAAACCCCCCCCGCGGTAATCACCATTTAAACTGGAACACCATAATTTACAGCAGATACAAATGCATTCCGTCCTGCTCTATGGCAAACTTAATTTACAAACAGACTCATCTACATGACAGTGGCCTGCAGCGTCTGGCCTTAAAGTTAAGCTTCAGGAGAGATTGGTTGGATGAGGGAAAGAACATTGAGTAAGCCAATCAGAAGCAGAGAAGGGCGGGTCCATTCCAACATGGGACGCTACAGGTGACTCGCAGATACGACGGCGACCCCCCCCCTTTTTTTTTTCTTTACAGATCTACACGATTCACGTGAATGACCTATTTCAAGGTGAAAAAGGCGAATTCTGCCGAAAGGTGACAAGTTTGCACCCCTAATAGTTTGGCATTATCTTTAAAATGACAAAAGGAACATACTAATAAAAGGGATTTATAAACAAAATTATATATGTTTTTTGTATTTAATATTAATATGAATTCAGATTAGTTATTTAAATGTATTAATTATACAGATTTCACATTTACCTATAAATAATTTAACATTATCATTAAAATTATAAAAAGTATTTACTAAACAAAATGCTAACAAATGGGATATTAATAAAATTATATATATTTTTATAATAATATTGATATTAGTTCAGACTAGTTATTTCACACTAATTATACAAAATTTAACAGAAAATAAATAATGTAAAAGTGGAGTCAATAAAATGTATCTCTAAGAAAATTAGCATAATGTAAAAGTGGAGTCAATAAAATGTATCTCTCCATTTACAAAAAAATATGATGCAATTCTCACAAAATATAGTTCTGATTTAAAACCCCAAAATGATGCACGATATATAAATGTGAATGTGTTAAATAGAGGCATGGAGCTCACTTGTCTTTCGCAGGATCTGTGTAGTAGTAGTTATAAAGCTTGGCTTTGATAAAGACCGGTGGTTTCTGACTGAAGGGGTACTGCGCTTCATCCACCTGAAGCAGACTGACCACTACAGGAAAGAAAAACACAAGATTAGACCATTCAACATCATCTAAATAAATAAATAAGCAGAGATGTAATCTGATTAGTGGTCACGCACCCTCTGGTTTGCCCTGTAGGAGGCGCTGTATGAGGCTTGGAAACCAGGGGCTTGTATCACCGCCTCCTTGAGCTGCCGCCTGCCACATCAGCCACTCCAGCCGGGGCTGGTGAGGGCCTACTATGGGTGGGACTGCATTCACATTTCCTGGTTTATACATCGGGTTCATTTCCTGCAACAGGATAAGAATACACCAGTCCACTGAGAATAAACGTTAACCTTTCCATTGAATGACTGTGACATTATGAAGAGAGTAAAAAAATAAGGTGATTTGGATTGTTGTAGCAGGGCAACCTTTTCCACATCCTTCTTACCGTCCATGTCAGCCCATCATAACTGCCCTCTAAAATGATCTCAGGCCTGCCATCAGAAGAGGTCATTTGGTGCTGGATGCCGTATGCCCCGACCAGCTGGTACTGCTCTACGGCGCCGTACGCGTCTCGCACTGCAGGTAATACTTTACTGACTGACATGCCAGCCATGGATGTGTATGGAACCTGAGAGGAAACACCAACACATTTACTTGCATACAAAGGCTGATAAAACTGCCTAATATGTACCAGAGCAGTCCATAAATCATGTTTTATGTAGGGCTGCTGAGTTTGGTTTGGATGCAATTAATTATGGAGAAAATGATGCATTAAAATTAATAACATTTAATGCACATGTAGGTCATCTGACATTGCATGCAGTTGCTGTAAGATGACTATGTGATGTTCTATTAGAATGCAATTATATGCCCCTAAAATTCAAAATATGAGGCAAAAATGCCCCGTATGGGTTTTTGGTTTATATTTAATCATAGGATATAGGCCTAGATTAGCACAATCACACAAGCAACAAATATCTGCATGATTGCAAATGTGATATTGATTTTATACAACAGTTCAATAATCAAATACATAATGTGTTTTAGTGTTTTGTTTTTTTGCTCAATTTTGCCAACGAAAAGAGTTACAAACAAAGCCACAGCTGAACTATTGTGCCGTTCCGAGAAACACACAGTGGTATTTAAATACTGAATGAATCCACGGTTTAGAAACTAATTGAGTGAGCCAGTGATGACCCATTCATAGAGACTCGTTTCGTTTCTAAAGGAATCAACCGCGTGAATCAATCAGCCGGATGAATGACTCGCAGGAAGTTTGATTTTAATATTTAGTGTATCATTTCATAAAAAAAATTTTTTTACAAAATCATATTTAGATTTCAACATTTATTTTTAAAAGCCTATTCAAAACCCATTAACCTCAAAGCATTATTAATGCAATTCTAATTGCAGTGTAAATGATTTCATGCAACTTCTGCACAGTCTGTGTAAATAAACCTCAATCTAACATCAGATGTAGCTTCTGAAATCAATGTTACGGCCACATCGTAGCCTTAAAAGTTTGTGTAATAAATTCTGTTGAATCAAACAATTTGTTTCTTAAACTACTACTATTCAATGCTTTCTCATTTAGATTTTGGGGGGTAATTGCTCAGCCCAAATTGATGTGCAATTAATCGGCACATCATATATTTAATTAAATAAAATAATTTTAAAAATTGCTTGAAAGCCTTACTATTTGCATACAAAAGGCAGGTAAAAATGCCTAAATTGTACCAGTGCAGTCCATATAGATCAGGTTATATGCTTATGGACAGCAGAGGGCGCTGCATTGCTTGTGTGTAATAAATGAATGAAACAAATATATTTAGAATGTTATAGCAATATAGTTATTTTTAAAGGAAATGCAAACAGATGAATAAATAGAAAGTCACCTGTATAATTATGTAATACTTGAGACTCAGAACAGGTATGCATTATCAATATGACTGGATGAAAGCCACCCTAAATCAATAAATGTTTGTAGGACATGTAACTCACCAGACTGAGGGCAAAGACGGCCGCAGCAGCTGCCGTGATGAGCGCCCACTGAATGAGAGACCAGAGCTTGCTGACAATACCTCGTGTGCACACGCAACTGACAGAGGAAACAGATGGGACATTTCTTGACACAATGGACTTTGGCAAAATCATAGGCTGAAATTCTAAATCTGTATGTTTTGTACACACATGAAAATGATCAGATTCTCATAAGCATTCCTGACAGAGCTTACTTGAGCATGGCAGACACCGCTTCCCAGGTGAACGACAGGACACCGATCCAGACAGTGAGCTCCTGAAAGAACTCCAGAAACGCATGGAATCCCTTTTGAGTGAAATCTGAAAGAAAGTGCAGAAATAAATTCATTTCCAAAAATGCATTTTACAAGACCATTTTGGGTTCATATTTCACCTCAACAACAATAGAAAATGAATAAGTAATCTTGCAATTTATATTTTTGCAAATGAATGTCAACAAAATCAATATGCATTTTTTGCATGGTCACATTTTCAGAAACTATCCTAACTCCAACATATTGCCAAAATGATAAGTCTACATAAAATATATTATAATTATAAATTAAATATACATACATATTTTTTTTTAGTATTTATACTTCATGGTAGTGTTTAGTTGTAATTTATGCAAATGTTAGTGTTCACACAGGATTCTGGATTTTAGTATAACTGATTATTTCTCATTAATTGTCATATTTTTTCCCATTTATTCAAGATCTCTTTCAATATTGGATTGAAAAACAACCTCACCATATCTCTATGAAATTCATCATAACATTTTACAACAGTTCAATTCTATGTTTGTAGTTTGTACTCATATTTATAAATCGGTTAACAAACTAAAGGAAACATCAGCTCCTTTGCAAATCAGTTTTACATTTCTCATTGGAAGTCTCACTCACTTGTTTTGGATGACAGAGTTTTTTCTTCCCAGTTAATCTGTAGTTTAAAGAGCGTAATAAAACAGTAGATGATGAACAGGTAGACAGCCAACTCCACCAGCAGCATCAAATAAGAGACCAGGGTCTGTCCACAGCCTGAAAAACACAGACATGCATTAAATAAAAGCTCAGAAGTGTGAACACTAGTGTAGTACTGGATTTAATTAACAGCTACTCAAATGCATTTGTTTCCCCTAACTGAGATCTATTAATGAGCCCATTAATCAGATCATTAGTGGAAGTCAGTTACTATTCCGCCAGAAATACTGCACAAAACAGAAGTTAGAGATATGTGGTCATACTTCCAGGCTTTTTGTCCTGGCCCTTCTTCTTCTTTGGAGCAGTAGTGGAGTTGAAATGATCATCATCCAGTAATGAGAAGCTCAGGGCGATGCTCAGCAGGTTCAGGAGGCTGCAGTTACCCGTGAGGATGTAGCAGAACTGGAGAAACAGCTGACAAAATGGTATAAAGAGAGGCGCAAGTGAACAACTCTCACAGAAGACACTCAATAAAAGAGTATTCCAGGTTTAAACTGTCACACTGTGCACTACTACAGAAAACAATTGACTTATTCTAGTAAAAAAAAGTATTGTTTTCAGTATTGCACTTTAAAATATTTATAATTTAATGCTATTTCAAAATCAATGTTAGCAATATTCATATATAAATATATAGATAGATACATACACACTTATGCATGTATATAATAAAATAATTATATAATTATGCACATATAATAAATTAAACTTAATTATAATTGTTTATTATTACTTATTTTTTATTTACTTAAATATATAAGATGATTTTAATAAATGACCGTAAACATTTAAAAGTTGATATTACAATAAAAACATTACAACTACTACATAAACGGTATATCATATGTATACACTGTGGGTGTATAGATGTGTGTGTGTATATATTTAATGTATTTCATATATCTGATTATTTTAATAAAATCACCCTAAAACAAATAATAAATAAAGAATTACAATAAAAAATAACAACACTGGAACTACTATATAAAATCTTTCATAATACAAGTCCATTTAAATATGCAAGCTATTTGAGATGTTGTTTAAAGGGTCCTTTTAGAGTTAGAGTAATACTTTATTGCCCTTTGCATGTCTTTAAGTGGTGGAAATACAGTTCTAGGCAGACTTAAATTATGAATAAAATTGTAGTGGGGCCAGTAAAAAAACAAAGACAAACAAACATTAAATGTTTATCCACTCGTCATGTTTTCAACAGGAGGGATGCATATATCATGTAATGCAAGCATGCCCAAACACAAACACATACTACATGTAACAAACCTGAACATAAAAGCCCAACAGTCTCACACGGCGAATGGGAGCAAAGAACGTCACAAGAGGAATGATGATCTCGCTCTGCAACACAACAGCTGCTCCGAATCTCAGCAGCCAATCAGGAAGCTGATGGACGTACCAGGCTAACGGAGTGGGGTTCACCTGGTTCTCCAAATGATGACTCAGTGCTGCAAACGAGTTTTCAAAACACTGTAATCTACAGAGGAGTCAGTTTTTCCCACATAAATGTGCTGTCTGCATCACAGTTCTTGGCTATTTTCACCATTACTTCATGCAAATTCAAAGAAATATTCCCTCATTCAAAGTCCCTAGATCAGCAAAACATTATACTAAAATATGTTTTTTACGATCTATAAATCATTTGGGGAGTGAATTTACAGCAAAGGGCTGTATAAGATTTCCTCATCAATAAGAGTGGGCGGCATTAAAATCACAAATCTCAATCAATACAGAATGAATAATGTTAAAAATGATTCGTTTTACCTGACAGGTCATACCACGCAGGGTCGCCGCTGGCCAGTTTACTCACACCTGTGCAGAAGGTCAGCCGGAAGAACAGCCAGCGGGTCAACCAGAAGCTGACAGGGTCATGATAACGGTTAGAGGAGTGACGGCGCAGCAAACCCAGCGGAGCTACGAGAACAGCCAGAAGCCCAGCCTCCAACAGCAGCACGTCCCTATGAGAGCATTGGAACCAATCACAAACTACAGCTTACCTTGAGAAAACGATAACAAGAGTTAAAAACATTTTTGATATAATGTTTATGCATCACAAGCGGAACAAAACAGCACTACTCATTTAAAGCATGCAGAAACTAAGAAATAATTTTTCTATTAAGATATTTAAAGTGTAAAGAATTCAAAAATGTTTTTATTTGGTCATGATCTGACAATTAAAAAGCAGTTTAAAACAACAATTACGTTGATTTAGCCCTTTGCTATGCAGTTACTAGTGTGTTTTAGATGGTTGCTTACTGGCCTTTTCTTTTACAGTCATGGCCAAAAATATCGGCACCCTTGGTAAATATGATCAGGCTGTGAAAATTAATCTGCATTGTTAATCCTTTTGATCTTTGATTTAAAAAAATATCACAAATAATCTAACCTTTAATTGAAGAATAAGAATTTAAATGGGGGAAATATCATTATGAAATTTTTTCTCTAAACACACAATAACGTTGATTTAGTTCTTTGCTATGCAGTTACTAGGGAGTTTTAGATGGTTGCATACTGGCCTTTTCTTTTAGATTCAGTCCATGGCTTCTTCTCTTTAGGCTCCATGACGTGCTTCTTCTCTTTAGACTCCCAGCTCCATGACGGAGATTCAGTTTTTTGGCTCATTTAATCATCCAATTTCTTCTCTTTATGTTTCTAGGCTCCAACTTAGCTCCATGACAGATTCCCAGCTCCATGACGGAGCTTCAGATTCCAGCTCCATGACGGAGCTGATTCCAGTCATTTATTGGACTGTAATCACATCAAATTTAATGGGCAGGCAAATAACCTGCAATGAGGTTTGTGGCCAGTTCTCCTCTCATAAACATTCACATTAACTTTCTGCTGCAGAGAATTTGACTTGCAAATGCCCCAATTACAGCCTCAACAATGATAAAAAAAGAGGTTATGGCTGTCGGTTATACCAAATGTGACAGAGTAGGTCAAAATGCAAATCATACATGACAAAATGTGGAACTCACCATTCAGAGTGGAGGAACTCTCCACCGACCTATAAAACAAAACACATACAGTAATCACTCAATTATGTTTCCACAGAGGCTACGATGTCATGAGCCTTTGAAGAAGCATTTGACAATAGTTAACAGGACATTATACTGACATTATAGAGGGAGAGGAAGAGGATCCGCAGGCAGAAGTAGATCAGACTGTCTCTCAGGGGCTCCAGCAGCAGGGTGCACAGGGCCAGCGCCACTCCAACCAGGCACGTGAGCTCCAGGACCTGCTGGGGAGCCAGACCCAGAGACGGCCCCAGACCCAGAAGGGACTCCTGGAGTTGCTCCAGCAGGGGGCCGCTGCACTTTTGGCATCTTCAGGCGCACAGGGAGAATACCCTCATCTCCAAACAAACCTGTCCAAAGAGACACAAAAAGAAAAGGCTTAGTCAGTTTTGATCACTCTTGGTGTTGTTGTGCATGATATAACTGTGCACATTGGTGATCTGTGATAATAGCTGATAATAAATAGCTTGCTTTATCCTAAAAACAAATATTAATTTATCATTTGCATTATCTTGCATTGGTTACATATAAAAATGTGATAAATAATATGGCCTTGATACTAACAGCTTTCTATTTCAATAAAAATACAAAAAAAAGCACAACCAATTTGGTCTGACTGATTCATGATCAAAAAGTTACTGAAAACATTACCTTTTACTTGATGAATACTGTTGTTTATTTAATTGATTGATGAGATTTCTAGATACCTACCTATAGCTACAAAAGCTGTGCTGAAATTGTGTAAAAAACAACAACACATAAAATTAAATACTGACTATATGTGTATATAATAATAATAACTTATTTTTATAACTACACTCATGTACATATGTACATACGTAAAATAAATAACGTTTTCTATATAAATAAGCAAAACAATAAAATAAGTAAACAAGTAAATACATAAAAATTAGGGGTGTAACGATATGCGTATTCGTATTGATTCGGTATTTACTATTTCAAACTGAACGATATTGGATAATTATTATGTTTGGAAAATAAAAGCTTAAAGTGTGTGAACATTATTATTATTATATTTAACTTTCCCTGGAGGTCCAAAGTTTTAGCTCCAACCCTGATTCACCTACCTGTGATTATAATGATCTTGAAGACTCTGATGCATGCTCAGGTAGAGCTGTGCAATTAATCAAAATTCATAATCGATTTCGATCTCCAACGATTATGAAAATACAGTAATCGAGATAAAACAATTATTGCGCCCATTCCGTTTCCATGCTCTTATAACAATTTCATGTGCAAATAATGTAACGAGACTTTAGTAAAATGGTACGTGCTTGATTTATTTAAGTTGATTAGATGTATTTTTGTTTTTAAAAGCGTACAGAGAACATATTCCTTTACTATGCGCTCAGAGACCGAACACAACACGGACATGTAAAGTCATCTTTTAGCACCTAAACGGTCAAATATACGCAACAATGAGGCGCTTTTATTCATGTAAACCCTCGTCACGTAAAGTGTTGAGGATGAAAATACTTGTGTAACAGAAATTGGATCCGTGCGGCTCTTAAAGTGACAACTAAATTCCTGCTGCAACTGTGTGCTTTATATTAATAATCAAACAACAAAATCATTCTCTGCGCTTGACTGAAGGACTTTTGTAGCTTTAATAAGAAACAAAGGAAGTTTAATTCTTACAGTGAAGACGATGCTTTTTATTTTACATCAGGTTATGCAGGCTGTTAACTGAATACTTTAGAAGTAAAAAAAACTTAAAGCACAGTTTGTTTCATTTGTATCTTTTTATTCTACATTTTTACATGTGTCAATATGGAGAAAAAAAAATCTAGCTGCAGCTTTATTTTTATTGTCACTGATTATTTTTCAATTAATCTAGCTTTAGTTAGTCAATAAATAATAACAGTAAATTCTGGTATTAATCTTTTATTTTATTCAAAGAACAACAATGAGGAAAGAAAGAAAATAATAAATAAAGATGGAGTAACTAAGAGAAGAGAGACAAACAATAAATTAATGACAAAGAGATTATGGCTGCATGTGTGACAGCAGTTGCTTTGTGAAAGGTTTTTATTTATTCAGATTAAAACATCTGCTTGACATATCTGTATAAATGAACAGCTCACAACCGTAGAGTAAAAGCGTGGGAAGTTATCACAGCTGACAGGAGGGGCATCCCAGGAGGCGTCCTATTCATCACACAGTTAAAAACTAACATGTGCCAAATTAGTTGTGTGGATCACTCGCGCTGTGGCGATCGCCTCTGAGACGCGGACCAAAAGGAGCAAGCCGAAGAAAGATGAATGAGAGAGAGAGTGCTAGAGTTAAATATTTGCAAATATGTATGTTTCACATTTTGGAAGTAAAACGAGTTCTGAATACCATTTAATATTGACTAAAGCTGTATTGATGAGTGAGGCATAAAAAGGTGGCAATATGGTGAAAAGAAAAAAACTGCTTATTTCATCAGACAAATGTGCTGTTTAGAAACACGGAGCCATGCGGCCGGTGCTGACAGACTACCCTCGAGGTCTGCACACAATAAGAAGTTGTGTTTGTTCAGTGATAGTAAAATCACAAAGCATCAAGCGTTATCTAAACATTCATTCAACAGAACACCACAGGCGCACACTGCCATGACGATGAGCAAAACAAACCCATCCTGTGGTTTGTAATGCCTCAAAACAAGTACAGACACCCCACATGTCCTAATACTATTAGATGCTAACAGGAGCACTCACTGTAAAATACTGCTTTAGGCTACTCCCTAACAGTTAGTGAACAACAGTCTGACGTACAATACAGAGAGCGATCAGGAAATACTACTTCACTGTTACAGATCGTTGACAAACTGAACTAATTTTTAATGTGACAACTCATTCTTAAGGTGGATGACGGTTGGCAGAGGTTGCAAAGTTGCATGTCCACATTATTTGGCATGCAAGCCACAGCAAGTGTGAGGCTGGTTTGAGTTAGAGAACAGGCCGGGTATTGTGGCAGTGCCAACGTATGACTCACGCTTGCTCTTTGAATTACTCCATTTTGGCATTAGAACCAGTTCTGCCACAAGTGGCTCCTCCAGGTACACTGCCGTAGAGGATCGTTTCCCACAGGAGGAAAAGACTCAAGCGTAAGAGTTTAGTTCTGATTGGGAAATATATTCGCAGGAACTGAAACTCAGACCTTTTGTGGAGTGCTGAACACGCAGTCGGGTGGCAAATAACCCAACTCAGAAAATCAAACGGGAAGAGAGCTGTTATTCAGTGCACATGATTTCCTTTATCTGTGAGCAACAGTTTGCTGGTGGCCAGATTTGGCAGGACTCAGCAAACACTTAGCCCTAACCATACTCTGAAGATAGACAGCATGTGATTATTTCCAAAATGATCAACACAAAAGTCTCACACCGACCAATTTTATTATTATAAATATATAATAATGAAAACACATCGACCTTTTGTGACAACATTCCCCAGTAGTAATGTTGTTGTCATACTATATGGGGTAAATTGTTAAAATGGAATTATAGGCTTTTTTTGTGGAAAATTACACATGACATGCAAAGGGTAAAATAAATGGCAATAAATGGGTAATGTGCAAAAATAGCAAACCATTGTTTCATGCAATAAATTGATGCATATATATATATTTGATATATATATATATGGCCTATTCTGGTGCAAATGTTAAATTATTATAATTTATTTGCAGCAAAAACTTTGTGGTATGTGCAATTACAAATGCAAGTCAATACAAAATGAACCCCCATGATCATACATCAGCAGTCTACTCACATGTCATACATTAATCGGCAGCGTAGCATCACTTGCATGATACTTGTCAATCAGTGAATACGATGCCATTGGATCAGAGTGCTGTCATATAAGCTATTTTGCTGCAGACTTCTGGTAACCGGTTGACGTTTGCATAATGCACCTATGAGTAACAAAAGAAGTGAGAGCTTACTTAAAGACTGTTTGTATTGAGGTGTAGTCCGTTTTGAGTGTCTCTTCACACTTTAATCAGGGGCTGTAGTGGATGATCAAGTTATTGACAGAATGCTGAAGAAGGTGACAGGTTGCAGTACAGCAGCTGCACCAGTAGGCCAGCAAATGAACCTGGCATCAGAGCTGGCCATGAGGACACACTCCATTCACTATGGGACTCATGCATGGAGCAGGCACTTTCAGTGGACACTTAGACTCACAGGCCTGCTGTGGAGTGATGACGGTGTCACTACCTAAGTTGGCACCGACTCAGCAATGCAGTAGGTACTGGCGAGGTCTACACCATGTATGCACGTACATACAGCGACCTGCACTTGTGCAAATGTATGAGTAACAATGAAGTGAGAGCTTAGGATGCTGGGCTTGGAGCGTATTGACATGCTGACTTAGCTGCATGCACGGCTCATGCATGGAGCATTTCATTAGCTACAGAGTGATGATCACTACAGAAATATCATTAAACTCAGTGCATTCTTAGCGCATTTAAACATTCCATTGCTTCAGCTCGAATGGAAATTCGGTTTGCCCACGAGGTCCCTGAAAAGTTTGAGCTGAAAAGCGAGAGTGATCCCTCGTGACACGATTTTGCAGGACAACGAGCGACTAGCGCTAATGAATGAATTAACCAAAGGAACTGTTTTGCTTTCGCCGACATTCCACAACACAGTTCAAGTGTAAGCGCAACCATTCATTAGTGCCGCACCCAAAATCCACCATAGCCGCCAAACACCCATCTGCAGAAAAAACAGAGAAACGTACCTGGTATTTGAACGTAGATGGACGCAAAAGCACACACGTAGACAAGTGAAATGCTCCACAAGAACCATTGTCTGGGCGTTTTTACTTCCCCCATCTTGGCGGCTCGCTGGAGGGATGAGGTGTCACTTTGTTTCGGGTGACTCGAGCGCTGATGCTCACTGGAAAAATGAAGAGGAATCGGATGGGGTGGAGTTTGAATTAGTGATGATGAGAAGTCCGAATCACTTCCTCGAATCGGTTCTTTTGAACAGCTCGTTCGGTTCTTTTACGTCCTGACGTAATCACGCTATCACGTGGTCCCTGGCATTCGAACTAAATTCTTCAAAACCAAAACGTTCCAAAAGAGCCGTTTGAAAACTAAATATCATTTGCGTTTACATTACACCATACTAAAATTAAATTATAGACAGTGGCTGTTTTGTATGAGAGTTCGTGAAAGCAAAAATAGAGTGAGACTCGAGAACCGATTCGGAAATGAATCATTTTATGAACCGGTTCAATCAATTCATTGAAAGATTCGAACTAAAAGAATGATTTGTTCACTAGTTTGAATTTGTGAAGGAAATCACATTTAAACTGATTCACAAATGTTACCCAACTAAAACCTTGCTAGGAAATAGAAGTCAGATATTGAAGTGAACTGCAGTTTTTGTCATTCATCTGAAGAAGACTTCATTCGTTTGTTTTGGCAATGCACCTACACTGGAAAGTTTTGGTCAGACTTTTTGGTGTTTATCCAATCTTATTTTATAAGTGACTTTTCTTTCTGTTTTAAGGATGCTTTCTTTGGATTGTTTGACTATTCAAAATAAAATACAGGAAAATATTACGCAATTAATTTATGTTTTCTGTTAGCTAAATTTCACATTCATAAACAAAAGTTTACTGCTCTAAAACTCCATTTTCTTTGTTCAAAATTGATTTAGATAATTATGTGGAAACTATCCAACATTCTACTAATTTGAAAGCTATGAAAACTGTATCTCTGTACTCATCCTTTGTGTCTTCTTAAGATGTAATCTTATTACCTTATTTGTTTGTTAACCCTGGCAAGTGTATATTCTTGATTTTCTTTCTTTGTGCATAATTGTAACTGTTAATGTTTGCACTGTTTAATTAAAAAACTGAACTAGTTTTAATTTGTGACAATGGGTGAATGTTTAAATAGCATTTTGAAAGCAGAACAACTATTCAAGCTTCTATAAGAAAGTTTTTTTTAAAACAATTATGGAAACTAAAAATAACTTTTAGCCTATATAAAATTAAATGGGTCACTTTTTCTTGCTAATAGATAAAACGTGATTAAATAAAGTATTGCTTTACAAACAAATTGACAACAAGCCACACACAGAGTTAATTCATATTTTAATACAGCTTTATTATAGATTAGGCATTTTTGATACAAGTTTGTATCCATGAGTGATAGGCCGACACTCGAGTGAACACAGCCGGTTTCCGAGGTTCACATTTCTTGCCGCCCCATGTTGTTAGTCCTACAAGGTAGTAGACCCCATTTTTGTCACACATAAGGGGTGCGCCAGAGTCCCCCTATACAAAATAAAGAATTTAATGACCACGACATGTGCATATGAATAGTGATTGTTGAATCTACTGTAAGACTGTACCAAGCAGGAGGTGGAGGCGGCTGCATCCGTACACAGGAGAGACTTCATGCTGAAAGCGTCACCCCAGCCCATCTCACAGGCTTTCTCAGAAAGAGGCTTAACTCTGGCCATGTGTAGGATATCAGGGTGCAGATCCACTAATGTGAGAAAATAAAACATAATTACTACAAGAACATGTTAAACAACAGTTAGTATGTGATTGAGGATGGAGCAAGTACAAAACAGCAATGAACAACAAACGTTTCACATGCGTTTTGTGGTGCTTCCATTTATTATTTCCATATTTTCAGAAGTAACATGAACATGAAGTCAAGATTCACCTCGTTGTTGTTCATGAAATGTGTTTCTGATGTAAATACAAAATAATATGTAATAAAATAATCCATCCCAAGTGATTCCCTGTTTTTACAACAAAAATATGAGACAAGATAAGTTAAATAAGATAAGCTAAGTTAAATAAAAATCTATATGTATACAGTTGTGAGTATGTATGTATATATTTAAAAAATGTATATATAAAATACTATTAAGTAAAAAAAACTAAACATATACATATATATATATATTATAAAACTCCTCCTCCTATTACTAATATATATATATACACACATTTATTAAATTAAAAAAATGATATCTGACCTACATAGGACAAATGGTTTGGAGAATGGATGGATGGAAAATAAAAGTAGCTTGGGTTGTGAATGCCAGTTCATGTTGGTTTTAATGCTGAACCCTGTTAACTCACAGGTAGCTTTTCTTGGTCCCCAACCAGTTGTCACACAAGACGAGGTGTCTTCATTAACCATTTCATCATCTTTATCCGTTATGCACACCGGAAATATCATCGGCCCTGGATGAAGCACATGTTAAGCTGTACAACTCTAATTGCTGATAAGGATCTCATGAAAAACAGACATAAGATCATGTGATTATATACCGATTCGAGCTGGAACGGATAAACGGATCATGGAGAGATCGGAGACCGGTGGGAAGCTGCCGTTGTAAGCCAAACTCTGCACGCTTTCCACAGCTGCAGTCTGACCCGACATGAAGTTCAGATCATGAGCTCCCAAAACCACGACATCTCCAGCCCTGAGGAACGAAATGTCAGAACATCACTGAGGAACAATAGATGATCAGATTCCTCTGGTTTACTTGGCAAGGCAGTGGCGCGGTGCCAGAACACAGCGTGGATGAACGAGGACGCCGCTACAGTAATGTGTATCATGACTCTGGAGGCTGACGTGCCATGGCCAGGAGTTAGGACAGGCCTCGCTCATGTTCTCCACCTTGAATGTGCCGTTCTCCGAGGACACCACCTGTGCCAAGCCAGCGGGCAGTTGGCAGGGATCCATCTTGGCCTGACCACACTGCGCTGAAGCCACAACATGGAAATGGACATGAATGACGACTAAAGCAATCAGAAAGGTACATGATGAGAGTCTTACCAGTTGAATCAGTTCCAGGGCTTTCAGAAACGAGTTCACCTATATGACAAGCAAAACATATAGCAGTATTAGAGCAGCCACTGATACATCACTGAAATCTGAAAGTTCATACCATGTATTGAAGACTCGATCCATTGTTTGTAGTGGTATAGTGTGGTGTAGACCCCTGGTTTTTGGGCCCGACCACATCCGACCCCCCAGCTGACCACTCCAGCAAGCTTGTACCTCTCACCTGTGAAACATGAGAGGGGACCACCAGAGTCGCCCTGGTCCAGAGGGGTCAGTGGGTCAATGACATGTAAGAGTGTTGACAATAAAGAGGAAAAGGGGGAAAAAACTATTGTATAATCATATTATTTTTATATTATAATAATTGTATTATTATTATAAAAAGTCATATATATATATGTATGTATGTGTACATGTATATATATATATATATACACATGCACACATACATATAAACAGGCACACATACATGTTACTGATTATACACAATTCTAATAATAGTAATATTAGTAATAATAATTTTTATTCTAATAATTAATAGCATATTTTGTGTACCCTAATCTAATAATATATGTACTAATATTACTTAATTTAATAATAATTTATATTAAATCCCCTCTATGATATTTTTTCAGTCACATCCAATAGTTTTAATTTGGCAGACAATTTTTATATATATTTTTATATCTAATATATAATAATAAATACTAAGAATAGTTTTTCTTAAATTTGAATAAAACAATAACTAATAATAATAAAATTACTACTAATAATAATGGTAAATATTATAATGATTAGCATTATAATAGCATTATTAATATAGTTAAATATTAATAATTTATCAAAACAATTATTCATATTAATTGGTTGTCACCACATGGCATTGATTCCGCAGACAAGCTTATTTATTTATACATATTTTTGCATTTTAATTATTCTATTTTATTAATATATCCTATACATATTTTTCTAAGAAAAATACATTACTTAAAAACTGTATTATTTGAATGATACTTTTATCCTTTGATATAGAAATCCAGATATCATCTTGATTTTTTACTTAAGAAATTAAAAACCATGTATATAGATAGAGTACCTCTTCTAGTATTTGTCAGAACTTAAAAAATAAATAAATAATAAAAATAGGCAACTGTTTACCTGACATGCATCCCTTCCTCCAGCATCCGCTCCTGCACACATCATATTCTTAAGGATTTTCCCTCTGTAATGTTGGTTACATGTTTGCGGTTCAAAAACAGTTACATTGACCTCTTGAAGACTGAAGGCACGAGGCCCATCTATAAAGAGACACATTCATCTAATCACACATACCATTACTAATGAAGCCCATTACACCGGCTATACAGAACAAGGTTAACATATTCCTGCTATTTAGGGCCTTACTCTCTCTGATGGCGCCCCAGCCGGTGACAGTACAGGTTTCCTGAGGGGGCAAATCACTGTTTAAGATGGCGACAGGCCTCACACACTCATTAAACAGCAGGGGGTTGTTCAGTTTCACCAAGGCAATATCATTCTCGTTTGTCTTTTGATTGTAGTCCTTGTGGGAGATGATTTTTTCCACCTTAACGGTCTTTGAATAAAATACACAAGAGAGTTGCACAAATTAAAATGACTTAAAAGATCCACATAAAAGGGGAGTGAGATGTAAATGCACACAGACACTCACTTGATGACAGGATTCATTCATATTCTCCAAATTGTGCATTCCAACCACAGCGTTCCACAGTGACGCCTTTTTATAACTGTTCACAAACATGAATTTTAATTGTTGTTGTTTAAAAAAAAAATATATATATATATGTGTGTGTTTTTTAATTTTCAAACATTACAAACATAACTTAAAATCAACCAAGAGAACAATACAGAAAATTGAACAAGAGAAAAGAGAAAAAATAAAATAAAAATATTATTATTATTATTATGCCTCACTACTCCAATAAATCAATCTGAGAAAGAAAGAAATGAAATGGGGAATGACATAATCGTACAATGTCGTAGATATTTATACTCCAATATGCCTCACATATTTAAACCTCATTAAACAAACCCTCTAATACGAATAGAGGATATATTTAAGCCCATATATCAAAAATGGATCCCAACTTCTATGAAATATTTGCTATAAGAATGCATTGTACAGAATCTTGATGTGTCAAAATGATCGATTTTTCTAGGCCAAATATTGTCCTATCCTAACAAACCATACATCAATGGAAAGCTTATTTATTCAACTTTCAGGTGGTATATATCAAAAAACTTACGACTGGTTTTGTGATCACATATTTGCAAAAATTATCACCCTTTGCCAGGTACATCAATTGTTTGACAGGACTGGTCTGGCGACCACTTACCGTTTGAAGCAGTGGCTGGCGGTAAGAACCCACCGCGGGTCGAGGACGGCACCCCCGCAGGCTGGTATATCAGAGTACTGCAGGGAAACCTGCCATGGCCATGAATGTGCCCATGCCTCCTGTCCACCTATGATCCTGCTCTCCTCCTCATCCGTCTCTGGGATGAACGCACGTACGCCAGCCTGGTCTGGAAACAGTGCGAGGATCAGATTTACAAGCCAGCAGACGAAGAACGCATTATTATGACCTGCCTTACCATAACATCCATTGCCAAAGATGCAGTTTGTCCCAGCTGAAGCGTTCACATTAGGATTCTCTTCAGCATCTTAAAATAAATATTACGTTATATATAGTAGGAAATCACATGAGCAAACCAAGTTATTCGCATTTTGGGAAACGTAATTTCATCATAAGTCTCACCAGGGTCAGCTTTGGTCCAATTAAGAGAGAGTATTAAAATAAATAAATACATTTTACACAAGCTCACAGATGTGTTATTAAAAATGCAAGGAGAAGCGTGATAATACAAAGACAACAACACAAAAGCAAATCCAATCCCTCAACACCTGGCGCAATTAGCGTTTAATTAACAGACTGGAGCAGTTCAGAGGTTTGCCGCTAGATGTCAGCAAAGACTCAAGCTCTGAAACGCGTAAACATACACTAGAACTACTGTGGATTGAAGTCGATAATTACTGTCATGTTTTGCACAACAAATCTTACATCATTGTAAAAATCTGTTGATATTATATTTATAACGTACTGTTGAAAATACGTGCAGAAATTGAAAGTGAGCCCAGTTATAAGCACACCACGGTTTAAAACTCGCTTTGGTCAAACTATAATGTTTTTATTACAGATTTTCATTGCTTTACAACAGAATGTCTCTCTACCAAACCCTACCATATGCTTACTGTATAATGCATGCAATTTAAAACAAGTCACTGTGACTGACCTCAACTGAAGAAGGTTCAGTTGTCTCGTTTCATATACAGTCATGGCCAAAAATATCGGCACCCTTGGTAAATATGATCAAAGGATGTGAAAATTAATCTGCATTGTTAATCCTTTTGATTTATTTTTTTAAAAAAAATCACAAAAATCTAACCTTTCATTGATAATGAGCATTTAAAATGGGGGAAATATCATTATGAAATAAATGTTTTTCTCTAATACACATTGGCCACAATTAACGGCAATTTGATTTAATACTTTTTGAAAACCTCCATCTTTAACAGCTCTACACTTTCTCCTATAATGTCTGGTGAGGTTAAAGAACACCTGACAAGAGATCAGAGACCATTCCTTCATCCAGAATCACTCCAGATCCTTTAGATTCCCAGCTCCATGACGGAGCTTCTTCTCTTTAGATTCCCAGCTCCATGACGGTGCTTCTTCTCTTCAGTTCACTTCACTCATTTTCTACAGGGTTCAGGTCAGAGGACTGGAACGGCCGTAGCAGAAGCTTGGTTTTGTGCTCAGTGACCCATTTTTGTGTTGTTTTTGAGGTTTGTGTTTGGATTATTGTACAGTTGGAAGATCCAAACATGGCCCATTATAAGATTTCTAACAGAGTCAGTCACTTATTGATTTTTTATCTGTTGGTATTTGATAGAATCCATGATGCCATGTGTCTAAACAAGATGTCCTCCAGCAGAAATACTCCAGCAAAAATACAGCAGTATATTTTATTGTATAACTTTTTATCCCTGATTGTCACCACATGAGTGTTTGCTGCTAAAAAACTTTTTTTAGTTTCATCTGACATAGAAGCCAGTCCCATTTGAAGTTCCAGTCGTGTCTGACAACTGAATATGCTGGAGTTAGTTTTTGGACGAGCTAGGATAATTTATCTTGAAACCCTCCCAAACAACATGAGGTGATGTAGGTGCTGTTTGACTATTTATTTTAAGGTTTTCTGACCCCGAGACTCAACTATTTTCTGCAATTCTCCAGCTGTGGTCCTTGGAGAGTCTTTAGCCACTCAAATACACCTGGGCTTCCATACCACCCCAGCAGTGCCACAAACTGATCACCTCCATGCCACGCCGAACCAAGTATACCAAGTATTGAGTACATATACAGTAAATGAACATACTTTCCAGAAGGCCAACAATTCACTAAAATTGTTTTTTTTATTGGTCTTATGAAGTATTCTAATTTGTTGAGATAGTGAATTGGTGGGTTTTTGTTAAATGTGAGCCAAAATCATCACAATTAAAAGAACCAAAGACTTAAACTACTTCAGTCTGTGTGCATTGAATTTATTTAATACACGAGTTTCACAATTTGAGCTGAATTACTGAAATAAATTAAATTTTCCATGACATTCTAATTAATTTTTTTGTGTATTCTCAATAAACATGGGGTTTCAGAGCACTATTAAAAGCAATAT
Organism: Ptychobarbus kaznakovi; assembly: GCA_027422405.1. Lineage (NCBI taxonomy): Eukaryota > Metazoa > Chordata > Actinopteri > Cypriniformes > Cyprinidae > Ptychobarbus > Ptychobarbus kaznakovi. Next base: position 39,969,278 of record CM049795.1, read on the forward strand.
TTATACTTGTACCATGTTTAAATATGAAAAAGATGTTTAAATATGCAAAAGCTGTTTGTCTTGTTCAAGATCATTCAGGATTCTCCCATGTACCAATGTCTGAGATTAAAAATATTGTTAGGTTAGCTGAAATCAAATGTGAATAATATTAATATTGCACATTGATTTGAAGGAGAGACATGTGTTGCTATGATTTTAAAACAGTGGGATGAATGCAGAATTGCAGAGCAATGCATTCCTGTGTAGGAGTACTTTAACACCTAGCCTCAGACAGCTACTTTGTCAAAAAATGATCGCATACATAAGTGCCCACCCAGAGCAATATCAACATCTCCAAACACAACAACACATTCACTGGTATTGGATAATATTGATTAAATAATCATACATTACTTCACATTGGTTTCTTCTATGACATGTTTAGCACGGCTGCTGCTTCTGCTCAATTCAAGAAATGTTCTTGATAACAGTTCCTATGGCAACGAAATGGAAGTGCAAAGATTACGGTGTAATCAAGAGTACCGCATGACAAATTCCATCCACCGAAAATATGACTAAAATCCACTTAATGACCTAGTTACGTCATTAGGTATGATATTCGTAATTCCAATATAAAGAGACTTCAGTATGATAGCTTATGAGGATAAAAATGATATGTAATTCACTGCACAGGTCAATATGCCTTTAGTCCAAGATACATTCCACAATATTGATGCATGTACAAGATAAAAGATCAAATTAAAGCACATGATGAACGACTCTGTCCTTATTTTCCTTCATTTAAAAATCATTATGTGAAAAAACTAAACAAAATCCAAGCAGACCACCCACAACTGATCAGCCGTGTTCATGGAACACAGTAGACAGTCATATTTGATAACTCGCAGCATTTGTCTGAAATGCTTTCTGAGGTTTTGCAATCAGCGAAGCGGAACGGCTCCGATTCAAACAAGACCAACAAACGCTCAATTTGTGCTGGTCTGAGTGCTTAGGACGACATGTGGGGGGGGGAAATGATGAGAACTTGTGAATATGTTGCTGTGAGATACTGCAGTGATGTGTTGAGGTCAATGGTATCTGCGTGGTCCAGCTCTGGATGTAGAGGCTAACAAAATTCAGTCTTTTGGATTAGTTCAATCCGAGAGGCTCTCTGTAAACTCTGGAGGGGAAGGAAGCATCTCCTGAGTCCAAACCGTGGTTTGCATGTCTTAGTTCACCCCCTCTCGTCATCCTCCTGTCTCTCGGTTGCTTGTCCTTCATCATTTGGCTGATCGTTCAGGGCATGTTTTTCCTCTAGGTCCCTTGGAGTTTTTTCTCTAGTCTGTCTAACTTGGCCAGGTTTTCCTTCAGCAGTTTGGAGCCGGGTGAGAGGACAAGAGCTCTTTGGTAGTACATTCGTGCTGCTTCATAATCTCCCTAAAAAAACATCAAATAACGCACAACAGTTCAGGTTACAATGACGTGAGGAAATGTCCAGGCCATGTTTCATCTAATCAAAAGGAATACATAAGAATTTAAATATGCATAGTGAGAGTTATGATCATACTTTACAATAAGGATTCCATTTGTTAACACAAGTTACCATAAATATACTTCTAAAGAATTCATTATTCTTAGTTAATGATAATTACAGCATTTACGATTACACTAGTAAAATCAAAAGTTGTTCATATTATTTCATGGACCTGAGCAAACAATGATAAGGAAAGTATTAGAAAAGATTGCAAATGTTTTGCTCATTGTTACTTCATGCTAATTAATGTATTGATCAACTAATAGGAAGTGTCAAAATAGAATCACCATAATTTTATTAACAATTAAGCATATTCCCTACAAATTCTCATTATTAAAAATTTTTTATTGTAATGCAGTAATAAAACTTGATTTTCTTTTGTTCATTTATAATATTTAAAAAAAGTAATGGTTTTAACAAAATGTGACTAAATTATTAATATTTTGGCATTATGTTCATGCTTTAAATTATAAATGTGTGAAATAATTTATAATTTATGCATTTAAATAAATTATAAATTTATGCTTAGTTATAATTAAAAGATAAATTATTTTATGAAATTTTGTAATTCAAGATAATGTATCTGATTTCAAAAAAATTATATATAAATCTAGAGAGTAGTGATTCAATTGGTTATTTTTTTTAATTTTGTTTTTGAGTTTTAGATATTTTTACATTGTTTATTAATTATTTAAGTTTTAGCTTTTAATTATTAGCATTATTATAATTTACTTTTTAAAATGTATTTAGTATTTAATTTGTATTACTAGGTATAATAAAATGCAATTATTATTATTATTATTCATATTATATAATTATATTAACTAATACATTATTATATTTATGTAATATATAATTATGTCTTTCTTCACATTACAGCATTAGTCATTAATTTTACAAGCTACCGAGAACACATTATCACAAAAATATTATTTATTTATGGTCCTATATAATTTTTTTTATAATGCATCATTGTGTTTTCCTTCACATTACACTAATAGGAATTTGTTTACAAGCTACTGAGAATATATAATCTAAAAAAACAATATCACAGTTATTTGTAGTCTTAACCAAAGGTTTCAATTGCTGAATGCAAACAATTTTCTCTTTATGAAAAAAAGTTTTCATCAGACCTCAAAATTCAGCCCTCATACCTTGATATGCTGAATGCCGCCCATATTCATCCAGGCTTGTGATTGGTCAGGTTTGAGCTCAACAGCAAGCTTGTAGCTCTGGAAACATTAGATCAAGACATGACATTTGATTTACATGATATGTACAACAGCAGTAAACCTCCAGCGAGATTCAACCTTTAATAACAGTTTTGGCCGGTGTAAGAAACACGATCCATTCAAGATTTAAAAAGCACTGGAGGCGCATTTAACAGTCTGGCTCTACCGCAGATGCGCTGTTGAAATACCGCAAAAAGCCTTTTTGTTCAGGGCTTTATAACTGAGCTTTGAAGGGATAGTAGAATTATGTAAACCTGAGACCAGCCTGTTCTCATCTGTCCTTTTGTGGTCTAAATAGAAGTAGAACCACAGGCCAGATATTAGTAAGAGACCTGGAATGAGTCCAGGATCGAAGAATGCAGTCTCGTATTAACCAGAAATCCTGCTAAAGAATCGTAGTCCTCAAAGTCAAAGCTTCCAGTCTGGACTGTTTATATTTGGAGATGAAAGGAGGTGGGTGATGTTCCTTTGACAGTATCAGGGCACCGGCAAGGAACAGTGTGAAGGTGAGAGAAGCAGCGAGCAGCAGAGACCACAGTTATACAACATTTAGTCTCATGACTATCAGCAAAACTGATCCATATTCCAGCTTATTCTGACGGAGATTTAAACAGGAAGGGGCCTGACTGACATGCTAAACAACCAACCAGTCTTGTGTTTATTGTAATGGATATAACCCTGAAACCAAATTGATATTCATCTTGACAAGAATGTATTTACTCTGAAACTGCATTTTCAGTCAAAGGAACAATTCCACTGTAGCCAAATATTCAATTCAAAATGTTTAAAGCAGTTAAAAAATCTAGTTAAAGATAATCAATACATAACAAATATCTAAGGTGAGAAAACCAAATAATGAAAAAAACAAAAACAAAATACATGTAGCAAATTCTTTGGTACTTAGCATTTGTCAGAGCACACAAAAATATGTAAATTAACTTGAATTCATAAAAGGAAAGCATGCTCAACATGTGATAATATAATAATCTAACAGTGTTTTCTGTATGAAATGCATTTCTCAACACTGTAAAAAACATCTCATTATTTTAATCTATTGAAAATGCAGTCCAATACTTTTTTTGCTTAAAAAAAAAATACACACATGATTGAGGATAAAATTTAACTAAAATGAGTCCAATTATTGACTAAATATTAAACTAAATATTAAACTGTGGTTTAGATATTCATTTTGATATATTACATAATACATTTTAAATATTGTATATTCCCTTATTTCAATAATAAAAATATTATTATTATATTATAATTTATTATTCATATTGATGTTTAAATCATGTTTCATTATTTTCTTCCTTCACATTACATTTATAGGTTTTTTCTTTTTACAAGCTATTGAGAATTTATTGTCATAAAAAAATATTTACGGTCCTAAGTTAAGGCTTTATTTTCTTTATGGGAATATCTATTTCTGATAAATACTATGCTTTTCATAGAAGTAAAAAAGTAAATCAATCGATTCGAAAAAAAACAAAAAATAAGCCTCAAATCTTGTGCTTCTCAGAGGACTGACAAAAACCTGTACATCTTTACTCTTGGATTTTGTATAAATCCAGACAAATCAAATTAGAGCTTTCCATTTGTGTAAAGCTCTTGCAATTTTTGTGTGCGATTATGCATCAATCGGTCTGTGAACGGTCTATAGGCAAGCTAAGATATAGTAAAGAAGAATGTGAAGAAAGGGAATATTAGAAGAGCTCGTCGCTCTCACTGACAGCTGCAGGGGAAGTTACCTGGAACGCTCGATCAAGCTCGTTCATCTCTCGGAGCTGGTTGCCCAATGAGAAGTGCAGCTCTGCCCTCACCGCAGAGTCTGACGGCTCCTGCTGCAGTGCTGCCTTCAACGCATCCAACGCCTGAAACACACGCCACACACGCACGCACGCACGCACACACCACACACACACACACACGCACACACACACACACACGCACGCACACACGCACACACACACACACACACGCACACACACACGCACACACACACACACACACACACACACACGCACGCACGCACACACACACGCACGCACGCACACACGCACGCACACACGCACGCACGCACACACACACACACACACACACACAACACACACACGCACACACACACACACACACACACACACACACGCACGCACACACACACACACACAAATCTGAATTATTTTTCCTTTTCTTCATCTCTCAGGAGGCATAGAGATTTCTCTTTGAGGCAGAGAACCGCTAAACTGAGTAATAAAGTAATGAGTAAAGGCATGAGTAATAAAAAGAAATACATGCAATTTATTCTAGTCTAAGATGCCTCATTGAGATTCAATAAAATGTTCTTTGAACTGCCGAATGCAGTGGTGAAATTGGACCCGGGCAAAATTAAGATCCGGGATGACGAACTGATTCACAGCACCAAATGAGATGAAAAAACCCTTGTGTTTGTGTTTTCCGTTTTAGTACGGGGGTAATAAAAGAGAGCGCGCATGAATTGAAGCACACAAAGACATGTACACGCACCTCAGTGTGGTTGCCTTGTTTGCTGTAGATGGCAGACAACAAGCGGTAACATTCAATGCAGTTGCTGGTCTTTGAAATGATGCCCAGGGTCATTTTCTCTGCCTCTGCAGAGCGACCTGCCATGGCTAAAACCTGCGCCTGTGGAGACAATGAGATGGGAAGAGACCAAAACGAGTTAAAAAAAGAGGGAATGAAAGAGCAAGCAGAAAGGAATCTAAGAGGTCCCGGCCTCTGTTTCTTAAGGCGGTGATGTGAATCACAGTGAAGGGTCTGTGGAGACTCAATTAAGCTGACGTTCTGTGCTTTGAAACACTCCAAGCACACCGTTTTCAAAGACCAATGCCAATGTTGACAATTAAAGGGATAGTTCACCCAAAACTGAAAAATTGCTATTAATTTACTCACCCAGGCCATCCAAAATTTAGTTTTTTTTTTGTCAGTAGAACAGTAAAGAAGATTTTGGGCTGAAACCGTGGTCCTTGGCGACTCATAAAATGAAAGTCAGAGGTTGCACTTTTTGTTTTAATTATTACATTTTATTGCATTTTAAATATAAACAAAATAACAATTGGAACAAACAGTTAAGGAAGAAGGAATAACAGTCATATTGCTAATAATTTGACAGTCGGACAGGCAAGAAAAAAAAGTTACATTATATAATCATCTTTCCTTAACATAATCCAATAAATTGGAAGAAAAATATTGGCAGGCATCAATAGTCCCAGTTTTGGCCTTATTATGAATCCAATATATTTTGCACACATGTGCGGTGTAAACCAGTTCTGCATTATTGTCTTCTTCGCAGCCGTAAAACCAGAGAACAACATTCTCTTCTGTATTAAACTTGCACAGAAGTCAGAGAGCGGCTGCCCATGTTTGAGAATAATAAAAAGCATATCAAGGAACACAAAATTAATACCTGTGGCTCCTGACGATGCATTGAAGTCTTATGAAGCAAAACGATCGGTCTGTGCAAGAAACTGAACATTATTTACTACATTATTACATGTAATCTAAAGCATATAAGTTCAGTTCACCTTTTTACATTAAAAATTCAAAACCATTTGCCTGAGGCTTTGGGTTAATGATGTTATAAAGAACGTTCAGCTTCTTGCACAGACTGATTGTTGCGCTTCATGAGACCTCAATATATTGCCAAGAGACTTGGGTATTAATTTTCTGTTCCTTGATATGATTTTTTAATTCTCAAAAACGGGAACCTGCTGACTTGCATTTTCCGAATCACCAAGGACCACAGTCTCAGCTAAAAATCTGTTCTACTCAAGGAAAAAAATCACCTACATCTCGGATGGCCTGAGGGTCAGTAAAATTAACAGCAAGTTTCATTTTTGAGTGAATTATCCCTTTAAAACAATATCAAACCTAAACACAACTGGTAAAAAAAAACTGGTAAAAAAAAACACGGGAAAGGAAATGGTGGGGTATTTTTTTAGGCTAAAAAGTGACAAATCTCACCAGGGCGAGCCAGATATCAGTGCTGTCGGGCTGAAGCATGGCCGCCTCTCTGTAAACCTCCAGTGCCTCCTCGTATCTACCGGTGTTGTAGTATAAAGCCCCAAGAGGGGTCAGGATATCCACTTTACCGAACCACTTGCAGGGCCCTGCGAGACACACACCCACCTGTGATTTAGCTGGATACACCGTTTAGACTAATCAGTTTCATTTGCTCTCATCTTACCTTTTGTACCATAGCTCTGCCTCTTTATTGTCATTGGACGAGCGAAGAAGACGTCCCAGGTTCACCATGGCAACATAGTGAGATGGTTTCAGACGCACCGCTTCCTGGTAATGAAAGGCTGCACGATCCCCGTGACCTGAAACGGAGACAGCCAGGTAATATGTAGGCTGTATAATATGTGGTTGATATGAAGCATGTAACATAACCTATGATAACGGAATCCGCAGATGGAATCGTGGAATCCAGTCATAAAAACAGAATTTACTGTATAACGCGGAATGTCACGGAATTTGCCAAATTGTGGGATGGATAAATCAAGAGTAGGTCAGTACGCTTAAATCAAAAGGCGATATGGACTAATGTCTGTGAATATTAAGCAGCAAAATACTATTTAAATATGAATCCTGCATGTTCTGCGTGTCTCTGTGTGAATGAATGGTGCAGACGCACGGTTTCATTTACTACACACATACTGAAGTGTGCGAGGCTTGCTGTGTTTTCAGTATCTGCCGCCTAAACAATACGAGTACATGAACACATGAACATATATCTGTGGAATTGCTCTGAGAGTCACTTCATTAGCATTTTTATCGTCATATCATATACAAACAGAAACCTAAAGATCTTCACAGCAACCCGTCAAAATAGCACCATGGCAGAGTTGATCTAGTTTACAGAGTTCTAGAAGTTTCTCACCCGTATCCACCAGGAACACGCCGTAGTTGTTATGGAGGTCAGAACTGTCGGGGCAGTTCTCAATAGCCTTGGTATAAATTTCATTTGCTTCTTTTGAATGTCCCTACACAAAAATAAGTATATATGTATATAAAATGGGGCCTTTATTAGGTATTGCAAAAAAAAAAAACAGACCAAAAAGATCACTTTGTATGTGTATCATTTACTAGAACAGGCACAAATGACAGAGCAAGACCTGGTCAGCATATAGAGAGGCCAGGCTTGAGTACGCGTCAGCAAAATGGGGACCGAAACGAATCGATTCCTTCAACATCCTCTCCGCCTCTTCCTCCTTCCCCTGAGACCTGCAAAACAATATCACCATCATCCTCTTCCTCATACACACACACACAGTGGCTGTGTCCGAAACTGAAGGCAGCAGCACAAACAACATGACATTACTTCTGTGAACCACAACATCAAACGCTATTTTTATCCTTTCCACCATTTGGATGTACTTGGGTGCGTTCCAACCTTGGCATACGGCACACAAAAGCAGCATTTTCAGATTTCAGACACAAGTAGTATTGCAACAGCGTATATGTATTTACTTCAGAAGGTTGCCCAGGTTGAAGAGAGCTCTGTTGTGTTGAGGGTTAATATCCAGCGCTCTCCTGTAATACACTTCAGCCTCCTCTGTCTGCTGAGTCAGGGTGCCCAGATTATTCAGAGCACTGGCATGTCGAGGGTACAGTCTATACAAAAACACAGAGGCAATTTACAGCTTTACATAATCAAATGAAAGCACTGATTCTTAATCAAAATGTGAAGGAAACTAGGGTATTAAGGCATATTTTGGCAACTGGAAATGCTTCCATCAGCAGACAAAACCATTCAGTGTCAAATTGTTCTCATGCCCACATACACACACACTTACCTGAGGGCTGTTTTATAATGGCACATGGCTTCTTGGTTTCGTCCCCTGTCCTTCAGGAAGTTGGCATAGTTGTAATGAACTTTAGCATTGTGAGGTAAAGTCTGAATGCCAGACCTGACGGAGGAGGAAGAAAACAGATCAGGACCCAGACGGCACAGAGAAAGAAAAGCATGTCAGTTTGAAAGGAAATAAATCCTAAGAATGCAACACTTCATTCAAAATTACATCAAAATGTAAAAAATAATCAGGGTTATCATAGTTACTAAAGCTAAAACTACATAAAAACTTTTTTGTTTGCAACATTTCTTATTTTCATTAGTTTAACTTGATATACTAATTAAAACTAAAAGTGAAATTACACAGACATAAAAAAATAATACAAATGACAAAACCCAACAAAATGACAAAAACCTTACTAAAATTTAAATTAAGACAAATAATATAAAAAAAATAAATGGAAATACAAGCAAAAAATGTAATAAGTTACATATTTTCATTACAAACTAATAAAAATGACTATAATGTTAACTAAACCTGGTTTCTTCTGGATCTTACAGCAGGAAGTGAACATGAACATTCACACTCGCACACACCTGAACAGGGCTTCTCTGGAGAGCCAGATCTCATTCTGTTGGACAGTCTTCCAGGAGAAGAGGAGGAGGACTACCAGCATGGACACCGTTAGTGCGGCTGCCCCCCACCGACTGACCACTGAATACAGTCTGTTCAGCCCGTGCACCACCAGAACACAGTAACCCATACTGGACAGACACAAAGAGAGTGTTGTTATGGAAAAATCCTTTGTACTGTGAGCAACACTGCATAGATGGACGGAACAGGTTTTGGAGCAGACCTTTGTTTATATTCCACAGGTAATGTACTGTAGAGGGAATTGTGGGTGGAAAATGGCATATTTTAAACTATGATACTAATGCATTTCAGCATTTAATGTTCTCTCATGTTTTTAATGTTATTTCAGACAGCTAAAGAACCATTTCCTAGGAGGAGACATCTAACTCGTGAAAATAGCAATAATATACCCTTTAAAATATTATGTCTATGCAAGACTATTATAAGACTAATATTCAAAATGACAACGACTTACATAAAAAATCATTCAACTTATGAAAGTATCTAAAATATCACTTGTGTGTGTAGCATAAATGCTGAATGACAAAACAATGACAAGTAAAACTAAAAGGTTAAGTTAGGAGTGATTTTTCACCACAAAAAAAAACACCGGAAATAATTTCTTGAATTATAATGTATTAGCAAGTAAATATTCAATATTACTGAAGACATTTAAAAGTTTAAGAATCAGATTATACAAAAAATAAATACTAAATATATTACAGGATAAAAAAATATTGTATAAATAGCAGAAATTATTATTGTATAAATTATGATTTTTGTTTAGTTTTATTATTTTATGCAGTGTGGATTGGCAATTATTATCAAACACTAAATATTGTGTGAATTATTGTAACCCTGGTATGATCCACCAGGAAAACATCAAGGCAAAAGCATTTAAAATAGCAAACACAAACACAAAATCAGACACATCTGTGAATTATATTTGTTGACTTGAGTGCATATTTGAAGGTAATTATGAGAAAAATCTTTAGCCACAGGAACGGGGTCGATTCCACACCCTACACTGTTTATTTTCAGACACTGGTGTCACTGTTCACACGGTCAAAAACAGCTCAAGTCAAACACAATTACATGAATCCTCCAGACAGAGAATATTACTCACTAGTGTTGAAAAAGAACACATAGTTATATCAAATAGCATATTCTGGGAATATCAGTTTCATTTTTTTTGTTGTTACTTATTCAGAGTTGCTGGGGCTTAACTTGGATTCAATATCCTTCCAGTCTCATTTTCTTTCTTTGTCTCTCTGCTTTGCTTCACAGAAAGTGACACCTCCCTTTCCTCATCAACACCCACTCCTCAAAAACTGAACATATGAGGACTCCTGCAGCTTCTCTCTCTCACACACACACACACACACACACACACACACACACACACACACACACACACACACACACACACACACACACACACACACACACACACACACACACACACACACACACACACACACACACACACACACACACACACACACACACACACACACACACACACACACACACACACACACACACACACACACACACACACACACACACACACACACACACACACACACACACACACACACACACACACACACACACACACTTCTGAAACATGTGGTACATTCACAGCTCAAATTAATTTGTCTAGTAATTATGTTGTGAAGAAAACGTAAGTGCTTGCTTTTGCAAATCTTGCATCCACAATGCTTAAGCGTTATTTTTGATTGCTAAAATATGCAGTATTGCAATGCTTTATGATATTTTGATCTCTAGATATGGTTCAGATTCTTCCTTCTATATAAGTCTAAAATACTGTTTTGCATATTTTACCATAATAGTCTCAAAGTAAGCATAAAATGAAAATTCAGGACAAATACAGGACACATTTTAATACTTGGCTGGGTAAACCAATTAAAATAAGTTTAATACTTAATACTTAGAGTATTTATTTTGCAAGAAGAAAAAGATTTTATAAAGAAATTATTATTATTATTTTTTGCAATGTAACAATTTCCAAAGCCATGTTCCCTCCCAGTTCTCATTACATCACTTGCTCACCAAATGATCCTCTGCAGTGAATGGGTGCCGTCAGAATAATAGTCCAAACAGCTGATAAAAACATCACAATAATCCACAAGTAATCCACACGACTCCAGTCCATCAATTAATGTCTTGTGAAGTGAAAAGATGCTTGTTTGTTATTCAAAAAATTATCAATAAGATGTTTTTAACTTCAAACAGTTGCCTCTGGCTAAAATATGACTCCTCTATCCATAATATTGCTTTCTCCAGTGAAAAATAGTCTTGTCTGAATCAGGAGAGAAATATGCACGGATATACTGTAAAGCACTTTTTATAAGTGAAAACAGTCCAAAACAGTTCTCAACAAATGTGTTGGTGGATTTTAATATGAGAGGACAACAGGAGATCAACTTCATACTGGAGGAAGCCTTATCATGGAGTACAAACTTATATTTTGGCCAGAAGCAACAGTTTAAAGTTCAAATGTTTTGATGATAGATTTGTTTCTTACAAATATTCAGCTTTTCGCTTTACAAGATGTTAATTGATGCACTGGAGTTGTGTGGATTACTTGTGTGTTTTTATCAGCTGTTTGGACTCATTCTGACGGCACCCATTCACTGCAGAGGAGCCATTTGGTGAGTAAAGGATGAAATGCAAAATTTCTTCATGTGTTCTAAAAAAAAAAAAAAACACTCAGGGGGAGTAGATTTTCAGCTAACAATCATTTTTGGGTGATCTATTCCATTTTTTCTCTTAAAGTCACAAATGACAAAAATACTTAATGATTCAAAATTCTTTATGCAAAAAACAGTTCAATTTGAGGTAAATTATGCCATTTTTATGAGACCAAGTATGAGCAAAATTAACTGTGATGTTCACCTTATATTTTTTCTGCACTGACAAAACTAAAGTAAATCAGAGCCTGAGAGCAACTCACACTCCTCTCATAGCTTTTCACTGATGTGTGCGTGGCTGCATGCGTGTATAAATGGTTTGGCCTCAAAAGCCGCAGTGCCGCCCTCACACGTCTGACTACGATTGCTGTTAGCACTAACAAAGACAGTACTACTAATATTTACCCAGCATGCATAGAAAAGTACCGCCTAAACACCAAGATAAGTGCCCATCTGATCCTAACACAGGCCATTAAATTCACTGAGCACAAACCGCTCATTACTCATAACTAAGTGTACTCAGGGATGTAATGCTGTGTGTACTTGTATTTATGTGTGTGTATGTGGGCGTTTGTCAGGTCACCGCTACTCCGAGCTAATAAGATCATTTTTGAACAACCTCTATTAAATGCCTCAGCTCATTGTTCAAATTTCTGTTTAATCTCGACAGTTTAGATAAATACAAACACACACACATTTATAAGAGATCAGTGGTGCATTATGGGAAGCAGGGCTCAAGACAGATTATGTACTGTTATCAGTGGTGTGTCACCCCCACGGCGAGATGAAGGAGAACGAGGGAGAGAAAAATGGAAGTTAAATTTGTAATGCTTTAGAAAAAAAGTCATATGAAGAGCAAATAATGTTTTTAAAGGACATTTTCTCAGGCCGTCGCAATATAATTTTACAGGCACATCTGCACACACACACACATACACGCACACAAACCTGGGCATGTAGAGAACTCTTTCCGCCACCACAAATCCCACACGGAAGAACAGATTACTGGCTGGGATGAAGGGAAAGACCAGGAACAGCACGCCCACCAACACCTCCTTTCCTTTCATCTTCTACACAAAGAGAGAGACGAAGCAAAAGTGAGACAGATTGAGAGAAACCAGAGGCTGTTTGCTGTTAGAGAAACCAAAAGTTTTCTACATTTCCTGCAGTCAGTGGAGCTTATATGTAAAATCTGCAGCCATACTGTTATTTTGTTGCTAGAGCATTGTTGTGATACTCTGAGAATGTTTTTTACGGTGGCCAAGAAAGCTGAATCTGGTACAACTAAACAAAATGTACAAATAGAAAGAAACGGCAAATTAAGAAAACCTCTTCATCAGTTCAAGGGAAACCAAAAAATATATTAAAAAAATTTCGAGCTCCTTTCAGGTCATTGACAACACCATTGACGAGTAGACATCGAACAATAAGCATATCCCAGCCAGATTCGTAACTTGTTGGGGTCCCCGTGAAACATTCCCATTGTGGCCTGTGCTATTTGCAGCATGTTTATGTATTTGGTTGTTGTGAGGATTTGCAGTGCATTTTGCATTGTGAGTATCTGCAGCATATTTCTGTATGTAGTTTCTGTTGTGAGTTGTTCACATTCAATTCAAGTTTATTTGTATAGCGCTTTTCACGATGCAAATCGTTGCAAAGCAGCTTTACAGAAAATTTATTTTCTACATTATATTTAGTAATAGCTTATAGGTTGTTGAGTATTTGCAGCGCGTTTCTGTATTTGGTTGTTGTGAGTATTTGCAGCACATGCTCTCACATGCTTGTTGAAGATAATTTGTTGGTGTTTTTTGTATTTGCATGTGTTTTCTATGGTATTCTGATGGTATTTAACTGTGTTGCTGTGAGGTTGTTATTATGAGGTTGCAATGTTTTTCTGAGCAGTTAACGGGGTTGCTATGGTATTCTGTGTGAAATGTATACACACACACACACACACACACACACACACACACACACACACACACACACACACACACACACACACACACACACACACACACACACACACACACACACACACACACACACACACACACACACACACACACACACACACACACACACACACACACACACACACACACACACACACACACACACACACACACACACACACACACACACACACACACACACACACACACACACACACACACACACACACACACACACACACACACACACACACACGACTGGCACGTTGTTTACTGTCTAGGCAATATTTCCACTACTAAGATGGTCTTTTCTACACTGCTATTGAGCTCCCATTTCTTTATTACAGTTATTTGAGTGCATCCTTGAAATATGAACTAGAGTTGTTTCTATTGATATATAAGTTCATTAAATATGACAGCAGAGGAATAAAGGGTCGATACAGAGATATGAAATGTAAGGTAGAACAAGAGAGGCTGGGGGGGGGGGTGAAATCATAACTGTATCACGCTCGGTTTACTTTCAATAGGCCGATATGCTGATAATAAACAATACAACCGAAGCCACTGTCTGGAGGTTCACTATCATATCCACATACAGGATATGAATGTTTTAATATTGATTTCTGTCTTCTAGTCCATCAGAAACATTAATTAACTTCAGATTCAGCAACAAATGAGCAGACATGCAATGATTGTCAAGAAATAAACAAAAGCTTGTATAAAAATGTGCTGATAACATTCACGGCCAGAAATCATTACCATTGACTCGCTCTCGGGCCTGCGTGTGTGTGTTTGTGTTTTGCATGAGATAATTAGCCTAGTAAGCATTCCTGAGGAGACGGATTGGAAAGTCATTAGGAGGAATCGTTGGCACACAGCTCCGCGCGGCTGATCGAGGGAGGCCTGCTAAGAGACACACATGATAAAGCCGTGGCCAAGCGTGGTCATGTGGGAATATTTCAGCGACAGGGGAAGCTATACATTTTAAGTTCAAGTTTCTGGTGTCAAATAGGTTGTTGTTTAGGTTCAAAAGTGTAAAATAACACCGACTACTGGTTTATATCACCTCAAATGACCTCAACCAGATTGGCAAGTCACATAACTAGGCATGAACTATATTCAGTTTTCATTTAAGTTTTAGTCATTTTTATTTGTTTGGTTCATTATTCTATTAGTTTTATATTTAACTTTAGTCTTTTTTGTATTTCAACCTTATTTACTTCAGTTACAACATTTTCTTTCATAGTTTAACAATTTTTAAAGTGTTAATTTAGTTAAATTTGGATAATTTGATAGCTTTATAACATTATAAATTAATATCTGTTAAAGAGAGAGAGAGAGAGAGAGAGAGAGAGAGAGAGAGAGAGAGAGAGAGAGAGAGAGAGAGAGAGAGAGAGAGAGAGAGAGAGAGAGAGAGAGAGAGAGAGAGAGAGAGAGAGAGAGAGAGAGAGAGAGAGAGAGAGAGAGAGAGAGCAAATTATTCAATATTAAATATATTTATCTGTCGGTCTATGTATTTGTACAATTAGGTTCAGAAAATCCATTTGATTTCTGTTTGTCCATCAATACAAACAGATATTGAAAGCAATGCAAACACGGACAGAGAGAGACACAAAACCAGACAACGCTCATATACACAGAGCCTAAAGGCTTATGTTTTTCTGGGAAATATTAGAGGGCTAAAGCTGGGTCATGAGAATGATGATAGCTTTAGGCATTATCCTTTTCTTCAGTTGCCATCTGTTTTCAAGGCAGCACAAACAAAGGTCATCCGCAGTCTGTCCCAAAATGTCACTGGGCCAAGCCCCATTCAGTGGCCCTCTATAGACGAACACCTCTCTCTCAGCTCTGCGCCTTCTTTTATTCCTTTCACCTTGGCTTCTTTCAGTCCTTCAGTTCCCTTCGGTCATAATTCCCCTCCTTGAGGTAAGAAGGATAGTTTCGTGATAATACAAGACGCTGCCACTGCAATATTGCTATAAATAGTCCTTAATAAAAATAAAAAACAAGGTCCAAAAATGAGGTTGAAAAGTCTGAGGACACTAATGAAAATTCTTCTATATTTGTATTTTTGTAATTTAATGCACATTTTAATTTAATATTACAATGTGAGTTAAAATTCATATATTTTGTTCATGTCACTAGCATGGTTTGAGAATGATTTAAAGAGCTTCAACGAAAGCAAGAACATCTGACTACCGATTTGCTTGATAAATCTGATTACTGACTAGTGTTATTATAGTATTACTAATATACTATTTAGCTCATTAGCTTACATTTTTTTCATTAGCTCAAATAATTTTAGTTTACAATAACAATAATCAAAATGTTCTAAAGCTGCCAGTTTCTTTCCAGGTTTAAATGGACCCCTAGTGTATACAGAACACGTTTGGACTGGAGGATCATTCATAGAATATTACATCTAATATTGTTGTCTCCATAAACTGAATGAGAAACTATATTTTCAACTCAATCAGTAAAATGAGCAGGCAGTTTACTGACATTGGTCTGTCAGCTTGTCTCAGACACACACTATGAATTATTCAGTCAGGATGAGATATGAGATCTGCTGATCAGGGACTGGAATATTCCCTCTCTTTCCATTCATTTCCCCTCGGTCTTAGTTTCTTTGCATGGAGTCAGACCAGCCATCGTAAAAATGATTTTCTTTCCACAAACTCAAGGACAGGAGAGGAGAAATGTGAACGTTTGTAAAAGATCCCTCAAGGACAGAGCCAACACATCGGCAAACAACTAAAAGAGCATTCTGGGGCACGACAAACACAGACTTGACATTCTATCGCGGTTTCTCAAATATTTCATAAAACGAGCATGTGAATGTTTTATCGGTGGCTGAAGCTCTCAAGGCCTCAAAACCTTGAACGCTTTGCTATTTTCTTAAATGTTTTTTCTTTTTGGGTCCTTCGCTGAATAGAAAAAAAAAAAACAGAACAAAAGATTCAAACCTGCATGTACTCTATCACGAACACACCACCCATTATGCCAACTTACGACCATTTACAACACATAAATTTAAAATATTGGTGTATTTGAGACTAATGAACAAATAAACATGCATTATTTAGGCATATTAAAACGTTTTAAATTGCTTATTGAAGGTCTTTGACTGCAACGGCAAAGTTTTAAAATGCCTGAAGATGCTCTTTGACTGAAATGGTGTGCGGGACTATTTTTTCCAGTGCTTTTGATGCTAAAATCAGATTCATATGCCATATGAAAATGATATATGAATATAAGAATTTCTCCATCAGCATATGTGCCTCACAAAAACTGCAAGATAGAGGTGAGCAGAAATAATTGCCTGAAGTACTGATAAAAAAAAACAAAGCATCTCAATTCATGCACAATGTGTGCATTAGCTCACGGCAAACATCTGCTTCACATGAGCGTTCGCACTCATTCAAACAATCGCTGCTATTTTCCACGGGTTGCCATGGAGATGAGTCGTGAAGAATTGCATTGGGAGTGAAGAACGATACAGAACAGCGGGGTGTGAGACAGCACGAGCGAAGGCTTTTATGTCTATCAAAACGAGAAAGCTACATTTGGGTGGGTGTTTTTCATAAATGATGACAGAACGAGTCTGCGGAGACGCGGTTCCTGCGGTTGTCTTGACATGTGGAAATGCGTGTGTGTGCGTTCACCTGTAAGCATGTAACACAGTTCAGGCTCAGCGCCAGCATGACGAGAGCCAAAGCCAGGGAAGCAACATTCCGTCCATCCCACAGAGACTCCACTAAAGGAATGCTGCCCACCTGTCAATCACAACTCAAGCAATCATCAAACATTCCATCAAATGTAGCGATTACTGTGTGTTTATGGTGACGCTATTTACCTGCCAGTCGTAGCAAGCACTATGGGAGCCAGTAAGAGCCAGGCATTGAAGGCAAGCAGATAACAGTATGTAAGAAACCTAGAAAGACAGGACATAAAGCCATGTTAAACAATTGAATACATGTAAAGCTAAATTTAATAAATAAATAAATATAAAGTTTAACCCCTGTGATGTGCTGAAAATCCTTCACCCAATCTTGGATTCAATTCAATTGGTTTTGTATTTCTTTCAGGAACTGATTATTCATAGCGCTCATTGATCTGAGCTCATGCATCTCAGTTTTTGAGTGAATATTGCCAAAATTATCCATGTATAATAATGCTTTTCACTCAAAAACTGAGGTGCGTAAGCTCAGATCAATGAAACCTACGATCAATCAGTTTCAAAAAGAAATACAAAATTGTATTGATTGAAAGAAAACAAGTTGATGGAAAGAACGAACAAATATTTGGTAATAATATAGCAAAACAAGAAATTTATGAGCAATTTTTGATCACACTTTATTTTAAAGTCCAATTCTTGCTTTTAACAAACCATTACCTACAACTTTAGCCTCAGTAAACTCCTAATTTGCTGCTTATTTACAGTTATTAGATAGTTATTGAGTTTAGGTATTGGGTAGGATTAGGGATGTAGAATATGGTCATGCAGAATATGTGCTTTATAAGTACTAATAAAAACAGCCAATATTTTAATAATTGCTCCCTATACTAAAGTGCTTCCCAATTTTGTGTAGGCTGGTCACCCGGTGTGAGCAAAGTCATTAGGTTTTAGTCCAATGTGATGACATTAATTATAATGTTCAGGATAAAGAAAATCCTCTCCTGGTCAAAACAACCAGAACACAACATGAGGGTTAAAAGTTATAAAATGTTCTTTACAATGAATGTGAAGGCTGAAGTCGCCATCATAAAGCTAAAATGTTCTGGGCTGTTTCCCACAAAAGCATCGTAAGCTTAAGTACATCGTAAACTCCACTGAAACCAATGGAGCTACGATCAACTTGGGCTTACGATGCTTTTGGAAAACACAGCCATGTGTGATTGCCAGGGTGTTGCTATCGTGTTTTGGATAGCTTCTTCCTGACTTGTGTCAAATCTAATCCCAAACATATCATAACATTGGTATTTTAATAAACTGTTAAGAATTGTTATGCATCCACATGAAATATTAACTGTCCTTTGACAATTATAGAAGACCAAGTCATCCACACATAAAAATACTTTAGCAATATGAGTAAAACAACAGTTCTCCCTCAGTTATTTGTGGATTGGAGGAAATGTCAAGGTTTTCCTGCTTTTGTGTTTCAATTAACGTCAGATCTTATACTGGTTTTAAATTGCGTTGTAGTGCATACAGTCTTCAGTGGATGAGAGCATATTTCTCTGTTAACTGTTTTAAGATGAAGATGTGTGAGGGATGACAGTCAGACTGACCTGGTGAGCAGATATGGAGAGAAGGATGCTGGATTGTCTTGCTCAGAGAACAGCGGCATGGATCCACCCATCAACCATAAGCGGAAAGACATGATGACTGTAACCTACAGAAAAAGACTTGAACAAATGAGCACTTGAGGTCATGGGGTTTGCACAAATGTGATAGAAACGCCAGTGCTGATTTAAATGAAATACATTTTTGATATATATATATATATATATAAAAATTATAAGATCTAAATATGTTAAAATATTTGAACATTAAATAATTACAATTTGAACATTAAATAGGTGTTTCATATTATGAAAGTTTAACACTATTTATTTGCAGTTATCAGCAAAAAAAAAAAATTCAGCAGTTCAGCTGACAAAAAAGTTTGAGAACCCCTGTTAATGTAACTTGATTGCTAATGCTATTAGATGGAGGAACACAACGCCTGTTTAAAGAGCACTTTTAAATTGGACAAAAATGTGGATATGCCCCTGAAAGCAAATGAGTCATCAATTTTTGGGGAGGTTAATTTTCCAAGAGGATAAAGACGGTGAATTTTCATACATCCGTTTCTGTGAGGATATGTGCATTCCTACTAAGACTCGTTTAACCTACAACAACGACAAACCGTGGTTCACTGCAAAACTCAGACAGCTCCTTCAGGCCAAAGAAGATGCTTACAGGAAGGGGGATAAAGTCTTGTATAAACAGGCCAAATACACACTGGAAAAGGATCCAATTCTCTTCCAGTGACTCGGCATCAGTGTGGAAAGGTCTGAAAGAGATAACCAACTACAAGACACAATCCCCCAGCACTGTGGAGAATCAACAACTGGCAGGCGATCTGAATGAGTTCTACTGCAGGTTTGAAAAAACACCCCACACCGCCCTGAACACCTCTCTACACAACCATTAACCTCTCCCCCACACCTGCAATTCAGATCAGCGAAGACGAGGTGCAACAGGTCTTCCGGGAGCAGAAAAGGAAAAAAGCACCAGGCTCAGACTGTGTTACACCAGTCTGTCTGAAATCCTGTGCTGACCAGCTGCCCCCCATCTTCACTGTCATTGTCATTGAAAAGAAGCATTGCGACATTTGGCAGTAAAAATGTAGCTACTTACATGTAGCGAGATGACACAAGCTCGTTTGACGAACGGGCTGGAAATTCTGATGAGCTCCTTCAACCTGGAACGTGACAGGTGCCTGGAACGAAAGCATAACCAGATGTGACAGTCGTTTAACGACTCCATAACTCAATCAGCTGATGAACTCATTTTCATTCATTACTGACTTAATCAAACCATCAGCGAATTACTTCACAAGTATATTAATCTGTTTACTGCTGCTTTCAATTAATTACCTCTCCATCTTGAAGACAGAGCTGGAAGAAAACCAGTGAAAAGACACACACAAACATTCTCACAGTCCTTATTAACAGACTTTAAAATGCCACTCTAAACTGGAACGGCATCATCCTTATTTGAGAGTGCTGGGATGTACAGTGAATTTTAATTGAGCGTGACATGACACCATGACAGCTGCGACTGGAAATGTGAATGAGATGAATAAAAGAAAAGAAGAGACGAGAGAAGTAGGTGGGGGAGGAGCGGAGATGAGGCTGTACATCGCACTTTTGCTGATTGATTCAGTAAAGAGCTGCAGAGAGCTGGGCTTAATGATGTGTGTGTGTGTGTGTGTGTGTGTGTGTGTGTGTGTGTGTGTGTGTGTGTGTGTGTGCGCGTGCGCATCAGTGCTTTTCAGAGCGTATTGTACTCCAGGGATCAGTAACTCAAAGACAGCACTGTATTTAAAAAATGCAAGCCTCCCGCCTCTATCCTCACCCTTTATTGCTATTTCCATTTTCTGGCATTTTTGTCTGGTTGCAAGAAAATGAGAAGATATAGAAAACAGGGAGGGGTTTTATACTTAACAATTATTGTTTAATGAATTTAAAGTCATTAATTCACATTCCGGTTCTTATTGTGATTGATTCATCAGTGCATGTTATTCAAAAATACAAATAGTCTTAATAGTTTCTCCGCCTCTGAAACAACTTTTCTTTTCTGATGACATCTTCAAGGCCACCACGTTTCAGCCAATGGGTGCTGGTCGTGCTTCAGAAGGGGAGGAGTCCTACACAAAATGCAAACTGGCACAGCAATCTGATTAAATCCTGTGGATGAAATGAAGTAGCCTGACTACATCAGACTTCGTACTTCCGCTCAATTTCAGTTTGCTTCTGTACTCAGTACTTCTGTCTACGAAGCAAAGCGAAGTAGCAGAGTTTGGTATTACCAGGCTAGAAATGAAGTCCTGCCTGACATTTTTTCCTCATTAAATATGCTCTTTCACTTGGAAACATGGCATCTTATGGGAATAAAATGAGTTACGAATGCAGTTTCATTTTAAATGTCTCCAATTTGTAATTTTTTTGCAACCAAGCATAATTAGACCCCCAGCTATGAATATACAAATAAGGTGTCAACATCTGCTTTACCATTAAATGAATTATAGCAACTAGAAATAAGACAATTAAGGCATGTCTGGACCAAACAGTACAAACGCAGAGTCAGACAAACAATCATGTTAATAAAATTAGGAGCATTTATTTAGTTAATGTCAGGTGTTTGAGAGGTATTAATAATTGATACTCTTATGAATATTGCACTAGTGTAGAGATACAGGAGAGAAAACAAGTGTTGGCTTATGCATTTAATAATAACAAAGCCCACAGGAGACACTCTACCCCCTTTACTGCAAACACACACACACACACACACACACACACACACACACACACACACACACACACACACACACACACACACGTCACACGTACACGAGAGACAGCATGTCTGCAGGCATTACGACGACTATCAGTCACAATCACACACTCACACACTCCACACTGTGTGTGTGTGAGAGAGTTTGTGTCTCATGTCCTCCCCAGGGTCACGGGTAGCAGCAAAGGTTTATGGGCACTTTTGAAAATCAAATAAAGCTGCAGAGCCCTCATTCCCCAGAGGGAGATGTAGACAGAGAGAGGGATCTTTCTTTAAGTCTGCAGTGTTATCATTCCTGCCTGCAAACCACAGCCCATGCCACATGTTTTATATAAGTGTCACGGATGTTCTTTTCTGCTGCGCCTGTTAACTTCCTGTTACTGTGATGCCTGATTAGCTCATAAATATTCCTTTAAGTCTAATAATCCACCTAATAAATATACATGGTACTTTCATTGTATGGGGTACAAACTGAAAAATGCCAATTTTATTATTTTTCCTACTTTTTAAAAGTATTTTAGTACTTTTTCAACAGATGGTTAGTAAAAGGAGGTGTTCAATCATTAGAAAAATCAATCTGAGGAGGTCAAACTAAATAAATACATAAGTTTGCAATGCTGTTACTAAAATCTGGAACACGTTTAAACAACCATGATTTCTGTTATGTCATTTTTATTGAATAAAATTATAATAAGCAAAATTAAAAAAACTATATTTCTTAAAAAAAAACTAGAATAATGCTCTAGAATGATGAAAAAGTAATATGGTTGCATATGTAAGGATTTTTTTAAACAGAAAATAATGTTAAAGGGATATATACAAAAATGTAGAAGACTAAATATTTTGTTAAAGATAAATATAATTTTTGGGGAAATTATTTTTTAATAATTATAGTTAATTAAAAATAGTTTCATTGTACGGTATAAACTCCATGAGCATGATTGAGAAGCTGAAAACATTTGAGGCAGGAGGAATCAAAACAAATGTAATAGTAATTTGAAATAAAAATAAAATGTTAAACCCACTTTACATTCTAGTTAATTGTATTTTAGAAAATATTCATACGCATATCCAATAGCTTTTACAACCACATGAGATGTGTAACTCCATTTGCTTTAAAAAAATTAAAATAAAAAATATCTGCATTTGTGAAATGTGGCACATGCATGCAAGTAAACAAATAAACGCAACAAACATCAGATTATCCATATTAAAAGTCTTAATAATGGATTAAAGGAGCTTGCTACTGGATGTTTGATGTCATGTTTATCTGTAAGGTCTCTGATGAGCTCTGTGACTCATGCAGAGAAATAGATGCATGTCTTTGTGTTTTTGATCTCGGCAGAACATCGAGAGACTTAACTGCAAAACATCGCCGGCACTGAACATAATTTAAGTGCTGTAGCGATATAGACAACATAATGCATTACTGCAACATGATGTAGATACACATGGATGCAAACTGTATCGCAGATGGCCCAGATAACTTTTAACGTGTGAGTCGGAGGGGCTTCTAAGGTGTTTCTATTTGGTGGGGGGGGGGGGGGCTGCTTCTTTACACTATCAAACCGGCAAGGCTGGGACAACAACTTATTAGCCTGGGGGAGAGGAATGAGTACGGGATTGTGTGTGAATGTGTGTACAGGGGTGTAATGTTTGCACACAGCACTCAAGGATCAGTCTGGTATCTCAGTCATGTGTCTCCTTCAGTAATGAGAACTCAAGGGCCAGTCAAGAGGTCCCTATCTATTCTCCACTCACTGATGAGCCCCTTTGTCCAGCTTTTCTCACTCTCGGAGAGTGAAGACCCACTGGACACAGAGCACATTTTAAGTAGCTGAGACTGTAATTGAAGCAAATGAGGTTGACACGAAGAGAGAGAGAGAGAGAGATGAGAGAGTTCGGGTTGAGTCGGGGAGTGCGATTGCTGTTTGTCTCGCCTGATTGACTCTCTTTGAATGCCAATTACCATCACAGCCGAACGAAAGAGCTGAGCTGTAATTGGAAGATTGCTTTGTGTATTCTCCATCGCAGACATGAGCGTTGATCTTTGGTTAGATCGTCTGCTCACAATTTGCTTGGTACCAGTCAAACAGGAAGATTCTTTAAATGATTAAAGAAGTGAAAAACTAATTTGCTTTCATTTGAGTAGTCCACCTGTATGCAATAAATAGACACGCTGTAATAAACATTTTGTCATTTGTGGTTATGCAACAAATAGATGATTATATACAGATTTTTTTTTTTGTACTTGAGACAATATTCAATGTAGCTTAAAGGGATTTTTACCATACAGCCAAACATTTTTACTAAAATAATTTATATATTTTTTTTAATTAAGATTATTTTAAAGTAAACATTTTGAATCTGATACAAAATGCTTTATAATAATGAAACACACGATTACATTAAATTACTTAATTACTTAAATTAATTGAACCTGCCACTGTATTTTTGAACATGAAAGTAATCTAATGGCAAGCTTTTTAGAAATGACTAAATAGAGCACATTCATTCATTGCAATATCCATGATGCTGCTAAATGTTTTACACAAAATAAAAGCACTGTGCACATATTCGATTACGGAAATGCATTATTACCGCAGGGAAGTAGTGGTGCTGAGGGTGCTGCAGCACCCCTGGCGTGCAGCCCAAGAAAAAATGGGGGGGCTGGGGGTGCGGTGTTAAAAAATACATAAATGATCATTTTGTAACAGAAAATAAATAAAACTAATTTTGTTAATTTGTATATTCATTAAAATGTATAGAAAAAAGAAGCCTAAGTCTACAATGACAATAAGCAACAGTAGAACATGAATTAAGTTGAATTAAATTGATTGTGAAAGACGTTTCAACTTAAACTGACTTAGGAAGTCGTTTGTTGCCATGACTGTTTTTTAATCACATTATACCTGCTCCGTGCCCAAATCAAGAATTAACGACCATTTGTACAGCTATTGCACAGATACAACAGAGAAAGATTGAGAGCGTCTGTTACCTCAGCAGCACATCTCACATTCTCACATCTGCAGCGCTTATTTTCTGATCTTTAACATGAGATCTTTCCTATTCTTGGAACACAATTAATGCTTAAGGTTGATTCGGTATTAGGCTACTCTTAATGAGAAAAAAAAATCCCACAACCAACATCAGTACAAGTAGCTTATATTAAACATACAACTTTTATTAACTGACTGAATAAGACAAACCTGCGTTGTAACAAATAAATAAAAGGTTTTTGGGATTTCCCCCTTACTTCAAACAAATGCTTATTGGCTCATTATTGTTATTTTTAATAATAATACAAAAGGCTATAGCCTACAATGACAAATTCACTTAGGCCTATATTAAACATTTCACTTTTATTAACAATATGAATAAGGGAAATATGTTTTACCTGCATTGTAACACAAATAAATAAATGGTCTTTGGATTTTTCCTTTCTTTAAAATGATCGTAGTTTGGGGTTCATTATTAGCCTATTAATTAAAACACATCAGCCATAAAATAGTACAATGGCAAATTCGCATGGGGCTATAATAAACATCTAACTTGTATTAACAAAATAATAAGACAGATATAGCTTACTTGCGTTGTATAAGGTCTTTTCTCGCTTTAAAACAAATGCGTTGTGGTTCGTTGTTTTATTTATAAAAACAGCAACAATAAAGACAAACTCGCTTATATTAAACAAATAAATGAAACTTTTATTTACAGAAATTGCGCTTTTGGATCATAGTGTCTCGCATCACTCTTGCACTCTTGTCAAGTGACCACCCCCACTCCCGGGTTTTATTTCTCAGCCCCCCCCCTGCTCAAAATACGTTCCCGCGGCTATGAAATGCAACATACTAGATCGGTTCCCTAAACGGTCACTACCCAAGGTCAGACTTTGTGTCGGCACGCATTAGCATGTATTGATGAGCTAAGCTAATTTTCAGAAAGTACATACTACAGTCAATGTCTGTCCAGGGACTGTCGATCTTTAACCTTCTCCTAATGAATTTAAAGAGTGTCAGTGCTGTGATCCGACTGCATGTGATGAATGTGTATCGGT